>CM019718.1:52787919-52827919 GCA_009760885.1 Achatina immaculata | reverse complement strand
AGGGTAACAGAGAGAAGGTATGCCCACAGACATTGAGTAAGGGAAACAAAGAGACGGTATGCTCACAGACATTGAGTAAGGGAAACAAAGAGAAGGTATGCCCACAGACATTGAGTAAGGGAAACAAAGAGACGGTATGCTCACAGACATTGAGTAAGGGAAACAAAGAGAAGGTATGCTCACAGACATTGAGTAAGGGAAACAAAGAGAAGGTATGCTCACAGACATTTAGTAAGGGAAACAAAGAGAAGGTATGCCCACAGACATTGGGTAAGGGAAACAAAGAGAAGGTATGCTCACAGACACTGGGTAAGGGTAGGAGAAATAAAGAAAAAGAAATAGACAGACACACACACACAGACAAAGAAAGAAAGAGAGAGATGATATTTATAAAGAGAGGGGGGGGGGAGGCGACAAATCTTAAGTGTTAGATGTGGTCAGTCTCTGAAATATAACAAGCTAAACTTGTAACATTGTTACCCTTGTTACAATGAAACAATCTTGTTAGTTGGACAGAGTTAACCTTCTCTACCTGAGCTCTCTTTCCTAAACAGCAAAGGGGAAAAAAAAAAAACCAACTCTAATTCTATAACGTTACTGTCTGAGATCAGAAATAGACTTCCAGCTGGTGTCATAAATTAGAGCGCTAGAAAAACGTAAATTCTAATTCGTCTCTGCAAAATCTAGTAAGGGGAGATAAAAACAGTCTACCTGCCACTTGTTTATTTGCTTGTCTCCCTGTTTTTTTTGCATGTAAACTTTGCCCTTTTAGTCTGTAAAAGAAGCATGTATTTTCTTTATCTTGTAGCTGATTTAAAAACAAATTTTTTTCATGTAATTAAAAACATTCCCAGATCTCATTCACTTAACAGCGTAAAAAATGGCCACTGTATAATGCATGTACATCCCCATGGCTCTGTGTGTGTTGCTAATCTTGTCTTATGGCCAACCAGCTAAAAGTTTCCTGATAAAGAAATAGCACTGACTGAGAGACGGGTGGGAATTCCATCATCACAGAAATAATCTTGGTGGCTTTTGTGTGTGTATGAGTGTATGTAGGTGTGGGGGGGAGGAGGGAGGGAGGTGACAGCAGAATTAGAAACAGGCCATTTTTAATACCTAGCCAAGTTTGGCGCGCAGTAAACTTGTTTAAGAACTGGTTATGCAACCACGTGTCAAGATTTTAATTCGCAGTACTCAAAGTTGGATGAGGCAGCGGTCAGAGACCCCCTGGCTATTAGGTTACCCTCATGACTGGGTGAACCACACCAGACTAAGGCTCTACCCTGCCTCTACGTGGTACCTCTGGCAACAGGTAAGCAATCTGGCCTAGTGAATATGGGTCGAAATGATAATGCAAGTTCAGACCTAAAAAAAATACGCATAACCGAAGACGGATGTGTCTGCTAAGGAACCGTTATTCTAGACTGACTACATTCACATATTCTCTCTATACTTACTGTCTTTTCTCTCTCTTTCTGTCTTCTCTCTCTCTCTCTCTCTTTCTGTCTTTCTCTCTCTCTTTCTCCCTCTCTTTCTGTCTTTCTCTCTCTCTTTCTCCCTCTCTTTCTGTCTTTCTCTCTCTTTCTCTCTCTCTTCTTTCTCTCTCTCTCTCTTTCTTTCTCTCTCTCTCAGCCTCTCTCTCTCTCTTTCTGTCTTTCTCTCTCTCACACTTTATCCCTCTTTCTTTCTCCCTCTCTTTCTGTCTTTCTCTCTCTTTCTCTCTCTCTTCTTTCTCTCTCTCTCTCTTTCTTTCTCTCTCTCTCTCAGCCTCTCTCTCTCTTTCTGTCTTTCTCTCTCTCACACTTTATCCCTCTTTCTTTCTCCCTCTCTTTCTGTCTTTCTCTCTCTTTCTCTCTCTCTTCTTTCTCTCTCTCTCTCTTTCTTTCTCTCTCTCTCAGCCTCTCTCTCTCTTTCTGTCTTTCTCTCTCTCACACTTTATCCCTCTTTCTTTCTCTCTCTCTCTCTCTCTCTGTTCTACAAGTAAATATGCATTCTTTACATGCCCTGCAGGATAACACTAGCGATAAAGCTTCCTAATCTTTTTATATCCTTTGTGTTTCTAGGTCAGTTCACTGAGATATTCTACTTTTGCCATCCTTTCTTTCTTGTTCCCTTCAGCTTTCCACTCACTGCCGAGTTCTCTAACTTCCGTCTTCTTGTGACGTATATAAAAATTTAAACATGAATACTACAAGAAATGTTCAATATTTCTGAGATAAATATGCATCTTCGCCCACTTCCCTAACATTATTTGTATGTAATATTGATGTGTTGATGTTACAATACTTTGATTTTATGTACCCATCATTTCTATGTCCATGCGCGTCTAACCGTCGTTCCTCTTTCCTGCATTTAACCCTTTAATTCCAGAGTTAATTTCTCTGTTTTTCTTCTTCTTCTTCTTCAGCTTTCCGAGCCATTAAGGCTCACTGCTGCAGATAAAGTTTACTTTTGTTCCTCTCTATTCCTAATCTTCTCTCTCCAGTTGGTGACATCAATTTCTTTTACATCCTTTTCTATGTTGTCTTTCCATCTCTGTCTTGGTCTACCCAACGGTCTACCCCTTGGTCACCTCTTGTGCATACATAATTTTCATTTGTCTGTTCTCTTCCATTCTTTCTACATGGCCCAACCAGTGTAGTCTGTTCAGTTTCAAGACATTTATAATTCGTTGGGGATTTAAACAAGCTGTTCAGTTCAGTGTTCTTTCTAGCCTTCCATTCTCCACGGTTGACATCTTTTATGGGTACAGAGATTCTTCTTAGGATCTTGTTCTCAAAGATCTGCAATTGTTGTTCTTCTTTCTTTGTTGTACTCCACGTTTCTGATCCATACATGACAGCTGGTCTTATTATAGGTTTGTAGATTGCTATTTTGATGTCTTGGGACAGGATTTTGGATTTTAATAGGTGCTGCAAGGCGAAGCATATTTTATTCGGTATCTGTACTCTACTTTTAATTTCCTCGCTTACAATATTGCTTCTGTTGAAGGCTGTGCCTAGATATTTGTATGTTTCTGCTTTCCTAATAATCATCTCTCCAACATTTATATAATCTGGATCATTCTGCCTCTGGTCTCTCGATATCTTTATGCACTCTGCCTTATCTTGGTTAATGGTCAAGCCCACTTTTAGTGCCACTTCTCTCAGGTGTATGCAGATACTGATGACTTCTTACATAGTTTCCCCCACCAGGTCGATGTCATCAGTGTATCCTAGTATTTTAGCTTGTTCTTCAGTACTGCTTTCTTCTTTCACTTTTCTGATTACCTTTTCTAGTACTAGGTTGAATAGTAATGGAGATAATGTATCACCTTGTTTTAAACCAGTTCTTATAGAGAAGGGTTCTGACTTTCTTCCTTTATATATTACTATATGTTGTGCATCCTCCATACATATTCTAGTCAAATTGATTAATTTATTAGATATCTCAAATTCTTTCATAATTTTCCATAAGCTGCTCCTATCTATGCCGTCATAGGCTTTCTTGAAGTCAATGAAGATGTGTACTTCTTTTTCCATATTCATTTCTGCTCTTTGACATAGATAAAATATTTGGTCTACGGCCGATCTATTCTTCCTTGTACCTGCTTGATCGTCTGCCAGTATGTTCTCACTGTATGGTTTTAATCTATTTAAGAGTATAAAGATAATATTTTGTGGCTTGTTTGTAGTAAGGATATTCCTCTGTAGTTTTCACACGTCGTCTTATTGCCTTTTTTTGAATACTGGGATCAGTAATTATTCTCTCCATTCACTAGGGAGTTTTTCTTCTTTCCATATGTGTTGTAAAAGTGCACATATCTGTTCGTGTGGATTTAGACCTCCTTCCTTAATGAATTCTGCAGCAATTCCATCTGAACTCATTGCTTTGTTGTTTCACAAAAGCATGATACTGTAGATGACTTCTTCTAAGTCTGGTTCCTCTATTTCAGGTTCACAAGTTTATTTCTTCGCATGATAATGTGCTTATGGGCTTTTCACAATTTAGTACTTTTTCAAAATATTCTTTCCATCTGGTACAGATTTGGTCTTCATTATTTATCATGTTTCCATTACTATCCTTCAAGCTCTGCAGAGGTTGGTTATACCTTTGCTTTACTGTTCGCTATTCTTTACAGAATTCCCTGCTTTTCTTATTTTGATGGCATGTCTGCATCTCACTTACCTTGTCTTTCATATATTGTCGTTGTTGTTGGCGAATAACTTTTCTGAGTTTCTTTACACTGTGTGTGGTACTTTTCCTCATTTGTTTTGTTGTTCGTGTCATTCAACCATATCTGTCTTGCTGTTCTTTTCTTTATGAGTGCCTCTCTGCAGACTTCATCGAACCAGTTCTTTATGGTCTTGACTCCCAGGCATTCTTCTGCTGTGTTCTTTATAATGATTTTTATATCTTCCCATCTGTCATCAATGCTTAAATTTTCTTTATTCTCTCTTGTGTTTATCTGATGTTTTAGCTCATTTCTGGATTTTTCTTTAGTTTCTTCTCTCTTCAAAGCATCTCTATTACTGAACTTTTATTTAAGTTACTATAAAAAAATTTTTCTTCAGTCTGAATTCTAGTTTAGTTCCAACAAGATAATGGTCGGTGCTGCGTTCAGCCCCTTTGTAACTTCCGGTCCTCCATGATGCGGAGTTGGAGCACGAGGCCAACAACCCCATCTCCAAAAAAAAAAAAAAATTCGTGTTACAGAACAGATAGAGAAGCCTTGGAATTGAACGGATAAAAATGGATTATGATCTTGAAACATAAAAAAATAGTATAAGATTTAGAACGTGGAATATAAAAAGTTTACACAGACAAGGGGCAGCTAAAGAATTAGCAGATGAACTAAGTAGGTATGACATGGACGTTACAGCATTACAGGAAATCAGGTGGCTTGGAGAAGATATAACAGTCATAGAAGAAATGGTACTGGTATACGGAGGTGTTATCAATGGAAGACATGAACTTGGGACAGGTTTTGCTGTCAAGAGAAAAGTGTGGGACTCAGTGATGGACTTCGGTGCCACCAATGAAAGAATCAACAGCCTCCGCAACAAGGGAACAAAGAAAAATATAACAATGATTAATGTGCATGCGCCAACAGAAGGTACAGAGGACACTTTAGAGAGAGTAACAGAGAAGACCTACGAACATGATTTACTGAATTTCTGTGCAGTGCCAGAATAAATTTTAATGAGAAATGTTGATTACAGAAACTGGGAGGAAATTACACTATAATTTAAACATCTCTCTCTCTCTCTCTCTCTCTCTCTCTCTCTCTCTCTCTCTTTGAACCTTAAGTGCCCAGGGCATATGGGGCTTCCACGAGGGTTTTCCACATATGCCTGTCCTTTGCCTTTTTTCTGCTCTTGCCTAGGTGAGCCCTCTATTGCTCAACATCCTTTCTGTTGTTCTTCTCTTTTGGTCTACCCTTACTTCTGTTCCCCTGTGGTGTCCATCTTAGTTCTATTTTTTAATTTAAACATTTGGGCTGTGTTAAAATATGCTACTTTTCGTTTTACTTAGACTTGATCTAAATATCACTCTGACCATTGATATACTTATGTGTGTGAGATCTATCAACCCTCCCAGTGCTGTTTTGAAGTGAAAGAGTTAACATGGCCTAGTTGTTTTACGTCTCTGTGGTTGTGAAACTGAATTTGCAGAGGAAAGGCTGTGAGCGGGGGGGGGGGGGGGGGGGAGAGAGAGAATTTCAAACCACAGGCATGGAATAGACTACAATGCTTCTCTTGAATTCTAAGAGGGACCAAATAAGCAAGCTTCTCTAAAGGCTTCCTTACTGAAGTGAACACATGATTTCCACCCTGTTGGCAAACATGAAATAATAAACAACAACTTGATAATGTAAGAACGGCCAAGGTTCCAGTTCAGTGTTCTTCCCAGAGTCTCTTAATCTGGTCGAGATAACCCCGTTCTCCCTATGGTCACGTGATCTTTGCTCCAGAAGTTGTTTTTTTTCACTCATTGTTGTATGTGAATGGTGAGGCACTCGGTTTACTAATCCGGTGGTACCAGGTTCAAATCCCAACAGTGAGATCCTTACCTCCTGCTACCAACACACCAAAAAAGGTCCCGGGGTTCACCCAGCCTCAAGAAATGGGCACCAGAGAAATCTGGGAAGGTAAATGCAACCAGGCACTGAGCACATCAGACTTTCATGTGCCGAAGGTCTTGGAAACACGGGCCTAACACCGTATCCCCCCCTCCTCGCAACAGTATGCTTTAATGGCGTGGCAACGGGGATTTGACCTTTCAGGGGTGCTAGCTGGCTAAGTCGACAGTGCGCTGTTCTCTCGTGGCTAGACGGCTGCTCGTCCTACCGGAGTCCGTGTTCGAATCCCAGGTAATTCTCTTGTGATTTTTCTTTCTCTCACGTCTCACTAAAGTGCTTTGTCTACGATTTTTTCGAGGTTTAATCCTACAATATTTGTTCTCTTACTTTACCGTACCAAAACCTCGTAGTTTCCTATTTATAAAAAAAATTGTTCCTTTACCTTTCCCTATCCTTGTATGAACGAGGTAATGGTTAGTACACTCGTCTCTCTCGCGGAAGTCGGTAGTACAAGTCCGGCCGCAGCCAATCCAGTCACTGGGCTCCTTTTTTTTTTTTTGGAGGTGGAGTTAGGAGAGACGGCCATGCATAGTCTTGGCCACACCACTTTCTAGGGTTGCTTTTAGGCCGAGGAAAATAGGGACACTAACACTACATCCTTAAGTTTCTGTACGGCATAAAAGGACTAAGTTTGTTTTCTTTTTTTCAATCCTCATGTTTTTGTACATTTCTACTTTTTCTTCTACGGTGTTCTTTTACCCTGATCTTTTTTTTTTTAATCTTCACAGCAAAAAAAGGTCCGTTTCCACGCCATTAAGGTATACTGGGGATACGGTGTTTGGCCCCTATTTCCAAGACTTTCGGCACATGAAAGTTTGACGTGGTCAGTATCACGCCTGGTTGCGCATTTACCTTCCCAGATTTTTCTGGTACCTCTTTTTTTTTAGACGCCGGGTGGACCTCGGGGCCAGAAAAAAAAAAGTCCCACTGCTGGGATTTTAATCCAATACTACCAGATTAGTAAACCAAATGTCTATCCACTCAGCTAACCAAGCCGGCATTTTTTTTAACCCTCACAGAACAGACATGACATCATCTTCCTTACCTGTGTGTAAGAAGCTTCTGACTGTGTTGGCTGCTTTCAATCCATTTCCCTTCAGTTTCAAATACGTCCTTGATCCATCAGAGTCACCATTTAAAATGTTGTATAAATCTAACATATACACAGGGACTGCAGATTCTGGGGAAATTCTGGGCCTTCTCTGAAGTCCAACATTTTTTAAAAACAGCTTTTCAACAGCACGGAGGATTCTTTTCTGTTTCTCTGTGGCTATCCGATTGAAACTGCCGCGCTTTGTTAGTGTCATCTCATTGGTCTGCGTTATTTTTGGATCTTGGATGCGATTGGACGAAGACTTGGAGGGTGTGATTTTATTTTCGGGCAGTTGGAAGCCCTGAGACCAGGATTGGTCGGTGTTGAGGGATTCCAGTATATTAGCATTGCTGTGAGGATGCAGGGCGTCTATCGATGATCTTGATGTCTCTTCTATGTGGTGTGTGCTTTCTGTGAAGGACGTCACGGAGGAGCTTATATGCGATGATGCTACTAAAGAGGCCGACCCCGATGCAAGCGAGGATGACGACAATGACAGAGATGAAGATGATGGTATGGGCAGTGAAGGAATCGATAGCTTGTTAATATCTGCGAAGACAGTCCTCATTTCCAACAGCAATGTCAGTAAGGTCACTAGAGAGCAAAGTAGAAATCCAATCATGCTTGGCTGGGCACCTGCAATACAAGTACAATATTGTAATCCACGATCTGTTAAGACTATTCAATTCAAATGTAATATCCACCCTCATTTATGCATGCGAAAGCTGGAAAACAACTAAAGAAATAGACAAGAGTTTAGACTCTTGAAAACAAATGCCTACAGAAAATACTCGGCATCAAGTGGAACGATTTCAAGAACAATGCAGAGATAAGACAGATGACTGAACAACAACCAGTCTTATGGGCGATCAGGAAAAGGAGATGGACATATGTCTCACACTTGATGAGAAGAAATGATCAGAGAATCCCAAAACAAGCTATCAAGTGGAACACAACAGGCCAAAGAAAAAGAGGCAGACCGCGTGAAACTCTGACGAGGACATTGTTAAGAGAGGCCAAATTAACAAGCATAAAATCCCTTGATGAGGTTGAAAGACTCGCCGAAGACAGGAAAAACTGGTGAACTACTGTGCGAGCCCTATGTGACGTTTAACGGCACGGGAAGGATATAAGATATAAGATAAGAATCCACGATCAACAGCACTAAGATTAGACACTGAATAAACACAGACTGAGATAAATAGACGACACATAAAGGATGATAAATTGGGCAGCTCACAAGCACAGAAAAGCGGACATTGTCCACAAAAGATTCAAACAAACCTATTACATGTCTTAAGCTGAGAGCGCGGTGACTACTGCCCTTTGTACTCAAGTACATGCTTAATTCAGACTAAAACGACTTAGAAAGTAAAATAAGCTGACAGCATTAGTTCAGCATAGAAAAGTAAGCCTAAATGGATAAATCCATACGATGAAATAAGCGTGGAACATTAGCTTCAGCCCAGTGTAACAAAGTTAGCTTATACTGTAATGTTTGTGGAGAGCAACAAATAATGGGACATTGGAATAGCTGTGGACCCGGTCTCTCGCTCGATCATGGACATTAGGGTATGGGGTCAAATCCTGCCTGTCGTCAGAGTTCTTGCAGGTGCTAAGGAGTGCATGCAACTGTGCTGACATCCCCTTTCACAAGAAAAAAAACCGAAGCACTTACGAACTTGTCCGACTTACAGTGATGATAATCTTTTAACATTTGAATTGTACTTTTAACAACAACAACAACAACAAACAGCAGCAGTAAAAACAACAACAGCAACAACAATAGAAATAGCAACAACAGAAACAACAGCAACAACAATAGTAACAACAACACCAAAAACAACAGCAACAACAACAGAAACAACAGCAACAACAATAGTAACAACAACAGCAACAAAAACAACAGCAGGAGCAGAAACAACAACAGTAGAACAGAAACAGCAGAAACAACAACAGCAACAATAACAACAATAACAACAGGAGCTTAAAACGTTAGTCTAAACCGGGGATTCCCAACAGGGAGGCAGGTGGATCCCCTGGAGAAGAATTTTAAGTCTAAGAGGAAGAATTTTATTATAGAGGATGAATTTCAAGTCTAAGAGGAAGAATTTTATTGTAGGAGAAGAATTTTATTATAGAGGATGAATTTCAAGTCTAAGAGGAAGAATTTTATTGTAGAGGATGAATTTCAAGTGTAAGAGGAAGAATTTTATTATGGAGGATAAATTTCAAGTGTAAGAGGAAGAATTTTATTATAGAGGATGAATTTCAAGTGTAAGAGGAAGAATTTTATTATAGAGGATGAATTTCAAGTCTAAGAGGAAAAATTTTATTATAGAGGAAGAATTTTATTATAGAGGATGAGTTTCATGTCTAAGAGGAAGACTTTTATTATAGAGGATGAATTTGAAGTCTAAGAGGAAGAATTTTATTATTAAGGATGAATTTCAGGTTTATGAGGAAGAATTTTATTATAGAGGAAGACTTTTATTATAGAGGATGAATTTCAAGTCTAAGAGTAAGAATTTTATTATAGAGGATGAATTTCAAGTCTAAGAGGAAGAAGAACTTTTCCTTAGACTTGAAATTTCCTCACACCTCCCAAACCCTATAAAAATGAATTTCAAGTCTAAGGACAGGTAGAAAAGAATCTTTTAGCTCATAAATGATACCAACAGTGGAGAATGGAGAGCTAGAAAGAACACTAAACTGAAAAGCTTATTTAAATTCCAACGAATTATAAATGTCTTGAAACTGAACAAACTACGCTGGCTGGGGCATGTAGAAAGAATGGAAGAGAACAGACAAACAAAAATTATGTACGCACAAGAGATGAGGGAAACCAGACCAAGACAGAGATGGAAAGACAGCGTAGAAGAGGATATAAAAGAAATTGGTGTCACTCACTGGAGATAGAAGATTAGGAGTAGAGAAGATGGAGGTGAACTTTATCTGTGGCAATGAACCTTGATGGCTCGGAAGAAGAAGAAGAAGAAGAAGTTGATGAAATACCAAGAAAAACACTGAGCCTGAACAGAGTGATTAGCTAATGAGCGCTCATGGAAGGAAAAAGAAAGAAATCTCTAGCCCCTTTTCAAATAAAATTATTGTCGTGCTCTATCGAATATACCTTTCCTGGCGTACATCGCCAGTTTTTACAGGAATTTGCTTAACAGTCGACCATCATTTCTTTTTAAATTCAACAAAAGATTAATTAATCTCGATGACAAAATAAGTAAATGTATTCCTTTCACCGTCATTTTAGTCTGCGCAATGGCAATTAGGGCATTTCTTGTGCTCACTGAAGCGAGGGTGGCTGTGACGGCAGGAAATTCCGCACCCATCAACTGACCCCATTTTTGACCTCTTCCCATGGCTGCTGTCATTTTGCTTGGCACTGTGGAATTCCCGAGACATGAATGTGTGCATTTCTTAACAGTTTGAGCAGCGGAGAAGTTAAAATAAAAAGGCCAGCAAATATTTTATAAATGCTCAGGCAGTCAGTCAAAGATATGATTTCAACGTGTTTTAACAGAGCATGTATGTGTACGCAGTCGTTGAACCGCATATCATCTGTACGGAGAGCACCCGACCACATATAAGTTCGTCGTCTCATAACGTAATAACAGAATTGTGACGTTCCGGTTAGACCACGGGAACGTAGCGGACTTGAATGGACATAGCGAGCTCAACAGCTTCCAGTAACGCAGCACGTGTGTATCTAGTGTCTCATGTGAAGTAAGGGATTGCCTTGCCATGCGTATACCGTGCGTAGTCAGTACAGGCAGACTTCCGTATTCGCACAACGTCCATGTCACAGAACGTCCTGCCTCGTATAAAGTATCCCTGATATTCTGTGGCGCATGAGACTTGGCAAAGCTCTCTCTCTCTCTCTCTCTCTCTCTCTCTCTCTCTCTCTCTCTCTCTCTCTCTGAACCTGAAGTGCCCAAGGCACATGTGGCTTCTGTAAGAGTTGTCCTTTGCCTTTTTTTCCCTACTCTTGCCCAGGTGAGCCCTCTATTGCTCAACATCCTCTCTGTTATTCTTCTTCATGTCTCTTTTGGTCTACCCTTAGGTCTGTTCCCCTGTGGTGTCCATCTTAGTGCTATTTTTGGTAGTGATTCGTCAGTCATCCGGAGTACAAGTCCAAACCATCGCCAGCGTCTTTCCTCAATAATTGCTGTCAGTGGCTTCATCCACATTTCTGCCAACAAGATGTTATTTCTTAGTGTTTGACCAAAATACTCTTCTAATTCCTCGTATACATTTAGTCTGGAAAGAATTCAGCTTGTTTTCTATGGTTTTGGTGATTTTCCAGCATTCACTTCCATAGAGTAGTACACTTAGAATGTTACTCTTAAATATCCCGATTTTCATCTTCGTGCTTAGTTTTTTTTTTTACACTACTGCAGGGAAACTGAGTGTCATGAGTAGTCCGCTGGTGTGTCGCGGCAGTCTGGCGGTCTGGTTGTTACCCTTGCTTCTTCTGTTACCCTTAATAAAACCTGGTTGATTAAGTGGATAGGCACTCGGTTAACAAATCCAGTGGTACCAGGTTCAAGTCCCAGAAGTGGGATTTTTTTTTTTTTCCCTGGTACCACCACACCCAAAAATGCCTCGTGATCCACCCAGCCTCTAAAAATGGATATCAGAGAGAAATCTGGGAAGTTAGATGCGGGCAAGCGTGATACTGACCATATCACGTTTTCATGTGTCCAAGGTCTTGGAAATAATGGCCTAACAACTGTATCCCCGATAAGCCTTAATGGCACGAAACACGGGGATTTTATCTTTTTACCTTTACCTTACACTTAATAAAACGCTCGCGTGCGGGCCCACGCTCTTTTCTCACAGCTTCCGCTGTAAAACTGAGACGTTATGTCACTCTGTGTTGGAGATTTTTCTGTTCTACTGGGCTCCATAATGGCATTTCTAGTGTTTACACGTTCCAATATCTAACCGACTGGTAGAAACAACAAAAAAATGTCCATTCGTATTTTCCATATTGGATTTATTGTCTTTTCTTATTTCTTATGTATATAATTTATTGTTCATTTAATTAATTTAGTTCATTTATTTCCCATTTTGCAGAGACGTTGTTATATGTGTTCATGCATCCGTCACTCATACTATCTCACAGCGATAGGCAACAAAAGAGGACCTTCTAGCTTTGCAGATCTTAACAGTTTATTCAGAACTCGGCCTGACAGACGCCCGAGTACATCATTCAACATAACGTGTTGTAGGTCGATCCGTTTCTTAGCAACAGAATGACTACAAAGCAAAGCAATAACAAAACTAACTGAAGTGAGTGTGGCGGAGAGGTTTTCGTTTTATTGTTCAAAGTCGCAAGTTTCTTTATGATGTTATTTCAATGACTGCCAGGGTCAAATTTATCGCACTCCTGGGCGTGGCCTGGATTCTCCAAAGCCCCCCTGCTGACCAATCAACATTAGTTGTTTTAGATTCGGATCATGAGGTAAAGGTAAAATCCCCGTTTGCAAGCCATTAAGGCATATTTTCACGACCTTCGGCACATGAAAGTTGATGTGGTCAGTATTTTCACGACCTTCGGCACATGAAAGTTGATGTGGTCAGTATCACGACATGAGGAAATTGGTAACGTAATCTCCCCTGGCAGCAGGTGTCGAAGTTTGATCCGAGATCAAAAGGGCTTTGACTCCCCGTCTCCGTGTCTTGCCCGGCCCACCTTGTTACACTGGTTCTGTCGATGTACCTAGCACGTGATCTGTCTGAATGCCAAGGGGGCTTGTCCTCTTCTTCTTTATTCTTCTTCAATCACCTTGAAACTGCGAGCTGGTTTCTCTGCGGCCGATGCGGTGAAGATGTTGAGGTCCAGCACCGTGTCTGTCTGCGCTACATTTTCTGTCCCGAATGCAGCTAAAAGATGAAAAAGGGGAGGGGGGCGGCGGTGTACAATACTTTTGTTTAGCAGACTCCATCACCATGGCAACTATGTAGACCCCTGTTCCGTTAGCCAGGCTAGGCCTTGATGTTGGGGGTGGCAACGGATAGGTGGGACAGGAGCAGCATGTCAGCTATGGGTCGCTAACCTTGACGCCAGCATGTCAGCTACGGGTCGCTAACCTTGACGCCAGCATGTCAGCTACGGGTCGCTAACCTTGACGCCAGCATGTCAGCTACGGGTCGCTAACCTTGACGCCAGCATGTCAGCTACGGGTCGCTGATTACCAATTTAATTAATTAGTTATATAAAACTGATGTAACTCTATTAAAACCGTCAGCGATTATAAAATGAATCCAGTATCCTATACTTCTTATCATTTGTGATAACAAAGCTGGTAGGACTGGTGATCACATAGCATGAAAGTGTTGACAATTTGGCTTACTGTTCTTAATCTATGGAAGTGAGTCATGGACAATTAATCAATAGATCAATGTAAAATCATTACAGGCAACAACAGCAACAGAGATGCGGTTCGTTAGAAGAGTGTTAAGAGTACTACGGACAGCTAAAATGACAAGCAGAGAACGTCTAACAAAAGCACATACAGGCAGGAATCTAATTAAGTCCAAAAGAAAAACGAATGTCATCATTCACTGGAGAAGAGCTGGGCTTCAAAACATCACAACAACAGGGAAGGTACACAAGAAGAGACGAAGGGGAGGACCAAGAGAATATATCATTGACGATGGCACAGGGGGGAAAAAAAACCGCCAAATAAGCTGAAAGAAAATATCAAGGAAAGAGACCTGTGGAGAACCATCAACGCCAGCGCCTAACAGCACGGCACCTGATGATGATGCTTGCTGAGTTCATGAGTGAGCTAGTGCGCACAAAGCAGCAGAGTTGTAAACTCGAGCTGGTTTACTCGAAGTCGAGCCGGTCGACTTGGACTGGATTCGAAAGATGAAGACAAGTGTCATTTTTAATCGCACGAGTCAATAGCTTCTATAGAACTCAGTGTCAGTTTACATTAAATTTCTAAGAGAATATAACGACGTCATCTGTTTTAGTTTACAGCAAATTTCTAAGAGAATATAACGACGTCATCTGTTTTAGTTTACAGCAAATTTCTAAGAGAATATAACGACGTCATCTGTTTTAGTTTACAGCAAATTTCTAAGAGAATATAACGACGTCATCTGTTTTAGTTTACAGCAAATTTCTGTGAAAGTGCAACGACCTGGGGGTTGTCAGGGTATGCAAGCTGTAACGCCAGGACAAGGTGTCACCAACTAGAGAGAGAAGATTAGGAACAGAGAGGAATGGAGGTGAACTTTATCTGCAGCAATGAGCCTTAATGGCTAGAAGAAGAAGAAGAAGAAGAAGAAGAAGAAGAAGAAAACTAGCGACTCAACTTGGTGTGCTTCTGATAATCCTCACCTACCCGCTGAGCTTCTGATAATCCTCAGCCAACCCACTGAGCTTCTGATAATCCTCAGCCAACCCGCTAAGCTTCTGATAATCCTCACCTACCCGTTGAGCTTCTGATAATCTTCAACCTACCCGCTGAGCTTCTGATAATCCTCACCTACCCGTTGAGCTTCTGATAATCTTCAACCTACCCGCTGAGCTTCTGATAATCTTCAACCTACCCGCTGCATGCTATTCAAGATCATCGCTGAAACAGTTTCTAAAATTAAAAAAAAAACAGTTTTTTTTAAGAGATCAAAGAAGAAGAAGAGGAGGAGGATGACAGTAGGAGGAGGATGATGAGAGGAGGAAGAGGAGAAGGAAGTGTTTGGCTCGAGTTGTGTGGCAATACCCGATTAAAGTGAACTCGAATAAAGCAAACTTGACTTACGAGCAGTAAAAGTGAACTTGATTCTGTGCGACAATGCCCGAGCACAGTAAACTTGACTTGTACGGCAATGACAGAGTAAAGTGAATCCGAGTATGCCTGAGAATAAAATACATAGACTACTTCATGGGCTATATAATTGCTCTTGATTCAGTCTGGAATTGGTGACAGACTTTACCCCGTATAATATGACAAGTAGATCGTGCAAGTTCCTTCTCAACAGAAAACGATCTCGGAAAGAATTTCTCAGAACATGACATCCGGCTGGTCCTTCAAGAATATTTAGTGCGGCGTAAATGATGCCTGGCAACTGCCAAATTCACTTTCATCTGCTAAACAATAATTAACGGCATCTGTTAAACACAAGAATTATCGCGCCGGTGATTAATGTTTGCCAGGTGAAAACACACACAAAAAAAGTTAATTCTCTCCATCAATGCATATAAGGCAGAGAAGATGACAAACATCAGCATGCCATAGTGGCAATACATGCTAGTACCTTCATACCTGTATGTATAAAGCCACATGTGTATACATAAAGCCTCACTGGTATGTATAAGCCACACTTGTATGTATAAGCCACACTTGTATGTAGAAAGCCACAGTTGTATGTACAAAGTCACACTTGTATGTATAACCAACAGTTGTATGTATAACTCATACTTGTATGCATAAGCCACACTTGTATGTATCACCAACAGTTGTATGTATAATCCACACTTGTATGTATAAGTCACACTTGTATGTATAACCAACAGGTGTATGTGTAAGCCACACTATGTATAAGCCACACTTGTATGTATAACCAACAGTTGTATGTATAACTCATACTTGTATGTATAAGCCACACTTGTATGTATAACCAACAGTTGTATGTATAACTCATACTTGTATGTATAAGCCACACTTGTATGTATAACCAACAGTTGTATGTATAATCCACACTTGTATGTATAAGCCACACTTGTATGTATAACCAACAGTTGTATGTATAACTCATACTTGTATGCATAAGCCACACTTGTATGTATAACCAACAGTTGTATGTATAACTCATACTTGTATGCATAAGCCACACTTGTATGTATAACCAACAGTTGTATGTATAATCCACACTTGTATGTATAAGTCACACTTGTATGTATAACCAACAGGTGTATGTGTAAGCCACACTATGTATAAGCCACACTTGTATGTATAACCAACAGTTGTATGTATAAGTCATACTTGTATGTATAAGTCACACTTGTATGTATAAGTCACACTTGTATGTATAACCAACAGTTGTATGTATAAGTCATACTTGTATGTATAACCAACAGTTGAATGTATAAGCCACACTTGTATGTATAAGCCACACTTGTATGTATAAGTCATACTTGTATGTATAAGCCACACTTGTATGTATAAGCCACACTTGTATGTATAAGTCATACTTGTATGTATAAGTCATACTTGTATGTATAAGCCACACTTGTATGTATAAGTCATACTTGTATGTATAAGCCACACTTGTATGTATAAGTCATACTTGTATGTATAAGTCATACTTGTATGTATAAGTCATACTTGTATGTATAAGTCACACTTGTATGTATAAGTCATACTTGTATGTATAAGCCACACTTGTATGTATAACCAACAGGTGTATGTGTAAGCCACACTATGTATAAGCCACACTTGTATGTATAACCAACAGTTGTATGTATAAGTCATACTTGTATGTATAAGCCACACTTGTATGTATAACCAACAGTTGTACGTATAAGTCATACTTGTATGTATAAGCCACACTTGTATGTATAACCAACAGTTGTATGTATAAGTCATACTTGTATGTATAAGCCACACTGTGTATAAAGCCACACTTGTATGTATAAGCCACACTTGTATGTGTAAGCCACACTGTGTATAAACCCACACTTGTATGTATAAGCTACACTGTGTATAAAGCCACACTTGTATGTATAAGCCACATTTGTATGTATAAGCCACACTTGTATGTATAAACCACACTGTGTATAAAGCCACACTTGTATGTATAAGCCACACTATATATAAAACCACACTATGTATAAGCCACGAACATTCTGAGCTTACATGCCCCCAGCATTTGCTCTTCCTGACTCTGCCATCTCAGAGACACCCATGGTAGCGTTTTCTTGCGGCTCGATCGATATACGTATCTTTTTGTGTGAGGCCGAAAACAAACCCAGGGGCGGGGGGGGGGGTGTCTTCTGTCTTTAGGTGAGTACACTCCAAGAACATCAGACAACAGATATTACAAACAATTTACAAGGTAATTCGGTACCTTTTATTTTCTTATTTAAGTGTTGCAAAAAAAATAAGGGCCGAATTTGTGCCCACCCCACCCCTTTTTTCCAAAAAAGCACATACACACACACAACCACCACACAATGCTCCATCCCACACATATCCTCACCCACGTGACATTCCAAGCAAGCAGGCGCTGAACAAGACAAATTAAAACTGAAATTCACCCGGACATCGACTTACCACCAACACAGGAGCAGGACAGAAGTTATCCCTCATACAAAGACCAGCTCACTCAAGGCCTGCAGAGTGTGTTAAGACCAAGACTTGTGCTGGTCTGAGATGGCAATCTGTCATCTGTAAAAGGCGCTTACAGACGTCCAAACACTCTTCTCCGCTCTGTTTTAAACAAGATGGGCTGTCTACGCCAGGTGTTGGGAGAGAAGTTTAAAAAAAAATAAAAACCGAAGAAGATGAATTAATGTTTTCACTTTCCTTCGACCCGGCCGCGCTATGTCTACGAGCTCGACTTAGTTCTTGCGTGCAAGCAGAGATGAAGAAAATACACTTGCGTAAGGTTCTTCATTCAGATATCATTGGCTTGGGTGGTTGGGGGGGGGGGGGTAGGGGGTCGTCTTGTACACGTCTAGAGCTTCTGAACTAATCGGGAATCCCCACTCCCACCTCCCTGAGGGCAATTTTAGCTTGGGGAGGGGAGGGGCATGACCCGCTACTTCTTCTTCAGATTTCCGAGCCATTAAGGTTCACTGCTGCAGATGAAGTTCGCCTCCATTCCTCTCTATTCCTAATCTTCTCTCTCCAGTTGGTGACACCAGTTTCTTTTATATCCTCTTCTATGTTGTCTTTCCATCTCTGTCTTGGTCTGCCCCTTGGTCTTGTTTCCCTCATCTCTTGTGCCCACATAATTTTCGTTTGTCTGTTCTCTTCCATTCTTTCTACATGCCCCTGCCAGCGTAGTCCGTTCAGTTTCAAGACATTTATAATTCGTTGGGATTTAAATAAGCTGTTCAGTTCAGTGTTCTTTCTACCTTTCCATTCTCCACTGTTAGTATCCTTTATCGCCCCAAAGATTCTTCTTAGGATCTTGTTCTCAAGATCTGCAATTATTGTTCATCCTTCTTTGTTGTACTCTACGTTTCTGATACATACATGACAGCTGGTATTATTATAGTTTTGTAGATTGTTATTTTGGTGTTTTGGGACAGGATTTTGGATTTTAACAGGTTTTGCAAAGCGAAGTATATTTTATTCCCTATTTGTACTCTCCTTTTAATTGCCTCGTTTACTACGTTAATTCCAGTGAAAATTGTGCCTAGATATGTGTATGTTGCTGCTTTCCTAATAATCATAACTTAAACATTTATATAATCTGGATCATTCTGCCTCTGGTCTCTCAATATCTTCATAAACCCTTCTTAAGGTAATCAGCGACCCATAGCTGATATGCCAGCGTCAGGGTTAGCAACCCATAGCTGACCAAGACCCTGTCCCACCTCACCGTGGTAACCCCAATAACAGGTCTAGCCTGGCTAACGGAGCAGGGATCGCCACAGTCCCCAATGGTGGTGGAGTCTGCTAAAGAAGCATTACACACCCCCTGCTTTTTAGCATCATTCTGGGACTGAAAAAGTAGCCGCCATAGCCTGCTTCCGCGCCATCACGATGCTGTACGTCAGCATCTCTACAGCATCGGATGCAAAGAACAACAGCTCGCTGTTATAGGGAGTTCGTACAAGTACAAGATCTTGTTTATTAGCCCATTGGCCACTTCCCACTTCATTCATTCATTAGCATGTCCCTTGAGGAACTTTGCCTCCCTAACAGCACTACACTGTAGAGAAATCAATATCCAATAATACGAGTCTGCCAGTCTGCGGGCCCAATTTCTACCTCCCTCTCCCTCTATCCTTGGGAAGGAGAGATTCATCAGTAGTTGAGAACCCCTGGATTAAATCAACTGATTGTTTCTTGTGTTGTGCTGTAAAGGTCCAGTACATTACATCACATTAACTACAGGACAACCTCTGCGTATCTTAACAATTATTGAATGTTATTTTGTGCTATTTCACTCATTATGCCATGTTACTCTTTAGTTCATTTGTCAATACTGAGGAGATATTTTTCCATTCAAATGGTTGACAATTCCAGTGTGGACTCGTAGCGTCAGAACTATTATGTCTGTGGTCGGCGTTGATGTCCAGTTATTTAGCGCCATATGCAAGCTCAATGATAATCTTTACACAGCTGTGCTCCTCACATGCCAGTAATGCCTCCATTTAAGATACGCATTCTAAGCATACTGGCTAGCTGGCCCAGCTTACAGTTACAACCAATCTGCTCTGTAGAGACTTGTGTATGGGTACGTAATGACTAATATATCTTCTTCTTCTTCTTCTTCTTCTTCTTCTTCTAACAGCTGCTGAATTCAGCTTTCCAAGCCACTGAGGCTCATTTGTTACAATCATGACACGTCTTCATTCCTCTCTGTTCTTGATCTTTTCTTACCAGTTGTCGATTCCAAGAGCGGGTAATCTTCTACTAGGTTGTCATTATCATCGTTATCTAGGTCTACCTCTTGGTCTATCCCTTTTCATCACTTCTGTACAGGCCATCTTTATTTGTCTATCCTCCGTTCTTCTCTAAATTCCAGAGCCACCTCAGTCTGTACCCATGTTCTCATAATTTCTCATTTCTCATTGTGGATGTTATAAAAGGTAAAGGTAAAGGTAATCCTGTCGTGCCTTAGAGGCACATAGGGATATGGCGTTAGTGCCCATATTTTCCTTGACCTGTCAGCACACTAGAGGGTGATATGGTCAGTATCGCGCCTGGCCGCCTTTCCTTCCCCAACTCCAGAAGAAGTCGGGTACCCATTTCTACAGCTGTGAGTTAATGTGTAGATTTCTTTGTTACAGGGTAAACCCGCTGCGGGCGGTGGAACGTAGTCAGTGTGAGAGGCAAGGACACATTGCAATGAAGCAACGAGTGAGCATCAAGTTCTGCTACAAACTGGGAGAAAACGGTGCCGGCGACGCATGAAATGGTGCAAGTGTACGGGACGGAAGCCATGAGAAGAAAATGTGTTTATGAGTGGTTCAAACGCTTTCACGACGGGAAGGAAACGATTGAGGATGAGCCATGTTCGGGTCGGCCGCCGACAATCAGAAACACAGACATGATCACGCGAGTGCCTCCTTCGATAACAATGGCATCACATCATCCGTAAGGAATTCATTCCTGCGGGTCAAACCGTGAACTCTGCCTACCACGAGAAAATTTTGAAACAGTTTGCTACGACGCATCCGCCGTGTACAGCCAGCGCCGCACACGACCGAACAGTGGATTTTGCTGCACGATAACGCACCTGCGATCTGTGCGATCCTTCTGCACCAACTCTTGGCTCATCGTGGCGTACCTGTTCTCAATCATCTACTGTGCTCCCCTGATTTGGCGCCTCGGATTTCTTTGTATTTCTCCACCTGAAAACCGTCATGAAAAGCTCACGTTTTGCGGACGTGGCGGCAATCCAAGAACGTGTGACAACGGTTCTGCGACAGATTTCTAAAGAGCTCTATGCTGACAGTTTCCAGAAGCTATATGAACGTTGCCAAAGGTGTGCTGTAAAAGATGGCAAATATTTTGAAGGTCAATAAAGGTAATTTGTTTGTATCTTCAAAATTTTTTTTTGTCAAGACAGTCACAAATGCAATTATCTCCGCCGTGTTAAGCTCAAGTTACTCTTTATACTGTTATCATCATCATGAGAACTTCCAGTCTTAATTTCCAGTGCACTTTATGTTTACTGTAGGGAATAACGCTTCTCCATAGAGTCTACGATGATTTTCCTATCAACTCATTCAGTCCATGCCCACACTGCCATGTGACCAAATATTGCAGATCTTCCCTGGAATGTGGGATTCCACCGTAGCTTTCTCAGTTTTCCACTAAACATAAAGGTAGACAGAGGTGCATGGTTAAGTTTTACAAGAACTAAAAAAAGTGAGGAGGTAGGCAGGAACAAGAAGGCAAGGGTGAACAAGCATAAATGAAGAACACACAGCAATCCAATATTTCAGCAAAAGCCTTTTCGACGGATCAAATAGAAAAACAACACAACAGATAAAAACATGAAAAATAGATTTTTAAAAATTTAAACATTAGCTCTTTTTGGTATTTTCCATATAAGGAAGACGGGCACGAAATGCGCCCGGGGAGATGTAGTAAAGCACGAAATGGAAGCAGGTGATTGGCTGAGAAATGAGATAAAGGGACAGCGAGAAACGGTACCAGATGGTAAAACAACATGACGTCGTGCCCCAGGTGGCAGATGATGATGATGATGACGATGATGATGATGATAATGGTAAGGAGATCTGAAAGAATGAAAAAGAAACGAGGCCTACCTACGACGCACCCTGTTTTGATAGACAGTGCAATAACTCAGACATTTAAATGCCAGCAAGATTTCTGCTTTGAAAACAGTCCAGACATAAGCAAATCGATACAAAGACAGATTCTGAAGATACTTCAGACTTGACATAAACCATGTCCAGATCAGGAAAAACCGAAGTGTCTGCGGAGTTAAGGAGGGAGTATCTATCCACTAACAGCTTTGTGGACCGTTCCTCTCCTTAAACTGCTTGTGTGAACAGCTTTCTTTCCACTAACGCCTTGTGTGAAGTTTCTGCTCTAAAAGTTCTCGTGCCAGCTGCTTATTTCCACTAATGGCTTGTGTGAAGTTTCTGCTCTCAAAATTCTTGTGCCAGCTGCTTATTTCCACTAACGGCTTGTGTGAAGTTTCTGCTCTCAAAATTCTTGTGCCAGCTGCTTATTTCCACTAACGGCTTGTGTGAAGTTTCTGCTCTAAAAATTCTTGTGCCAGCTGCTTATTTCCACTAACGGCTTGTGTGAAGTTTCTATCCTCTAAATGCAGCTTTCATGAAACTGTCCGTGCGTGAAAGATCTGAGGATATTTTTTGTTTTAGTCTCCATCTCTGGCAGAACTTGGGCAGATCCGTCTCAGAACCCTAGGGTTGAGAAACTAACGGCTTGTAGGTCGTTTATGTCCTATAACGGCTTGTAGGTCGTTTATGTCCTATAACGGCTTGTAGGTCGTTTCTGTCTCCTAACGGCTGGTATGTCGTTTCTGTCCTGTAACGGCTTGTAGGTCGTTTCTGCCCTATAACGGCTTGTAGGTCGTTTCTGTCCCCTAACGGCTTGTAGGTCGTTTCTGTCCTATAACAGCTTGTAGGTCGTTTCTGTTCTATAACGGATTGTAGGTCGTTTCTAGACCTATAACGGCTTGGGACAGACCTCTTTGCGCGTAGAGTGAATCAAGCTAAGAACCATGTGTGAGCAAACAGTAAACGTGGCTGGCGGCTAACACGTGTCTGAAAGATGAGCAGCTCTTGTCTGTCAGTACTTTGGTAAGCAACAGATGACACGAGGGAAAACAGATCAGTCAACAAAAATGTCTGAATCCATTTTACCGTAAAACCGTAGAATATTTGAGTTGTCCATTTTCAAGCTATAACTGCTGAAGACGGCTGTTTAAATCCCTGTCTCGTTTCTTAGAAACAGAACAGCCTTGTCAAAACTAGCTGACCAGTGAAGTATTCTTCATAGTGGTGGAGGGTCTTGAGAAAGTTGGCAGTGCAGCCTTCTAGCGGGGCATTGTTCAATCATTTTTCGACTACACTGCTTAAAATTACGAAAGTCTTTCATGATGATGATGATGATGGATATACAGGTCTGGATGCAGATCTCCCTAAAACTGACGTTTCCTCTCCCTCTCACACTTCACTTCCTATTACTCTCTCTCTCTCTCTCTCTTACACTTAATTCCCTCTCACACCTCAATCCCTCTCACACATTACTCATTCTCATGCTTCACTCCCTCTCACACCTCATTCCTTCTCACGCCTCACTCCCTCTCATACCTCACTTCCTCTCTCTCTCTTATACTTAACTCTCTCTCTCTCTCTTATACTTAACTCTCTCTCTCTCTTATACTTAACTCTCTCTCTCTCTTTTATACTTAACTCTCTCTCTCTCTTATACTTAACTCTCTCTCTCTCTCTTATACTTAACTCTCTCTCTCTCTCTCTCTTATACTTAACTCTCTCTCTCTCTTATACTTAACTCTCTCTCTCTCTCTCACACACACATCTCACTCCCTCTCATACCTCACTTCCTCTCTCTCTCTCATACCTCACTTCCTCTCTCTCTCTTATACTTAACTCTCTCTCTCTCTTATACTTAACTCTCTCTCTCTTATACTTAACTCTCTCTCTCTCTCACAAACATCTCACTCCCTCTCACACTTCACTCCTTCTCATACCTCATTCCCTCTCTCACACTTCCCTCCCTCTCACACCTCACTCCCTCTCACACCTCCTTCCTCTCACACCTCACTCCCTCTCACACCTCACTCCCTCTCACACCTCGCTCCCTCTCACACCTCACTCCCTCTCACACCTCACTCCCTCTCACACTTCCCTCCTCTCACACCTCACTCCCTCACACTTCCCTCCTCTCACACCTCACTCCTTCTCACACTTCCCTCCCTCTCACACCTCACTCCCTCTCACACCTCCCTCCCTCTCACACCTCACTCCCTCACACACACACACACACACGAGATGATCATGTGTAACATACCGTGACCTACGTGTCACTAACAACAACAATTTTCTGTTTTTGCACCTGAACTAACAAAGCGCCTACATCACCTCCCCAGACATTACAGTGCGCTTTGAGCGGCATATGAAAAACTCCATCTAGCTATCAACAACAACAACAACAAAAGTGTGCCTGTGTTTTATGGTACAGTCTGTTTATTAAAGGAAATAAGTGAAATCCAAAATTGCGACCGACTCCTGTAGGTACACAGGTCACGTAAGCTGAGGTGATACAATGATAAAAGTTCTAGATGGCTGTATGCTGAACATACCCCCCCCCCCCAAAACCTCAAACAAGTTATTATATTACCCGGTATTACAATGGCGTTTGTAAGAAAACAACAAACACCAAGGAAATTGCTATATAAGGAAATGAAGAAACGACAAGTAGCAGGGCCTGCGAGTGGAAGGAATTCAAATAATTGTCCCTGGCTAATATCCGCTTCCCGACAGAAACCATCGCTCAGGGCCTCGTAAAACGTCACCCGCCAGGGTCCGAGAACGAGGGCCTGGTGAGGAAAGACAAGTTAAGCCACGCCATAAATGCGAAATTTGCCGCCAAAGACCTGGTGCAGCGTCAAATCTTAATGTAGCAGTCATTCCCGGTCTCATTGGGTCGCCACTGGTTTATGATGGCTGCAAGCGCTGGTTTCCGTCTGTCCTGTCGTGTTCAGGTCTGTGAGGATGATGGATGAGGCGGACGTAGAAAACTGTTGCCAGGCACTGGGGGGTTTTCGTCTTAAGCTTTTAACGATCGCCCTGGCAGTAATGTAGTCTGAGACACCATGGGAGAGATTCTGACGACATCTATTCGCGCTTAAGATAGCTTAAATTGTCGTTACTGCTACTACCTCCCAAGATGGCACTGAAACATTTGAATTCATTCCCCCCTTCTCCGCCACCATGAGTCATGAAATAATCACTTCAACGGAAAGACGAAAACAAAACTGCGCATTATATTTTTGAAACATCAGCAGCGCTGCCCCCCCCCCCACCCCCCTTATATGTAGAGAAATAACTAAGGCCCGCAGGATGCATACAGCCTGCCATATCCCTACTTGCGGTCATCCACCTGACCATTTATCAAACAGAATTGCTTTCTTTTCTTTCTATTTTTGTTAACATCATTGTTTACATGCAGTCATTAGAAGTAAGAAAGAAAACTTGACGCCTGTGACATACGATGCTCCAGAATCAGCAAGAGCAGACAAGATCAGACACGGAGACGGGCCACCGTCACAGGAGCAACATATCTGAAGGACAAAAGTTGTGTCCAGACAGGTTTGTCCATCTGGCCCACCAGGGCAAACCACCTCACCTACATGTCCAAACAGGTTTGTCTATCTTGCCCACCAGGGCAAAACATACCACCTACGTGTTCAGAAAGGTTTTTCCATTTTGCCCACCAGGGTAAAACATACCACCTACATGTCCAGACAGGTTTTTCCATCTGGCCCACCAGGGAAAACATACCACCTACATGTCCAGACAGGTTTTTCCATTTTGCCCACCAGGGTAAAACATACCACCTACATGTCCAGACAGGTTTTTCCATCTGGGCCACCAGGGAAAACATACCACCTACATGTCCAGACAGGTTTTTCCATTTTGCCTACCAGGGTAAAACATACCACCTACATGTCCAGACAGGTTTGTCCATCTAGCTCATCCGGGCAAACATACCACATACAAATGCGAGGAACTGGACAAAGAAAACGAAGTAGAGGAAGATGTATCGAGAAAGTAAAAAAAAAATATCTTCAAGAGGGATCGTGTGACAGTATAGTTCAGCCGCGCCATTTGCTTCATACTGAATGATGATGTTTAATCAGTGATTGCGCTATGATGTTTAATCAGTGATTGGGCTATGATGTTTTTTGTTTTTTTAACAGGTACAATAATTTCTGTCTTTCAGCTTGCATAATGTGGTTTCTGAAACATCGGTTTTATCAGCACAGCACTAGCTACTTATACTTCTTTTAAATGTAAAAGTAAACATACTTTGCATACATCGGCAGAAAGTAAATGTTCGTGTGAATTGTTCTTTCTTACTTTACCTAAAATTTACGGCGAGATTTAATTTTCACAAAATATTCACATGTCAAACCAAAATCAAAACTGGCTGATACTCATCAGTATAGATTAGATATAGACTAAAGTTCTTTGTCTACGAATCTTTTCGAGGTCCAGTCCTACAAAACTGTGTTCCCTTACTCTCCATATATATTGAGAATCATCGATCAACTGGTACAATTATCACTGAACCGATTTCATTCGTTGTATTAAAATAGTTTTGTTTTTTTTTTGTTGGGGGGGGGGGGGGGATAATATAAACCGGTTACAGTAACCGACGAACTAGAAAGCGTTCGGTTTATTTTTTTTTTAATTCGGTAATTTACCGATAGTTGTCGGCTAATGTGATCACCGGTTTAATCAAGCTATCTGCCACATATACACAGCAATTATAAGGCAAAGCAAGAAAACAGAGGTAATCTTCTACAGCTCATACGTCTACATCTACGTCTAAGCTGTCAGTCCAGTCAAATTATCTACACAGTCATAATTAATAACCTACATCCGGAGAATACGTTAGACAACCCTTGTGCAAGGAGGCAGCCGGATGGGCCCCAAACACTCAGGTACAGAAATGGCTATATAATCTTGCTGCAAGGAGGTAGCCAGATGGGGCCTAATCACTCAGACACTGCTGCAAGGAGGCAGCCAGATGGGGCCCAACCACGCAGATACTGCTGCAAGGAGGTAGCCAGATGGGGCCCAACCACTCAGATACTGCTGCATGGAGGTAGCCAGATGGGGCCCAACCACTCAGATACTGCTGCAAGGAGGTAGCCAGATGGGGCCCAACCACTCAGATACTGCTGCAAGGAGGTAGCCAGATGGGGCCCAACCACTCAGATACTGCTGAAGGGAGGTAGCCAGATGGGGCCCAACCACTCAGATACAGAAACTGCTACCTGGCTTATTCTAGAGCTGGGGAAGAAAAAGAAGGGCCAGACTTGATGCTGACCTTATCACCCTCTAGTGTACCGACAGGTCAAGGAAAATATGAGCACTAAAGCCTTATCCTCTAGGTGCCTACGTGGCACTATCTGTTGCCTTGCCGACTGGAGTTGGCTGACATGTTTCCCACAATTCCCTGCTCTGAGAGCTGGTTATAAGCTGTGCTGTTGTTCTTTGTACGTGCCATCTAGTTAATCCGTCCAGTATTCTCTCTTTCTCTCTCTCTCTCTCTCTCTCTTTCTCTTCTACCTCGGTCTCTTTTGCCTTCTATCTTTCCTGTTGTCTCAACGTATTCTAGCTGGACTCGCCGTAGAACGTGTCCTAACAATTTGGATTGTCTTTTTCTGACTTTTGTTCTTGTTTGTTTCGTCTCTCCAGCCTCTCTCTCTCTCTCTCTCAGAACCTCTTCGCTTGATTTCTTTCCTGTCCATTCTTCCGAGGAACCACATTTCAGTGGCTTCCAGTTGGCGTTGTACTTCATTAGTGACTGGCCATACCTCCCATCTGTAACAAATAAAATTGGCTCGATGTAGCTAGCACAGGAGTACTCTTTTCCTCACTCCCAACGGCTTGCACTATTCTGCTCTTTATCTCAGTCAGCCATCTTCCATCCGAGACTTGTCTACCCGTTTCATTAGTGTAGGGGTTACTCATACCAATTTTATGTCCTACAAGAGGGCATCAAGATACATTCCGGTACGGAGTCCAGCAACCCATAGCTGACTGTTTGCGTCAGGGTTGGCTAACCATAGCCGACCAAGACCCTGCCCTAGCTCCTTCAGTAACAAGTTCAGCACGCTAGGGGGTGGATCTCATAAAGAAGCATTACACCTGCTCCGCCCAGGAACTGGAAAAAAATAGCCGCCTTACCCTCCATTCTAAACTCGGCGCGATGCTGTGTCCAAACTCTCTTCATCGCATCGGCTGCATGGAACATCCTACTCGCACAGGCACAGGACAACCTGCTTGCATAGAACAACCTACTCGCATATAACATCCTGCTCGCATATAACAATCTACTCGTATGTATCATCCTGCTCGCATATAACATCTTGCTCGCATATAACATCCTGCTTGCATATAATATCCTGTTCGCATATAACATCTTGCTTGCATATAACATCCTGCTCGCATATAACATCCTGTTTGCATATAACAACCTACTCGTATGTATCATCCTGCTCGCATATAACATCTTGCTCGCATATAACATCCTGCTTGCATATAATATCCTGCTCACATATAACATCTTGCTCGCATATAACATCCTGCTCGCATATAACATCCTGCTCGCATATAACATCCTGCTTGCATATAACAACCTGCTCGTATGAATCATCTTGCTCGCATATAACATCCTGCTCGCATATAACATCCTGCTCGCATATAACATCCTGCTTGCATATAACAACCTACTCGTATGTATCATCCTGCTCGCATATAACATCCTGCTCGCATATAACAACCTGCTCGCATATAACAACCTATTCGCATATAATATCCTGCTCGCATATAACATCTTGCTTGCATATAACAACCTACTCGTATGTATCATCCTGCTCGCATATAACATCTTGCTCGCATATAACAACCTGCTCGCATATAACATCCTGCTCGCATATAACCTGCTCGCATATAACATCCTGCTCGCATATAACCTGCTCGCATATAACATCCTGCTCGCAGTTCCAAGGAGACAAAACAAGACGTAAACAAAGAAAACAAATTCACGTGATCAGCCTTCAAACATTTTTAATAATTTTGATGGGCTGCCCACTGACTTGCACTTCTTAAAAATAAGCCCAGATTGATGTTTGTGTACTAGTTTGACTTTCCATGAACGGTCTCGTTTTTAAATGCCTTTAAATGCCTCTCTCTCTCTCTCTCTCTATCTCTCTATCTCTCTCTCTCTCTCTTGCTTACTTAATTTATATTTCTAAACAGAAAGCTGTACATTAAAATATCTGTTAGACAAGATAAATCTATTCCTACAAGTGCGTTTATGTGTATGTGTGTGCGCGCGCGTTTGTGTGTTTAATTATAACTGGCCTGGTGCTGATCAATTACCTTTATTTAAATTATGTGTCCACTTGTTTATGCAAATTTTAAGAAATAAATGAAGAAATGTCCAGATGTTAAACATTTTTGTGTGGGGGTGGGGGGTGAGGGGGAGAAGATGGTGCCCGTTTTGGCAATCAGCGATCCACAGATGATATGGCGGCCTCATCGTTGGCGAACCACAGCTGGCAAAGACCCTGTCCCATCTATCCGTTGGTACCTCCAGTAACAAGCCCCGCCCTGGCTAATGGGGCCCAGGGATCGGCATAGTCCCCGTGGTGGTGGAGTCTGCTAAAGAAATACTGCAACTCCCTGCTTTTCAAATGCACTAAGGGACTGCAAAAAAAAAAAAAGAAAGATGCCCTAACCCGCTCCCCACGTCGATAAGATGCTGTGTCTCAACATCTTCACAACATCGGCTGGAAGGAACGCTAGCTCGTAGTTCCATAGAGATAGAAGACAAGACAAGACAAGACACGTTTTTTTTTAAATGTAGAAACGTCCGGTTGTATATATATATATATAATTAGTTTTATTTCTTTGAAATGTTCAGCTACCTTTACTAATTTTTTTTAAAGCTAAACTGGGTCATCCTTTTCTTTTGTTACAACAACCCTGTAAATTTGTTTCTTTATTAGAAACGCCCATTTGTTGTTGCATTTTTTTTCCCCTCAAGAACACTTGAATCCAACTAGCAAGGACGATATGTTGATGTCTTTTTAAAATTTTCCTTCTTGTTCCTCCTCAGAGAGGTCTATTTCTGAAACTGAGGATGAGTCACAAACTGTTGGAAGACGCATGTAAATTAATCAGACGAAAGGGTGCTGACTCAATTACGACCTCACTCCAACATGGCATTACAGCCATTAAGCGGAGTCATGGAGATACATTGACTCATGAACAATGTCATAAACTGCCAGGTGCGGTAATTTATCACCAGTGTTTGCTGATTATTACCTTCAGTCTCCCAGTTCAGAAAACATTTAAGAATCTGGGTTTTTTTTTTTTTTCTTAAAGAGCTCGTAAATCTGAAAATAGCCAGGGAAATGAGTTTGTACCGATTGTTCCTGGCAATGGATCATTGTTTTTTTGTGGCGCGTTTTTTTTTTTTTTTATTGGATCAGTGTACTGGATAACAGAGAATAAGTCATGAAAGAAGACCTATGGGAGAAACTGAGAGTGGAGTTTTAAAAGGTACTTTTAGATCTATGATGTTGAAGGGAGATAACATTGATAAAATATGAATTTAATTTATAGTTTAAAAAAAAAAAAAGGTAAAACATTAAAGGGTTAGTACTCAGAATGAGTCTGTAATTTTTTTTTTTCAATAACTTCCCCTGCGAAATAGGATTTCAACATGGTGCACGAACTCCGTAGCAGTTTTGAGAACCTTTGCAGAAACGAAGCTATGGCGGGGCAGAACCAGCTATAGTATCTTCAGTCCGAGAAGCGCTGTCGATACTGAATCGATCAACCCTGCTTCTAATTTAATGTATAACAATGCAATCAGCATTTGCTGAGTACATGATAAGATTATCCATGATAAGACAAGGAACAATAATTCTGATGTAGAAATAGTGGAAGAGAAAAAAAGAGGACAGCCGAGAGATAAGATAATGCATAGAATGAACCAGAACTGATCCAGTCAAACAGATTGCATAATCCATGTAGCACCGACCCATCCATTCGTTTACATAACTGCTCACTACCCCACGAAATATACACCTTCCAAATACACTCTGTGGCCGTTCCACCTCCCAAAGCTTGCAAATCTTGACTGGTGCTCCAGCTGCCCTGTAAATTCTATGGTTCAGAACGAACCACAGTTCTTCGCCGCCTTTGGTGAGTCGCCATTAAGTTGTCTTCCCCCCACCCCCCGGTGATCCACAGATCCACAGGTTTCCTCCCTTGGCTGGCCAAGGAACATTTTATTTTCATATCTTTTCAGTCTGCTCACAATAGGTCCTTTTCCAACGCCTCCTTCCGACAAAAAAAAAAAAGATTTTTAAGGGCATGCATCTTTCCCATCGCAACATATGCCTATGAGACCTGGACACTTAACAAAACAGCTGAGAAACACATAAATGCCTTTAAATGTAACGAGTACTTCAGATATTACGGACACAAAAAAGAACAAATATATCCATACTACAAGAACTTAATATTGAAGAAGTTTGGCTAGTAAAGAAGATTAAACAGAGAAAACTTAAATATTTTGGATAAATATTTTAAATGTAGTGAGAATTTAGAGAAGACCATCTTGGAAGGGTACATAACGGGAAACAGAAAGAGGGGAAGACCAATGTGAAGATGGCTGCAAGACATCGTTGATAATCTGCAAATGGATCCATCAGCAGCAGGGCATCTTGCTTACAATCGAGAGGCCTACAGGAGAACTGTTAGAGAGGCAAATTTCCGCAAGGGACATGCAAATGACTGACTTGGTGTTTCCATTGAATGTGAGGATGTCTGTTGCTTACATTCTGAAAAAGTACCTGCCATAACCCGCTCCCACGCCGATATGATGATGTACCCCAATACTTCTACAGCATCGGCTGCAAAGAACACCAGCTCGCAGTTACAGGGAGATAAGACAAGACAAGACAAGACAAGATACAGTCTGAAGTTAGGAAAAAAATGATGATAATCCATGATAGACTGATCTTCTGGGTTTACAACAATTTGGCAGGTTTTTTTTCGGTTTTTCTCCAATATTTCTGACATATAGAGAAGACGAATAACATACAGCTTTTGAGTATAACTTTTAAAAAAAAGTGTTAGTCCTGTAAGAGAGAGAGAGAGAGAGAGAGAGAGCGAGAGAGAGAGAGCGAGCGAGAGAGAGAGAGCGAGCGAGAGAGAGAGAGAGCGAGAGAGAGAGAGAGAGAGAGAGAGAGAGGAGGATGGCAGATTTGTAGACATTTTTCATGTTTAAGAAAGATGAACTAGAATTATTAATAAATCTTCTTTTTTCTGATCTTTGTTTATAAAAAAAAAAAATGACTGACTGGGAAAGCATCAATAAGATCTGTAAAGTCCTGTATGCAAACCTGGCACAGTCGATGTTGATGATGATAATTATGATCATGATATTATATAGCCACACTCTTCAAGCGATGATACACACACACACACACAAACAAGTTATTACACTGAGTGTTACCACTGTCGTCAGGCAGTTATTTCTCCATCAGACAACGCACACAACTTCCTGTCTGTCGGAGACGAAATTTTTTTAAAATCCGGGATCTAGTATTGAAAAGGGGGGGGGGGGGAAAGCGGGAGAGAGAGATAGAGTGAAGTGGGGGGGGGGGAACTCTTTCTGGCAGAAGACAGTGGTCTGTATTTTTGTTTTATCTTTTATAATAGTACATAGTAAAACTAATTTTATATGTTATCTTTTATAATAGTAAATAGTAAAACTAGTTTTATACGTTATATTTTATAATAGTAAATAGTAATTCTAGTTTTATACGCTATATTTTATAATAGCGTATAGTAAAACTAGTTTTATACGTTATCTTTTATAATAGTATATAGTAAAACTAGTTTTATACGTTATCTTTTATAATAGTATATAGTAAAACTATTTTTATACGTTATATTTTATAATAGTAAATAGTAAAACTATCTAAAATCTTATGCGTCAGCTAGAAAGCACTGTACGTGAATAAAGCTATGCTGTACGTCCATTCGCCAATAAAGTATAGTACGTGAGCTAGAAAGCACTGTACGTGAATAAAGCTATGCTGTACGTCCATTCGCCAATAAAGTATAGTACGTGAGCTAGAAAGCACTGTACGTGAATAAAGCTATGCTGTACGTACATTCGGCAGTAAAGTATAGTGCACGAGCTAGAAAGTACTGTACGTGAGCAAAGTTATGATGTACGACCGGTCTCTGTTAGAATAGAGCTTACACCGGAAAGCACTGTGTGTGAACAACGGTTAAGTTGTACGGCCATTCGCTAGTACCACACACAGTCTACATCAAGCCACAGTATCCGTGCACTTCTCATGCCCATGTCATTCTTCAGCCATTGTTTACAATTGAAGTAGGTCATGATTTACTACGCAGCTCCCCCCCCCCCCTTTCAATGTCTATTCCCACCATTAGAGTTCGATGCACGTGGTTCCCATCACTTCTATGTAAAAAATCTTTCACGTTGAAACAATCCCCCCCCCCCTTCCTCAAAGCGCGCGCTTGTTGGACGTCACGTGACAGTAACATGTCGGGGCTGGGGGTCCGTACCTTTGAGATTCTCAAAGACACCAGGGTCCACCCCCCACCCCCCGCGCGCTTCTGGGGGATGTTGAAACTTGACGCTTTTCATCAAGTTGTTGGACAGGCGACCTTATCATGGCGGCCAACTGGAGTATCGCTTCCTTCCACATCTGTGAAAACATGGCGCCCCACCCTGATACTTCGTGATACAGCACGCCGGAGCACTGCTCTGCATCTAACTAAAACGTACATACATACAGGCTTTTGTTATATAAGTATAACCAACCGTACGTACACGTGCACAGACGGAGAGAGAGAGAGAGTTTTCATACAAGGTAAACAAATTTTCAATATAGAATTGTGCTTAAAGTAAAGTAGTATTTGGCTGGGCCTGAGTACCGTCCTTCCAACACGACACCAGTTAAACCAGTATTTGGTTCTCTTCAATTATCTGAAGGAATATTTTATCATCAGCTGCAAATAGTATTACTCTCTCTCTCTCTCTCTCTCTCTCTCTCTCTCTCTCTCTCTCTCGCACAGCTACTAGGAGAATACGGGTGTGAAAAGATGACACTTGTATAGAGTGATCTGTTGCTATTAAAGATTTGAAAACTGCTGTATGTTGTTTTTTGCGGTAAGCTTGGTGCTTGTTGTTAAACCAAGCGGCAGATTGTCACATTATTATACACTACATGACTCAATAACAAAACCAGGTTCACTAACTTTACAATAGCCATAGAGTTTCACAATACTTTCCACACACACACACACACGGCTAGACTCATATTTGAACTCACGGAAGAAGCATGAGCTCAAGTTACAATACAAAGTCAACATTTATTGAATGAACAGAATGTTGGATGAGCTATGTGGATGAGGCAAAACAAAGAGCTGCTAACATGGCAGGGTGATCACAGTACTTCCCGGGCATGAGAGCATTGCCATGGGGAAGGAAATAATAACGAACATCAGAGTAGTTACAAATGAAGACACAACTTACAATTCTGTGAAACTCCAAAAATCATCCAAAATACCACACATCCTCAAAAAGGCGAGAACCACTGTAATATTTTCAGTCTAGTCAATAACAATATTACTACACTGACTACATTCTTGCTAACAAAAACTTTGTCCTACGGGGCAATTATTATAGCACTCAATCTAAGGCATGACTCTACTCAACAGCGACTTCTAGAAAAAAAACAAAACTCAAACACAAATTCTACATGACTCTCTAACTTTCCTCATCATCTTCTTCTTCTTCGTTCGCATATGTTTCCTCATAATAACAATTCCCATAATCAATATCCTTCAACTCAGCTCTGAGTTCTTTTATACAACAGGCATTTTCCCTGCTGTCCTTCCAGAGCTATCTCTCCGTGAAATTCACATTCAAGCAAAAGGTATTTGTTATGACCTTCACTATAGCACGAGATTCCTAACTCCGTGCGAGTTCACAAAACTTGACTCATGCCCTGAACTTTTGTAAATCGCCTGTTTAAGACCTTGGTCTAGTCTCCCAAAAACAACCTAAATATAGCTATAAAAACATGTCAAGGTAAAGTTCATTCAACATTGTCATAAATCTCGGATTTTAAAGTGTCGAAAAATGACCTTCAATGAAAAACTAACTGGACATTCCAAATACAATTTTCATAAAATGTCTGGATAAATTCATGATTCCCTGTGATTTTTTTCAAGGTCCCTAACTGAACTTTTCCTGACCCTCTACGTCATAATTAAGTAAGGGCTTTAATCGAACCGTCACAAATACTAGATTTATCATGGATTATATCCCTTACATATAATTCTGTTACAAAAGGACTTCTCATCATCATCTTCAATCTCCTCGAAACCGTGAGCTCGTGTTATTTGCAGCCAACAGGCTTAGGATGTTAAAGCTTAGTATCGTGTCGGATTGGAAGCGGGTTAAGGTTGTTATTTTTCTTTCAGTCCTTGAGCGGAGCTAAACAAGCAGGAGGTGTGATATACTTCTTCAGACTCCACCACCATGGGGACCATGACGATCCCTTACCCGTCAGCCAGGATAGGGCTATTTTTTTTTGGGGGGGGGGTACCAACGGAGAGATGGGACAGGGTCTTGGTCAGCTATGGTACCCCAACCCTGACACTAGTACTTCAGCTGTGGAATAACATGGTACCTAGTACAGAAGTATTTCAACTGTGGAATAATATGGTACCTAGTACAGAAGTATTTCAGCTGTGTAATAACATGGTACTTAGTACAGAAGTATTTCAGCTGTGGAATAATATGGTACCTAGTACAGAAGTATTTCACCTGTATAATAACATGGTACTTAGTACAGAAGTATTTCAGCTGTGGAATAACACGGTACTTAGTACAGAAGTATTTCAGCTGTGGAATAACATGGTACCTAGTACAGAAGTATTTCAGCTGTGTAATAACATGGCACTTAGTACAGAAGTATTTCAGCTGTGGAATAGCATGGTACTTAGTACAGAAGTATTTCAGCTGTTGAAGAACATGGTACCTAGTACAGAAGTATTTCAGCTGTGAAATAACATGGTACCTAGTACAGAAGTATTTCAGCTGTGGAATAATATGGTACCTAGTACAGAAGTATTCAGCTGTCGAATAAAATGGTACATAATACAGAAGTATTTCGGTCAGTTTCTGACTTATTTAGAGAAAGCAAGTTTTCATGGATAACTGACATTCAGCATGTTACATAACACAACCATCTAGTTTAAATATACGAGGGGCGTTCATAAAGTACTGCACCACATCGTTTTTTCTCAGGAGCTGTTTATTTAAAAAGTATGAAATTTATACACAATTTACATGGATATGTCATGTAAACATCTGCATTACTCAACATAATCCCCAAAAACATGTACAGCTTTACGTCAGCGCGAAATGAGTGCATGTATTCCTAGCCCGTACCAGATTTTCTCTTGATGATGTGGCCATTTCTTCGCTGCATGAATCACTCCCTTGTCATCTTCAAACCTTACCCCTCAGAATGCATCTTTAAGTAGACTAAACACATGGAAATCAGAGGGTGCCAATCTGGACTATAGGATGGATGGGGTATTACAGTGCAAACCAATTTGATGATTGCTTCCCGTGTTACCAGACTTGTGTGAGGGCGCGCATTGTCGTGAAGGAGAAGCTTGAGTTTTTTCAGTGTCTTAATGTAAGCTTAGGAACTGATTGTCTCTCCTCTTGGCATAACATCCACAAGAATCACACCTTCAATGTCCCAACAGACAATGATCATGACCTTTCCAGCTGAAGGAGTTGTCTCGAATTTCTTTTTTCGTGGTGATTGCGGATGATGCCACTCCATTGATTGCTGGAATTAACAATGTCTTCAGCTTCCTTTAACTTCTTTAGTTTTCCACCCCCTCCTCCTTTTTGTGATTTATACTCTACTTTCTTGTTTATTTCTCCTAGCTCCTCTACCTATCGCCACCTTCTCTTCTTCTCTGGCGATCTATAAATGTATAGGGTCTTGTCCTATTCATCAGTTTCACATCTTCTCACTGCAGGTATTTATGCTCTTCATTAATTATCTCTCTGCTTCCTCTCTCTCCCCCCCCCCCACTTTCTCCTGTAGCGGCTATCATGTTTCTATTCCCCTTCCCCCACCTGTTTTCCTCCCTCAGTCCACCTCTTCTTTACGACTGGCTCTATAGGGTTATCCTTTGTGTGGCCCGCGTGGTCTCTATGCCTCGTCTAGTGGACATGCATTTCTGTTTCCTACTTTTGGAGGATGCCACATTAAAATATGTTTTCCCTTTAGTTATAAGTTTTTGTCTCGTTTGTGTACGTAATCCTCGAAAAAGGCTCACGGTGAAATATCGGATGTTGTATGCTTTTCATTTATACATTCTCATCTTGCTCTCATACTTTCTGTTCGTTTTTTCTCACTTTTCTCACTGACTCACTCCCTCTGCCCCCTTGTAAAACTACACCATACACCTCTATCTACCTTTATTATTAGAATCAGTTTTACTGCAGTCGCCATCCCTTTTATTTTGCCCTTAGTCACTTGTTGCGATAAAAAATCCTGTCCCACAATACCAAACAAAATATATGCACAAGCCACAGATTAGACCAGTTGCCTTGTATGGATCAGAAACATGAAGCGATATAAAGCAAGATGAAGCATAGCTACAGATCTTTGAAAACAGAATCTTGAGAAGAATTTTTGAACTTGTTAGAGATTCTATATCACAAGAAAGGAAAATTAGAAATAACAAAGAAGTCCACACATATTCCAGTCTCCACTTATAACTATCAATTATAAAAAAAAAAAAACAGATTGAGACGGCTCGGACAGCTGGAGAGGATGGACGAGAATAGCTAGACAATCATCATCATCGCTTTTCATTCCCTTTAGAGCACAGGCCACGAATAAAGGCTCTTCAGTTATCCCTGTTCTTGGAATTATTCTCTGCTTCCTTCCATGTGTATCCCTTGTCTCTGAGCACTGTCATAATTTCTCTTCTCCAAGTAAGTCTAGGTCTTCCTCGTTTTCTATTTCCTTGAGGATTCCATGTCAGTGCCTGTCTTGCTATGCTGGTGTCAGGTTTTTTAAGAGTGTGGCCAATCCACCTCCACTTCCTTGACATGATTTGTAGGTTCATAGGTTCTTGTTCTGCCCTTTCCCAGCCCTCCTCGTTTCTCATCTTGTCATGCCATTTAATGTTTAAAATCCTCCTCAAGCAGTAGTTCATGAATGTTTGTATCCTCTGTTGTATTGTCTTGGTAATAACCCATGTCTCTGAACCATATAGCAGGACAGTCTTTACGTTTGTATTGAAAAGCCTAAGTTTGGTTCTTGTTTTGATGTTCTTAGATGACCACATTTTGTTAAGTTGGATAAATGCTGTCCTGGCCTCGGTTATTCTAGCTTTAACATCATTTTCCGTTCCCCCATATGTATCCACTGTGCTGCCCAAATATGTGAAATACTCTACTTCCTCAACTGGCATTCCCTCAACTACCATGAGGCTATTGCTTGCACTATTACTTGTCATTATTTTTTTTTTGTCTGTTGGTATATAGTCCCAGTTTAGCTGAATTCTTGCTTAAGATCTGAAGTTTCTCTTGCATTTGTGTGTGGCTGTGTGCCAGAAGTGTTACATCATCTGCGAAGTCAAGATCTTTCAATTGATTCCACAATGTCCATTGTATCCAATTTCTTTTTCTTTGTGTGGTAGTTTTCATGATCCAATCAATTGCTAGAAGAAATAGGAATGGTGATAGCAAACATCCCTGCCACAAGCCTTTTTTCACTTTAAAACTTTCTGTGGGAGTTCCTCCATGCACGATTCTACAAGTTTGTTCCATCGTATGCGGTCTTTACAAGCTTTGTTATCTTGGGCTTATAAAAGGGCTTATACATAAGTAATAAAGTGAGACAGACCAAGAGGTAGACCAAGGCAGTGGTGGTCACATTCTGAAAGAAGACCCACGAGCCTACGAGCTCTCAGATTGGACAATTGGAAATAGAAGACTTAAGAACAGAGAGGAATGGAGACAAGTCTTGTCTACAGCAGTGAGCAACAATGGGTCGGAAAGCTGAATGAATGAATGAATTGTAATTTGATGTTAGAACTGTCATTTTCTCACAAAACAATGCTGTGAAGATATTTGCATACAAAATATAAGTTTCAAAATTTTGTACACGAATCACAAAATCTCAGAGGGCACGTCGCCTGACACTTGCTCATCATTAACATTAAAGCAAAACAAAACAAAACAAAAACTTCTCTTTTCAACATGTACAAAGATGACAACCGATTAATTATGTCGCAGATAATGATGTTTTCGTTGGCACTGACTACAAAAACTCTTAAGATAACAAGAAGGTAATTTTTTTCAATCAATGGAAATGAGGCAACTTACAGGCAAGAACAGTTCAGTTCAATTCGGCTTATAAACCTGCTATAAACGTAGTACAAACTTAGGGGTGTTAAATGCAAGCGACAAAGTATCTACGCGCTGCGCAAATTACGTATAAAAACATGGTATACGTAAGATGCATTACATGCTGATTATTCTATACAAAGGGCTGGAATAATCTGTAAAGGATATAAAGAGACTTTATTGCCAGTTTAAAGGATAAATTATGTAGAATAAAATGTATAGAACAGAACACTTCTCTGTGCTTGTGTTACATGAAGGGTAAAGAAACAAAGGAAACAGAAAATAGAAGATATAGAGATACGATTTTTGAAAAAAAAAGATACTAGATATACCCTGAAAGGTCAAGTAAGACAATCAAATGAAACATTCTCAGAGAAATTTCAGAACAATCAGAAGCAATTAAAACCGTAAGGGTAGGCAGCCAAACTTCTCGTACAGAAGTCTGAGAGCCTTTACAATTATGGGTAAAACTTATCACAAGAAGACAGAAGTCGGAGTGCCTGACAATTGGGGAAAACTTGTCACAAGAAGGCAGAAGCCAGAGAGTGTGGCAGTTATAGGGAAAACTTGTCACAAGAAGACAGAAGCCAGAGAGTGTGACAGTTATAGGGAAAACTTGTCACAAGAAGACAGAAGTCTGAGAGCCTGACAATTATGAGGAAAACTTGTCACAAGAAGGCAGAAGTCGGAGTGCTTGACAGTTATGGGGAAAACTTGTCACAGGAAGACAGAAGTCGGAGTGCCTGACAATTATGGGGAAAACTTGTCACAAGAAGGCAGAAGTCGGAGTGCTTGACA
>CM019718.1:52265419-52782919 GCA_009760885.1 Achatina immaculata | reverse complement strand
GTCGCTTCTAGTTTCACTTTTTGACTGATCCCTCCGGATAAGTAATGATATTATCAGGCATGGTTTTTTTTATTTGTTCATTGATTTCATCCTGCGTTTTTTTTTATCATTCGCTCATTTCCTGGAATTCTCTAGGCAGGGCTACATGTGCTTTAGTTAGATTTTGTTGTTGCTTGTCGCAATGAATCCAACCAGGTTCCACTGATATTTGTTTATGGTCAATAATTATGTTCACTGGCTCTTATCTTTCAACCATATTGTCTCTGAGCGGCGAAGTGGTTAATGCACTAGTCTTTCATGGCGAGGGTTGGGGGTTCGAATTTTGCCGGAGGCGCGACAGTCCACCAGATGTAGAAATAGGTACCCGTCTCCTTCAGGAGCTTGGGGAGGTGCCGTAGCCAGGCGTGATGCTGGCCATGTCACCCTCTAGTATGCTGACAGGTCAAGGAAAATATGGGCACTAACACTAACATTATATCCCTATGTGCCTCTAAGGCATAACAGGGTTACCTCTACCTTCAATCATATTAAGATATATATATATATATGTACAAAAATAAGAACAATCATCACAGAACCAGGCATAAAAATTGGAGGATACAATATTAACAACCTTCGGTATGCTGACGACACAGTACTGATAGCTGAGAACCAACAAGACCTGCAAAATCTCTTGGATAAAGTCGCCAAAGAAAGTGAACAGAAAGGCCTTACTTTGACATCAAAAACAGAGACTATGGTTATCTAAGAAACAGAATCCACCAGCATGCAGTATTAAATTAAATGGAACCATTCTAAAGCAGGTGCAGAAATTCAAATACCTTGGAGCAGTAATAACTTCAGATGGGAAATGCAGAACAGAAATTAGGAACAGAATAGGTCAAGCAAAGACTGCATTTCAGAGAATGAGAAACATATTAGCTAACACATCTTTATCAATGAATGTTAGAAAACGAGTCCTAAAATGCTATATTGAACCTATCTTGTTATATGGAAGTGAATCATGGACAATAGGCAAGTCTGCACAAAAATCATTGGAAGTAGCAGAAATGTGGTTTATTAGAAGAATGTTGCGAATCCCCTGGACAGCAAAAATAACTAATGAAGAATGTATGAGAAGAGCTGGAGAGACAAAAAAAAACCTTGTCAGAAAGATAAGAGAGAGACAATGTACTTTCATAGGACATGTAATGAGAAGAGGGGGCATTGAAAATATTATAACAACAGGAAAAATAGAAGGAAGAAGATCAAGAGGAAGACCAAGAGAATTGATACTGGACAGTCTGATGGGATGGTGTGAGAGGAGATCACCAACTGAACTGATGGCCTGCATGAAGGATCGGGTACTCTGGAGAAGCATAATAGCCAACGCCAGTCGGCACGGCACCTGATGATGATGATACAAAAATACATATATAGAGAGTATATACTACCGAGTACATGAACAGCAAAGAACGGCGTGCTTGACCATTACAAAGATCAAGTCAAACCAAAAATGTAGGCCGATGTCGACAACGTAAGGCGAACTACTTCAAGGAAGAAGGGCAAGGAGAAGAAGAAGAGCAAGAAGAAGAAGGGTAAAGAAGAAGAAGAGCAAGAAGAAGAAGGGTAAAGAAGAAGAAGGGCAAGAAGAAGAAGAAGAAGTAGTAGGGGCAAGAAAAAAGAAGGGCAAGAAGAAGAAGTAGGAAAAGAAGAAGAAGAAGAAGGGCAAGAAGAAGAAGAAGAAGGGCGAGAAGAAGGGCAAGAAGAAGAAGAAATAGCAAGAAGAAGAAGGCAAAAAGAAGAAGAAGAAGAAGAAGAAAAAGAAGAAGAAGAAGAAGAAAAAGAAGAAGAAGAAAAAGAAGAAGAAGAAGGGCAAGAAGAAGAAGAAAAGGAAAGGGCAAGAAGAAGAAAGGGCAAGAAGAAGAAGAAGGGCAAGAAGAAGAAGAAGAAAGGGCAAGAAGAAGAAGAAAAGCAAGAAGAAGAAGAAGAAGGACAAGAAGAAGAAGAAAGGCAAGAAGAAGAAGAATGCTAAGAAGAAGAAGAAGAAGAAGAAGGCAAAAGAATAAGAATAAAGAAGAAGAAGAAAGATAGAAGAAGAAGAAGGAGGAGCAAGCAAAAAGAAGGACAAGAAAAAAGAAGATAGGCAAGAAGAAGAAGAAGGAAAGCCAAGAAGAAGAAGGTCAAGAAGAAGAAAAAAAGCTAAGAAGAAGAAGAAATGTCAAGAAGAAGAAGAAGAAGCAGAAAGTGCAAGAACAAGAAGAACAAGAAGAAGAAGGGACAAAAAGAAGAAAGGGCAAGAAAAAGAAGGGGCAAGAAGAAGAAAAGAAAGGCAAAAAAATAAAACAAGAATAAAAGGGCAAGACGAAGAAGAGGAAACTGCAAGAAATAAGAAGAAGACAAGATAAGAATACAAAGAAGAATAATCAGAAGAAAGTAATAATCATAAGAAAGAAAAGGCAATAAAGAAGAATAAAGGCAATAGAAGAAGACGAAAGTGCAAGAAGAAGAAGGGGCCATAAGAAAAGAAACAATAAGAAGAATAAAAGCCAGAAGAAAAAAACAATAAGAAGAATAAGAATAAAGGGCAAGAAAAAGGGGCCAGAAGAAAAAGAAAGGGCAAGAAGAAGAATAAATGCAAGAAAAAAAGAAATCAAGATTATACTAAAAAATATCAAATAAAATAAAAAAGCAAATAAGAAGAAACAATAAGAATAAATAATAAAATCAATAAGAATAATAACAAAAAAAATCAAGAATAAGAAAAAATATAAAATAAACAGAAGGACAATAAGAATATAATAAGAGCAATAAGAAGAAGAAGAAATATCAAGAAGAAGCAAGAAAATAATGAAGAATAAGAAGAAATAGCAAGAAGAAGAAGTAGAAAGGACAAGAAGAAGAAGAATTGCGCACAATTTTGTTTTAAAGAATATTTTTGCAGACTAGCTGAAAATTTTGCATACGAGCCGCAAAACCTTAGAGGGGCAAAGTTGTACCAATTGCTAGGAACGAAAAGAGCCTTTAGAAATGCTTAGATATGGTTCTACGAGTATGTAAACAAAAATGGTCTCCCCTTGAACAGCAAGAAACCAGAAACCATGTTTATCTCTCGCGGGAAGAAACCATCTAAACCCAGTGTAAATAAGATAGTCTTGAAGCTAGTCATATTCTGAAATATCTGGCCACGCTATCAACTTCAAAGTGGAAGTCACAGCAAAAGGCAAGAACGGAACGTACCACGTCTAAATCTTCATTCAAGAAACTGGAAAAGATTCTGCGAAATACTTCTCTATTATTGAATATTAGAAAACGAGGCCTAATACGAGAGTGCGTCTTCATCTTCTTCTCTTTCTTCCTCCTTCCTCTCCCTCCTCCTCCTCCTCCTCCTCCTTCTTCTTCGTCCCTGCAACTGTGAGCTGAAGATCTTTGCAGCCGTGCGGTGAAGATGTTGAAGCATAGCATCTTGCATGTCAGGTATGGGTTGATGATTGCCAGAATGGGTGGCGTCTTCCTGCTCCAGAATGTCGTGAACACTAAACGGATCAAACTAAAGATCTCTGAGGGCAACAAGGGTCATGTGTCTTAAAATAATGTTATAAGTATATCCCACAGCTAATACGGCGTATGACGAATGTCTAACAAGGCACACATAATGAAAGGAAAATAAACGCAGGCAAAACCTACACAAATAAGACAAAGTATATTCTTTAGACAAGCCGTGAGAATAAGAGATCTAAAATATGTCAGATGAACAAGGGAAAAAAAAACAGAACGAGAAAAGCGAAGAGAAGAGAAGAGAATCAGAGGAAGACTGTGAAGGAAGATAACGGCAAGTGAACTATAAGAAGCCACCAAGAGAGCTGATGGAAGATGTCAGTTTAGGAAGTGAACTATAAGAAGCCACCAAGAGAGCTGATGGAAGATATCTGTTTAGTAGGTGAACTATAAGAAGCCACCAAGAGACCTTATGGAAGATATCTGTTTAGGAATACGATCCACGAAGAGACATGATTGCCCGCATCCTTGAACATGTTGTCAGATGACGATGATGATGATGATGAAATCAGATTCGTTGTAGATGAATCGTGTGGACACGTGTTGCTGCAGAATACTGCAGGCGTTAGACTGTTACTATTAACTATCACTAGAAATAGGAACATCGGTTTGGAAGATTATATTGCTACTCTCTCTCTCTCTCTCTCTTTCGCTGTCTTCATTCTTTTCACTCGCCTTCATATTTTCGGAATTTTGTAGCTCCAGAACAACTTTGCCCTGTATTTATCACCACAGCACTAGCACATTCAAGCACACGTATACCCTACAATCCTTTTCCTTCTCCTCTTCCTTCTCCTCTTCATCCTCCTCCTCCTCGTTCTTCTTCTCTTCCTCCTGCTCCTCCTCCTTTTTCTTCTTCTTCTGAAGTGCCTTGGCTCTATTATGTCACCGTTAAATGGCTTGCATGGTGCGACAAATCCAAACTCGGCTCTGAGTTTTTTCAGGACCTGGCTCGCCTTAACATTGCGATCCCTGTTCACTTAGTACAGACTGCTCTGTGTCTCGAGGGATATCACTAGGACAGACTGCTCTGTGTCTCGAGGGACAGCACTAGGACAGACTGCTCTGTGTCTCGAGGGACATCACTAGGACAGACTGTTCTGTGTCTCGATGGACATCACTAGGACAGACTGCTCTGTGTCTCGAGGGACATCACTAGGACAGACTGCTCTGTGTCTCGAAGGACATCACTAGGACAGACTGCTCTGTGTCTCGAGGGACATCACTAGGACAGACTGCTCTGTGTCTCGAGGTACATCTCTAAGACAGACTGCTCAGTGTCTCGAGGTACATCTCTAGGACAGACTGCTATGTGTCTCGATGGACATCACTGGAGATAGAAAAGAATTTTGGTCGACTATTGCTCGTATTCTCTGATGCAAGCATTCAGCTATGACTGGCTGACAGCTACGACTGGCTGACGGCTACGACTGGCTGACGGCTATGACTGGCTGACGGCTATGACTGACTGACGGCTATGACTGGCTGACGGCTATGATCGACTGACGGCTATTGCTGGCTATTTTCTTATTTTGACGTAAATATGCAACAAGCACCACTCACACTGGTGCGAAACGCAGACTCTCCTCTATTAACCCCGTGGTTACGCTTTGATAACCATCACTGTACGTCGACAGTACCTTTTTCCCGCACTAGACACCGTTGTCGCCGCTTGTCCCCCTTTTGATGTTGAAACTAACCAGGCACCGTTTCCCAAACCCATGGCATCTTTTCACAAGAGCTTCGCCTGCATGTCCCGTAGTATCACACACGTGATAACATGCAAGCGTTCCAGTACGATGCACGATGGAGAGAAAGGCTTTCGGTGTAGGAAGAAAACTCCGGCAGCACTTCAGTGACATCTTCAGCGAGGCACACAACCCTGGTTCCTCGGCATTATAATCAAGAAGGGCCACAGAGACAAACGTCGCTGCCACGCCCTCCTGTTCTTCTGTTGAACGTGTTCGCAAGGCTCCGAAGCAGCGCATTATTTTTCCAGGCGGGTTGTCTACACCCAGCCGGTCTAAATTCTCATCTTAGCTTTGCCTGAACAACTCTTCCTTTAGCTCGACTACGGTTGGTTCTTTCTCCCTGTTCTCTCTCTCTCTCTCTCTCTCTCTCTCTCTCTTCCCCCCCCCCCCCCCCCTGGTGTCCTTTTCCACTTTCTCTAATAGACTTTCTCATCTGTTCTGTGAGAGAGCAAAGGTCAACGTAACTATACGTCTACTCTTTCCTCTATTTTTTTTTTGTCTTCTTCTTCTCGTTTCTCTTGTCTCTAGTTGACAGTACCTCGCGGTCGTTCCCACTCTAACGCCTCACATGTTTTCTTCTTCTCGTTTCTCATGTCTCTAGTTGACAGTATCTCGCGGCCGATCCCACTCAAGTCTTCACATGTCATCATTAGACTGTCAGACGAGCTGATACGAGCGTCAACAACGTCAGGGTTCTTCCACAGCCGCATAGCTCATTGGAAGACTTCAACACACAAGCAAGTTCCATGCAACATCCTCAAAGAAATCTGGAGCTGCAGTATTTGTTGCAATTTAGCCCTGCAGCCTTGAGTCATGCCTATATGTTATCTCTGCATAATTCACGTGGCATGGTACCTTACAGACACCACATGCCTTAGACTGATGGCAGTATCATAGTGATCCATCACAAACTGAAACCTTCAGCCCGCAATGTCAAGAAAAAATATTACTCAGCAGGACATAGTGACAGATATCTTTTTTCTTAAGTTTATTTAGAATTCTTTACGTTTTATTATTGCATTTTATTTCTTGCCCCTTTTCTTTTGTACCTATTTTTCGAATTCTTGTCAACTTTCTATAGGTCCTTGCAGTTTGTGAGATGTATCTGTCTGTGTGTGAGAACTATATACTTAATTACTCAACTTGTTAGTGAATTCACATATTTCAGCGTTTAATTATTCAGTAGTTAGGCGTGTCTCTCTTTCAGTCTCCAATTATTTCACCTGGTGAGTTGTGTACCAGTTGAAAGTTTAATATACAGAATGTGTCTTTGTGTAGTATTTAAAAGTTTATTTACTTCAGTATTAAGTATAATAATAGGAATTACTTTCAAACCAATAACAGCAGACAGGAAAATAAAATGACCCCACCTACCGAAAAATGGTTACATAAAGAAGGACTTCGAATAGGCCATCTGAATGTATATCACCTATTAGGTAAAGTTCCTGAAGTAACACACATATTAAATCAAAATTTCCATATTTTTGGCTTCTCTGAAAGCCGTTTAAATAAATAGGAACATAACCGATGAAGATATTAGAATTAACGATTGTAACCCGATCCTGCGTGATCCAACCAGAAAACTAGAAACAAGTCAGTAATATATGTATCTACAAACTATCCAGTTTAGTCGTAGAGAAGAACCCAGAATCATCAGAGGTAGAGTGTAGTTTGGGCGGAAGTTAAAGTGTCCATTAGTTATTGGACTTTTGTACCGTAATCCAAATGCATCATCCCTGTGATAAGATCACTTCACGACTATGATGGATGAGGTTTCAACCTTTAAGTTCTTGGAGATTTCAACATAGATCTAACACAGTGAAATCCAATTTGGAGCAATCTTATATTATCCTACAATTTTTGCCAAACTGTCACCAAACCTACTAGAGTAACAGAAGTATCATAATTTAACCTAGAATTATTCCTTAATGATTTGCAAGCATCTCCACTTACATACGTGTACCAACTAACTGACCCTGATGAGGCAATAGAATATTGGCTAAAGATCTTCAGAGATATAGTAGACAAACATGTCCCCATGAAAGAGATGAGAGTAAAACACCAGACGAAGTCAACTTGGATAATACCCGAAATATTACAATCCATGAGAGAGCGTGACCGGGCGCACAAAATCAAGGACTTTAGGACCTACCATTCACTCAGAAACAAAGTTCAATGCTTAATAAGACAAGAGAAAAAAAATTACTTTAGGAATCTAGTACAGAAAAAATCAGAGAGTAAATCAGTTTGGAAAGCCATAAATACCCTATCAAATAAAATAAAAGAATTTGATTTTCAAGCCATCGATCGTGCATACACTAACGCACATATCGGTACACATTTCAGAGAAGAAATCAATGTTCTTAAGTCATCAATATCAGCTCCTGTATACGATTTACACGAACTACAAACATTCCTGGACAGCAGATGTATTGATTTTAAACAGCTACACATTCCATTCTTAACAGTCAGTGAAGTTCACAGTTATCTCTTAACCTTAAAAAACAACAGTACAGCTGGGTTTGATGATATTAGTAATAAGATCTTACGTTATGCTGCACCTGTCATTTCACATACACTAACATACATTTACAATCAGTGCATTGCAAAATGTTATTTCCCTGAGGCTTTTAAAACTGCTAAGAAGTATCCTCGCTTTAAATCTGGTTCATCCAACAATCTTACAAACTATAGACCAATATCCATATTATCGTCATTATCAAAACCACTCGAAAAACACATACACAAAATAACTCTACGACACATGCAAGAGAACAATCTACTCATAGACAGTCAGTCAGGCTTTAGACCCAATCATTCCTGCCACACAGCTCTTACCAAAATGACAGAAAACTGGTTAGTAAACATAAATGACGACAGACTATGTGGTGACATCTTTGTCGTCTTTAAAAAGGCATTTGATATGAATGACCATGATATTCTTGTAAGAAAAATAAAGACTTATAAATTGCACCCTGATCTAATAAAATTAATTGCATCATTTCTTTCAGAGAGACAATAGGTAGTATTCTTCAACAATTCTCTATCAAATTCTGCTATAGCGGACACTGGTGTTCCGCAAGGTTCTATTCTAGGCCCGTTGTTCTTTGCTATCTATATCAATGACCTTCTGCTTCATCTTAAACACTCATCTTGTGACCTTTTTGCCGATGATTAAACAGTCTACACCAGTGACTACGATTGTGTTAATCTAGAATCAACTCTTCAGGTCGAGTTATACAATTTAATTAGATGGAGCAAAAACAATGGCATGATTATAAATACTGATAAAACAAAATCAGTGCTCATAACAAGACAGTAACTACAAAACGCAACAAAAACAACACTTCGGCTCAGCACGGAAATATCACAGATAGAAAACGTTAGCGAGCACAAAACACTAGGTCTTATTATTGACCAACATCTGACCTGGAACTCTCATGTGCAATGTCTAACAAAACTCATCGCATACAAAGTATACCAGTTAGCCAAAATTAAGCACATCATCGATCAAGACACAAAGAACACATACTACATATAACATATACAAACACATTTAGACTATTGCTCAAGAGTCTGGGATGGCTGCTCAGTGTCAAATACAAAGAGGCTTTGCTCACTCCAAAAGCGAGCAGTAGAGCTTATTAGTGACAAAGATCAAGCACAAACAACTAATCAGCACAAACGTATCAAAATACTGCCTCTTAAGAACAGGTTCCTCTTCAACAAAGCCAGGTTAGTACATCAAATTCTTTCACGGCATGCCCCGCCTTATCTATGGAACCTGTTCAAATTGAGCCCAAAGTGCAGCCAACGCTTGAACGACATGTCTTCCAAAACCTAGACTTGATCTTTACAAGAAAAGCTTTAGTTATTCTGCTGCTTATCTTTGGAATACCCTCCCATCATGTATAAAAAATATAAATTATACTTCTTCCTACAACAACAAACTTTCCCAATATCTATTTGATGTCGTCCACATGCCTCCATGAATCATAAAACTTAATAGATATCTTAGACTGCTCTTACAGACACCGAATACAGTTAATTGCTTATTCTGAATAGTCCCGAAATTTTTGTAAAGTAGATAATAATTTAAATATGTATGTAGTTACTTCTGTACTGAGTGAATGGATAAGAGCGAAACGTAAATGTTATATTTTATTTTATGTCTCTCAGCTTCAGTGTTAATTATGTTTGTTACATTGAACAGCATATTTGTAGAATGTCTGGAATAGAGTGAAAGATGTATGATAAAGGGAAGAATGTCAGACGGGCCTGTGTGCCCAATTCTTAACCCTTTTGAACTAAAGATCAATCAATCAATCAATCTTCTTCCTCCCGCTGCTAACAAGGACAATTTTGCCGAAATATCGGATTGCTACCGTTGTCTTGTTTCTAGTAACTATTTCGTTGTTTCTACTCATTATTTGCTCACCTTTCTTCCGTCATTCTTTCCTTCCTTTCTCTACCTGATTTTGTAAAAGTACACCATACACTTCCGTCTAACTCTTCTCATATCGAAAGAGCCATAAGTCGAAAACTATGACTATAGTACTAATAGGCATCAACATGTAAAAGTTATCACCCTTCGAACACTGACATCCACTTCTAAACTGAAGAAGAGATACTGGATAAAACACAAGGTGTATATCTGCAAACAGATAAACAACATTAAAACCGATTTAACTAATGAAAATAATACGGTGTCAAGTGACTAAATCGTAAGATCGGATTATCGTAAACCGAGTGGACTTCCTCTCCAGGGGCCATAACTCTCAGAAGTGTGTGAGTTGTATTTTTTTATTTCCCCTTAGGCACCCTTTCCTCATACATCCATTTCAGTATTTTTCTCGAGTAATTTTTTTTCAATATATTATTATTCCTGTTGATATAATAACAACACTTTCATTGTCTTGTTATACTTTTATTTCCTTTTTTTTTCTTACACTTTCTGTTTCATCATCACTTTATTATTTGTCATATTTTGTGCCCATGAATTTCTCGTTATTTATCCGTAAACTAAAACACCAAATATCTCAAAGTTCTTTTTCCTTAGTCTCATTTACAAACCCGTCTTTCTGTATTCTGAAGTAGTGAATGTAAATCAACGCTTTCATCTTTCTGTATTATAAATTAGTGCATGTATATTAACGCTTTCCTCTTCCCGTATTATAAAGTAGAGTACGTATATAAAAGTTTTCGTCTTTCTGTATTAAAAAGTAGCGTACATATTAGTGTAAAGTAGCGTATATCTTAAAGCTTTCATCTTTCTGTATTAAAAAGTACCGTATGTGTATTACAGCTTCCACCTATCAATATTATAAAATAATGTATGTATATTAAAGTTTTCATCTCCCTGTATTATAAAGTAGTGTATGTAAGCTTAGCATTAGTGGAAAAAAATAACAGACAAAGCAATTTAGACGCGTGAGAGAAAGAAAAATAACAAACAAAGCACTTTAGACACCCGAGAGAAAGAAAAATAACACACAAAACAATTTAGACACTGAGAGAAAGAAAAATAACACACAAAACAATTTAGACACGTGAGAGAAAGAAAAATAACAAACAAAACACTTTAGGCGTATGAAAGAAAGAAAAATAAAATAATAAACACAGCACTTTAGGCGCGTGAGAGAAAGAAAAATAACAAACAAAGTACTTTAGACGCATGAGAGAAAGAAAAAAAACAGAAACAGTACTCTAGACGCATGAGAGAAAGAAAAATAAGAAAAAAAACCACTTTAGACGCGTGAGAGAAAGAAAAATAACAAACAAAGCACTTTGGACGCATGAGAGAAAGAAAAATAACAAACAAAGCACTTTAGACGCGTGGGAGAAAGAAAAATAACAAACAAAGCACTTTAGATGTGCGAGATAAAGAAAAATAACAAAGCACTTTAAACGCGTGAGAGAAATAAAAATAACAAACAAAGCACTTTAGACGCGTGAGAGAAAGAAAAATAACATAAGAATTACCTGGGAATCGAAACACAAACTGCGACAAAGCCAGCAGCCGCAACCCAGGGAAAACAGTGATGTACTCATTGGCCATTACAAACAGTGATGTACCCACTGGCCACGAAAAACAGTGATGTACCCACTGGCCACGAAAAACAGTGATGTACCCACTGGCCACGAAAAGCAGTGATGTACCCACTGGCCACGAAAAGCAGTGATGTACCCACTGGCCACGAAAAACAGTGATGTACCCACTGGCCACGAAAAACAGTGAAAATGTGGATGGACCGGAGTGGATTGTGCGCTATTTCTCGTGGCTAGGTGGCTGTTCATACAGTCGAAGTCCGTAGTTCCAGTACCAGTCCTTCTCTCCCATCTAAGGAGATTCTCTCCCATCTAAGGAGATTCGTCTGCTCTTTTTCGACTTATATCGGGGGTGAAGACACTGTCCGATGAGGCAATCAGCGACCCATAGCTGGCCAAGACCCTGTCCCACCTCTCCGTGGCACCTTCAATAACAGGCACTGCCTGGCTAACCTGGCAGGGATCCCTATAGTCCCCATGGTGGTGGAGTCTGCTAAAGAAGCACTGCACACCCCCTGCTTTTGAGCGGTGCTCATGGACTGAAAAAGGAGCCGCCATAACCCGCCCCCACGCCGATACCATGTTGTGCCTCAACATCTTCACAGCATCGGCTGCACAAACAACAGCTCGCAGTTACAGGGAGATCGTACAAGTTTCGACTTATATAAGTTAGTCATTTGCATGTCCCTTGCGGAACTTTGCCTCCCTGACAGCTCTCCTGTAGGCCTCTCGGTTGTAAGCAAGATGCCCTGCTGCTGATGCGTCCATTTGCAGATCGTCAACAACGTCTTGCAGCCATCTTCGCCTTGGTCTTCCTCTCTCTTTCTTTTTCCCATTATGTACCCTTCCAAGACTGTCTTCTCGAAATTCTCATGAATTTAATATATCCAATAAGATTAAATTTTCTCTGTTTAATCTTCTTTGCTACCCAACTTTCTTCAATATTGAGTTCTTGTAGTATGGATATATTTGCTCGTCTTTTGTGTCCACGATATTTGGAGAACTCTTCTGTAGCATTTACATTCAAATGCATTTATGTGTTTCTCAGCTGTTCTGTTAAGTGTCCAGGTCTTGCAGGCATATACTGAGTACATATATATATTAGAGTGTCAGGAGCTTAAAGGGCCGAAACATTTGTCTGAGGAGGAGGGGGGGTACTTCTTCTGATGATCTGAAGGATTTGTGTTGTTCCGGTCTCTACAGTAGAGAGTTTCCTGTATATATATATCATATCATATATAAAAAAAAATTCACGAAACAAGTCTCTCTACATTAGTTACTCCGTCAGCACTGAACGTCTTACCTGTGTACAGCAGCCAGTCGATGTCAGCAACAGACCCTTCATTGGTTATAATCCTAGGATTACCGCCCTCAAATCCTTGGCTTAACTCCGTATCCCTTCGTGAAAGCGCTGTATAAATCTCCTTTTGTTTCCACCAATACCGCACGCTCGGCGTCTCTCAGAATCAAGACCATGTTACCATTATAAAACTTAAGCCTAAAGAAAACACGTAAATAAAGACACACAGTAAAGGGATTAACAATATCGATGATTTAGAGGCCCCTCAAACTCATGCGCCCGAAACGACTGTGTTGGGCTCCCCCTTTTGTTAATCTTGGATATAATCATGTCAGGGTTACAGCTGGCATTGACAGCGATACGAAGCACAAGCGTGGATAAACATCATTTGTAGCATTAATCACTGACTGGTCATATATTTAAGAGCAATTGTTTGCTAAAGAAATAATCCCTCATATATTTGTATGGACTAACTCATATAATCCAGCAAATACCCAAGCAGAGCCCCAACATGAGCTTTCCTGTGCTTGAAGGAGATTTTAAACAGAAACAAAGAAAAGGATAAAGAAAGCGGCCGGAGTCCCTCGACGACAGTACTTGATGTGGTTTGAACTATTGACTGAAGTATTTAGCGTTGTCCAAGCTCTTGACTGAGATATTAGGCGTTATCCAAGCTCTTGACTTAGATACTAGACGTAGTCCAACATCCTGACTGGGTTACTAGGCCTTGTTTAAGCTCTTGACTGGACTATTAGGTTTTATCCAAGCTCTTGACTGAGTTACTAGACCTTGTTTAAGCTCTTGACTGGACTACTAGGTTTTATCCAAGCTCTTGACTGAGTTACTAGACCTTGTTTAAGCTCTTGACTGGACTACTAGGTTTTATCCAAGCTCTTGACTGAGTCACTAGACCTTGTTTAAGCTCTTGACTGGACTACTAGGTTTTATCCAACCTCCTGACTGAGTTACTAGACCTTGTTTAAGGTCTTGACTGGACTAGTAGGTTTTATCCAACCTCCTGACTGAGTTACTAGACCTTGTTTAAGGTCTTGACTGGACTAGTAGGTTTTATCCAACCTCCTGACTGAGTTACTAGACCTTGTTTAAGGTATTCACTGGACTACTAGATTTTATCCAAGCTTTTGACTGGACTACTAGATTTTATCCAAGCTTTTGACTGGACTACTAGATTTTATCCAAGCTTTTGACTGGATTACTAGATTTTTATCCAAGCTCTTAATGAGGTCATAGAAGTAGTCCAAACTCTTGACCACAGAAATGGACACAAGAAAACTGTTAAGCATTTCTTGAACAAGCACGCAACCGTAAAATGGTACATTGACATATGCCAGAAGAGTCAGAACAATCAGGAAGGCAAATTTCATTCTCATTTCGACAGGTAGATACAAGTATTTTAAAAAAAACAGACAGACCGAGACAGAGATGACAGATACAAGTATAGACAGGCAGACAGATACAACTATAAAGAGACAGACAGATGACAGATACAACTATAAAGAGACAGACAGACAGATGATAGATACAACTATAAAGAGACAGACAGGCAGAGATGACAGATGCAAGTATAAGGAGACAGACAGAGATGACAGAAACAACTACAACGAGACAGGCAGACAGACAGATAGATAAAGATGACAGATGCAAGAACAAAGAGAGAGAGACGGAGATGGCAGATTCAAGACGGACAGACAGACAGATAGATAGATAGATAGATAGATCACAATCTATTTACGCAATTTTACTCTAATAACTTTTAACATCGTTTAAAGTAAGACACATTGAAGAGAAACTGAGGAGAAGCAGAGACTAGATACACGCGACTACGGCTGGTAAGATGTTCCGTTGAGGGGTATGGCGCTGCTAGACCAGTCGTGCTGTGGACATCTAGAGGAATGAAGCAGAGAGGTCGATCAGAGACAACCTGGGGACACAACATCAGAAGTTGAGATGTGTAGAAATGCAGTAGGATGTACGTACGTCGCAATGGCTATGTCGCCATGAAAAGTGTAGAGAATTTCCTTGTTGGTTGTCCTGTAAGTGATCACAAAAAAAAAGCATTGGGAGTCAAAGATTGCATCGAAAGACAAGAAGAGATTAGACTGTGGACTCCCGTTCTCCTTTCACTGGATCATCAGCATGGACTCTATCGCAGATGTTATCCAAGCTCGCAATTAACAGAGAGGATCCTTGAACGGCGACCCTTAATAAAGGAATAGGGATTGGCTTTAACGTTGATAAACTCCCATTGCTACGAAGCACCTTTTGTTTATTCGCCTTCTAGGATGTCTGCTAAGACACCGCCTGTCAAGCAAGGCTTGGAGTGACGTGCAATGATAAGCCCATGCAAATTACAATTTAAACATCGCTTATTAAAAAGTCACGAAACTGAATCGTTCGATTACTGGGACCGGAGTTATTTCGAGATTTAGAGAATTTGGATCATGAAGGACTGTCTGTAAAAACATGCACACAAAACACAAGCAGATTATCAGCAGGGCATTACAATGTAGATTATTTCACTTACGCTAGCGTAATGCAAATAAATTATGTAGTTAAAAATGCCGGCGTTAGCAATGTAACAGATGAGTTAAAACACGAGTGCTTAATGCACATACATAAAAATTTACGGTACAAGTGTGTGCTTAAAGTACAAGACACATGTTACAAAACAAGGGAAAGAAACACAGTAACTGGTTAACAGTTGCGTCACATTAATTAACACAAGAGGACAGGCATAAATGAATCTTCTTTTATCTCTTAAAAAATGTTCCTTGATTATGTTAGTCTTTTGTCATTCCAGTTTTTCGCCATTCTAGTCTTTTGTCATTCTAGTTTTTGATCATTCTTCTTTTTTTGGTCATGATAGTCTCTGGTCAGCAGCAGTTCGAGTTGAAAATAGAATTGGAAAATATCAGCCTATAAAACAAGGGGTGCGACAAGGATGTGTACTATCTCCAGACCTTTTTTCTCTGTACAGCGAGAATATTCTAAGAACAATCATCACAGAACCAGGCATAAAAATTGGAGGATACAATATTAACAACCTTCGGTATGCTGACGACACAGTACTGATAGCTGAGAACCAACAAGACCTGCAAAATCTCTTGGATAAAGTCGCCAAAGAAAGTGAACAGAAAGGCCTTACTTTGAACATCAAAAATACATAGACTATGGTTATATCTAAGAAACAGAATCCACCAGCATGCAGTATTAAATTAAACGGAACCATTCTAAAGCAGGTGCAGAAATTCAAATACCTTGGAGCAGTAATAACTTCAGATGGGAAATGCAAAACAGAAATTAGGAACAGAACAGGCCAAGCAAAGACTGCATTTCAGAGAATGAGAAACATATTAGCTAACACATCTTTATCAATGAATGTTAGAAAACGAGTCCTAAAATGCTATATTGAACCTATTTTGTTATATGGAAGTGAATCATGGACAATAGGCAAGTCTGCACAAAAATCATTGGAAGCAGCAGAAATGTGGTTTATTAGAAGAATGTTGCGAATCCCCTGGACAGCAAAAATAACTAATGAAGAATGTATGAGAAGAGCTGGAGAGACAAAAAACCTTGTCAGAAAGATAAGAGAGAGACAATGTACTTTCATAGGACATGCAATGAGAAGAGGGGGCATTGAAAATATTATAACAACAGGAAAAATAGAAGGAAGAAGATCAAGAGGAAGACCAAGAGAAATGATACTGGACAGTCTGACGGGATGGTGTGAGAGGAGATCACCAACTGAACTGATGGCCTGCATGAAGGATCGCGTACTCTGGAGAAGCATAATAGCCAACGCCAGTCGGCACGGCACCTGATGATGATGAGTCTTTGGTCATTTTGTCTCCCGGTCGTTTATAATCTTTAGTAATGCTAGTCTTTGGTCATTCTAGTCTTTGACCATTCCAGTAATTTATTATTCTAGTCTTTTGTTCATCTAGTGTTTGATTATTCTAGTCTTGGTAATTCTAATCTTGTGTTACGCTGATCTTTGACCTTTCTAGTCTTTGTTCATTCCAGCCTTTGGTCATCCTAATATTAGGTAATTCCAGTCTTTGGTAATGCTTATCTTCGGCTAATCCAGTCTTTGATCATTCCAGTCTTTGGTCGTGTTAGTCTTTGATTATTCAAGTCTTTGATCATTCCAGTCTTTGATCATGCTAGTCTTTGGTAATGTTAAGTCTTTGATTACTCCAGTCTTTGGTCATGCTATTTTCCAAGAGTCTGTGAAACTTTTACGGCTGCTGTTGAGATTCTAACTGTCCAAACAGTCAGCTCTTATTTTGCTAACCATCTCTCTCTCTCTCTCTCTCTCTCTCTCTCTCTTACACACACACATACACAAATAGAGAACGAAACAGAGACCAAAACACAGTAAATGCCATGCTATCTGTGCCTTACTTACGTGTTTCAAGAGTAAAATTCTAGACTCTTCCAGTAAGGTTTCAGTCATCCCCACCTTCTTCAGTCTTGAGCTGACATGGATAGCTGGGTGACCAATGTCCAGCCGAATCAGGCGAAGACGCTATGCCACGTATCCCAAACGAATCTCTCTCCAGCCGCTGTACCACCATGGGCATCCTTCTGCCACCTGGATGTCAGCAACAGCCGCCGCCTGAGTATCTAAGAAGTGTTGTCCACTTGATGTAAATAAAGTTCCGAAATATCATTGGTTAATGCAATGTTTTGAGATACCCGGACATTCTAATTTCTTAAAACTAACTGAACACCCCTGAAATAACGTTTCGTTGGTATAGAGTACCACTCTCATTTAAAAAACAACAACCTAAACTAAACTAAACTAAAATTAAACTAAACACTTGAAGAACTTGATCTCTCACATATTTCTGCACATGAAGTTCTCAGTTGTCCTTTTAAATGATAGATTTTGTTGACTGAGTAGTCAGTTTTGTTGACTGAGTCATCCTTTCTTGACTGAATTATTAGTCTAGTTGACTGAATGCACTGAACTGAAATAAAAGCTGCTGCATTTCTTTGTCTTTGGCGCCAGCTCACGTGGGAACTGCCGTGAAATCTGCAGAAAAAGACCAAAAAATGACGTGAGAAAGACCTTTTGTTACAGTCACCATTGAAATCTGCAGCCGTATCTACTACTATTACTAACTACTACTACTACTACTACTACTACTACCACCATCACCACCACTAGTACTACTATTACTACTGCTACTACTACTACTACTACTACTACTACCACCACCACCACTACTACTACCACCACCACCACCACCACTACTACTACTATTACTACTGCTACTACTACTACTACTACTACTACTACTACTACTACTACTACTGCTACTACTACTACTACTACTACTACTACTACTACTACTACTACAATGTAGTACTAAGTTATACTGTTACCACTATGGAATTACTAGTACTACTATTATGAAACTACTATTACTATTAATACCACTACTAGTATGGAACTACTACTACTATATAGCTACTACTTCTGCTGCTGCTACTACTACTACTATTATAAAACTACTACTACTACTACTGCTGCTGCTGCCACTACTACTCCTCCTACTACTACTACTCCTACTCCTACTACTACTCCTACTACTACTACTACTACTACTACTACTACGAGTATGGAACTACTACTACTATAGAACTAATACTTCTGCTACTACTGCTGCTGCTACTACTATTATAAAACTGCTGCTGCTGCTGCTGCTGCTGCTGCTGCTACTACTACTACTACTACTACTACTACTACACTGTTCAAAAAAGAGAAACGCAACAAATACGATGTTGCGATTTAAACTGAAGTTTGCTGATCAGACAAGGCACATTGACTGAAACGTTATCTTGGACATCAGCTTCACGTGCTGACCTGAATTGTACTCAACAGATTATTTTGATATTTGTTAGGAAACATATATTAGAAGATCTGTACTGACAATGTATTTGTGTTTATGTATATGCATGTGTGTGCGCATGTATGAGTGTGTGAGTGCTATTTTATTAGGTTAATTACTTCTTCTCTTTTACTTTAAATGTAATAGTTTAATCTTACACTCTTTTGATATTTTTTCCCAATGTAATTTGTATACTTGTATTAAATCGAGTGTGTGGGAAGAATGAAAGATGGAGTGATGAAAGGCAGAATGTAAGACGGGCCTGCGTGCCCAATTCTTTACCCTTTAAAACATAACGATTATTCATTCATTCATTCATTCATAAGCACAGAAAAGTGACACTAGTCAAAACAGCATTTTTGACAATAACTCATGACAGGTTCACGAGAATCCCGTGAAACTTACTGAACACAAAACTCACTGACCATGTTATTAAATGCCTATAAAAGATTGACGCTCCTCGAAACAATTCATTTGAAAATTCAATGCGCATGTATTGCTCATCTCACTACAGAACAAATGACTCATCATCATTGGACGTTTACAGACTGGACAGTCACAAAGTGTAGTGGCCATACAATTTAATGTGGTTAGAAGCACCATTAGTCGCCTTTGAGGACGATTTCAAGAAACTGGGTCAGTTGCAGACCGGCCGCTCAATCGAAGACCTATGGTCACAATTGATACAGAAGACAGCTTCACACGGCTGCGTCACCTCAGGAATCGATTTGCATTTGCGTGCTCCACAGTCCAGTCAATGACAGCAGCTCGTCGAATTTCAGATCAAACGATGAGGAAACGGCTGCACGACGCTGGTCTTTGGGCTAGAAGATCCTATAGAGGTCCTGTTCTTACGGACCGGCATCGCCAAAACCGACTGTAGTGGGCGAACCAGCATCGTCAGTGGACCGTTGCGAATGATTGGAGAAAGGTTTGGTTTAGTGATGAATCATCTTTTCTGCTCAAGCGACGCGATAGACGGAGAAGCGTTTACCGCAGAGTCCATGAGCGCTACATCCAGAACAGCGTGGATGAGTCTCCTCCACATGGTGATGGAGGTGTACTGGTGTGGGGGACGATCAACTTCTTGAAAAGAAGCGACCTGCTGCAAATTGAAAGACGCCTGAATGCCCAACGACACGTCGCTAAAATTCTTCGTCCTCACGTCCTTCCACTTTTGGCTGCACCAGGGTCGATTTTTCAGCAGGATAACGCTCGACATCATGTGGCACAACTCACCACTCAGTTCCTCGCTGACAACAACGTCCAAACCATTCCGTGGCCATCCATGTCATCAGACATGAACCCAATAAAACACTTATGGAATTAACTCAACAGATAAGTCCGCCAGCGAAACGTGGCGCCAATCAATCTCCGACAGTTGTCTCTTGCACTGCGGGAAGATTGGGCAGCCATCCTACAACAACAGATTCAACGGCTAATCGGATCCATATCGAGGAGATGTCGTTCTCTGATACAGGCCAGAGGAGGCCATACACCTTACTGAAACGGAGGCCTCAGTCGCAAAGAATAAAAGTCCAAATCAAATTTAATGAACATCATTTCGCTGTTAAAGTCTTAAAATTCCTTCATGCCAAGATTAAAACATTAATTCCGTAAAATAACATTTTGGTACACGTTTGAAATATGGTGTCCATTAAGACTACAGTACTGTTGCCATTTTTTAAAAAATGTGTATGCATGCCTTTATTTATTATGGATCTGGCTGTAGTTCCATGAAACGCGATTAATTTTACGTGAATATCCTGTTTTCCCACAATACACTGACAGAAAACTGCAGAGTGCCCTAGTTCGCTTCGCCATAAACAGACATTCTTTAAGTTCATAGAATTTCCTTAAAAAGACAAAACAGCAATCTGGTTTTAACATTTAGGTCATTACGGCTCATTGCTGCGGATAAGTTCGCCTCACTTCCTTTCTATTGCTATTCTTCTCTCTCTCCAGTTGGTGACACCAGTTTCCTGTATATACTTGTCTATACTGTCCTATCTCTGTCTTGGTCTCCCGCTTGGCCTTGTTTCCTTCATATCTTGTACATGCATGGTTTTCGATTGTCTGTTCTCTTTCCACTTTTACTACATGACCCGGCCAGCGTAATCTGTTCAGATTCGAGACTGTGTGATTTAAATAAGCTGTTCAGTTCAGTGTTCTGTTATAATTCTCCATCTCCCACTGTCGATATCCTTTATGGGTCCAACGATTCTTCTTAGGTTCTTGTTCTCGAAGATCTGCAACTGTTGTTCATCTTTCTGTGTAGTGTCCCGCGTTTCTGACCCACACATGACGACTGAAGTGGTCACAACAGCTGTGAACATTAGTACAAATTTAGTCTTTAAAAACTACGATTATCCTAGATGTTTAGGGTTATAAAAACAGTGTGCAGCAAGTGAAGTTCGGAAATCTATGTGTGTCTTCAAGGAAATAATTTTCTAGAAGAGAGGATAGTTAAAAGTCGGTTATATAAAAGAACCGGGAGATTAGATAAAGAGGGAATAAAAGAAACAAGAAAGGATGTTCGATAGTCGAGTGCGGTAGAAGTTTTCTCAAGGAGTTTCAGTCAGTTCAGAAACTGAGTAATGCTTTAGACTGAGTGGCAGTAACACGTGTCCTTTAGGACTAAGTTTTGCTTAGTAAAAATGTAGGCAGTCGTATATTGTTCTTCTCATGACAGAAGGTGTTCTATAGTGGCTTTCACTTTTTAGAAGATGTATTATTATTTTGGACGTGTTTTGAAATGTCTGTAAGGTGTAAGTAGTAGATGTACTGTAGTTAGTTTTGTTGTTGTTGTTGTTGTTAGGTTTCACTTCCCTATGGCAAACAAGTTCTTGCCATGTGGCAGTAGTTTTCCTCATCTTCAAAGTCGTCATCCTCATTTTCTTCATCACTACATCACGGGGTTGTTGACTTAGCTGACTGTCAACAGTGCTGTCAGAGAGTCTGCCCATGTCGTCTGAGTTGCTACCACTGTTTTAGTGTCCGAGCACCCGGGATGTTGCGTTCATTATGTAGTTAAATAAAGTTCATAACTGAAGTTAAAACTCCATATAGACACTAAACAATTAAGTCTTCAGTGGTTCTCACCCTGTAGAAGAACGGCCATTTCCAGTAAGAGTATGACCACAGTTCAGTTGGTGCAATATTGGCACGCCAGCTGTAAAGTGTAAACTGGAACAGTATCTTAGTTGGTGTCGGTTCGAGATACACATGCAAGAAATGTTTATTATACAAGGCGTGTCCCGTAAGTAATGAGATTGACTCCATAAAACTGATTCATACTTACATATACTTAATAGTCCTCGAAATAACATCATTGAGCATCAATACACAGTTGCCAGCGGCGGTTCTGCCAACCTTCGGGGCTCGCCTGGAAGTCTTGAACAGGGATCTCCTTCAAAGCACTCGTCATGGCAGCTTGCACGTTATTAACAGTCCCAAAAGGTGGTCTTGATTTGAGCCGGGGAAACAAAAAGAAGTCAGCCAAGTTCAAGTCCGGGCTGTAGGGAGGTTGGCACAGCGTTGTCACGGTTTGTTTCGCCAGAAACTCTCTCACTAACAGTGGCGCATGGCTCGGCGCATTGTCGTGATGAAGAAACCAGATCTCCGGGCGAACGTGCACGACTCTGTTCTTCAGCCATTTAAGCATATCTACGTAAAATGCTGCGTTGACAATTTGTCCGGGTGGTACGTACTCCTTATGGACAACAGAGTCAAAAAAAGTCCAAAAGAGCTTTGACCTTTTCAGCATTGTCGGTAGTGTGAGACGTTAATGGGCGCCCTGTGCGTTGCTCATCCTCGACGCTCCATCTTCCTTCGTTGAACATCTTGTGCCACCGAAACACTTGTGCTTTCAATAAAGCATCCTTCCCGTGGGCTTTCTGTACCATAGCAAGCGTCTCGGTCGCGGAGTTTTCAAGTTTAACTCAAAACTTTATGGTATATCGCATTTTGACAGTTAAGCGACGCTTAAACAGCTGGCGCACTTCGCAAGCGATCCGCACTCTGCAAAAGCTCAGAGCCAAATGAGGAGATATCGACCCTTTACCTAACATCCCCCCACTAACCTTCAGGCCCGAGGAATCCGCCCCCGCACCCCACCCCGGCCCTGCTGATTGGCTGAATAACATAAATCTCATTACTTACCGGAAACACCTCGTGGTTGTGTAGACTTATCTTGGTTGTTTTGGGGGCAGGATTTCCGATTTGAGCTGGTGTTGCAAGGAAAAATATATTTTATTCCCTATCTGTAGCCTGCTTGTAAGTTCCTCGCTTACTATGTTGCAGCTCTTGAAAGTTGTGCACTGCTTCGCTCCCTCGAATATTAACGGTATGAACAAGTCCGGTTGCATTAACGTGATTACCCGCAGTCTCAAAAGCCATGGGCCTCATACAGTGTTTAGGGGAGATTACTCGACTTGGTCACAGAAACTTGCTGTATGTAAATTGTTTATGCTGACAAGTGTAAGAAATTATAATGTCTCATTCTCAGTTCCCTGCCTAGAAGCACGCATCTTTGTCAACGTCAGGTCTTAGACACTAACTAAATGCGGGTCACACGGACTACATTTCCGAGCGTACTTTTCAGGCCATAGATAGTCTCAGATCCCCCAGGTAGAGAGAGAGAGAGAAAGAAAGAAAGAAAGAAAGAAAGAGAGAGAAAGAAAAAGAGAGAGAGGGGGGAGAGAGAGAGAAAAAGAAAGAAAGAAAGAAAGAAAGAAGGAAAGAAAGAAAGAAAGAAAGAAAAAGAAAGAGAGAGGGGGGAGAGAGAGAGAGAGAGGGAGCGAGAGAGAGAGAGAAAAAAGGCTCATTCTTTCTGGCTACTTCATTATTTGGTAGGAAATGCCAAAGATTAGACTGCCTCAGCCATTGTTATCCACTTATCCACTTTTCCCCAGTCGGTGAATTAGAGTTCATTTCACGTGTCTTCTGCTTGCATGTCACTTGATTAGTTAACCTTTCAGAAGCGAAACAAGGCAATTAAAAAAAAACCCCACATGACGTTAATTAAGATAGAAATACGATTCACCAAAATGTAACTTGCACCGGAGAGGGGGGGGGGGGAAGGGGGCGTATAAGGGTAAGGGAGGACCGACTACGTACAACATTCACAGAAAAGCATGTTTAATAAGAAATTAATCTTTGAATTTCAAAGATCCTAAACTGTAACTGCGCACCATAGACTTGTAGAGAGTCAAGGCTGCACGATTTGAACAAAACATAAGGTGAAGGTAAAATTCCTGTCTCCATGGCATTATAACGGGCATATACGGTGTTAGGTCCGTATTTCCAAGACCTTGGACACAAGAAACTGTAATATTATCAGTACCACGCCCGATCCCATTTCCTTTCCCAGATTTCCCTGGTACCTATTTTAGAGGTTAGGTGAACTCTGGGGGTTTGTTTTGTTTTTTTTTGTATACCAGAAAAAAATCTCAGTGCTGGAACTTGGATCAGTACTAACTAATAATGGAGATACAATGAGGGAAATTAAAAGGAGGACATCTATCGCTCTTCAAAAAGTAAAACAACTAAAGAAGCTGTGGAGAGGAACACATAGAAGGACAAAAATAAGATTTTTAATGGCATGCATCTTTCCTGTGAGACCTGGACACTTAACAAAACAGCTGAGAAACACATAAATGCCTTTTAATGTAAATGTAAATGCTACAGAAAAGTTCTTCAAATATCATGGACATAAAAAAAGAACAAATATAGCCATATTACAAGGACTTAATATTGAAGAAGGTTGGCTAATAAAGAGGATTAAACAGAGAAAACCTAAATATTTTGGACACATTAATCGTCAAGAGAATTTAAAGAAGACTGTCTTGGATGGGTATATAATAAGAACAAGAAAGAGAGGAAAACCAAGGCGAATATGGCTGCAAGACATCGTTGATAATCTGAAAAATGCATGCATCAGCAGCAGGGCATCTTGCTTACAACCGATAGGCCTATAGTAGAGCTGTTAGGGAGATAAAATTCGGCAAGGAACATGCAAGTGACTGGCGGAATCGTTGGCATAAACTATGAAATAAGTCAAAGAAGATGAAGTTCTCTTGGTCATGTGAAAAAGAACAAACAGCCAAGAAAAGTTTTCTGTTGACAAAGAGAGTTAAGACAGACCATATCTGGAGGCACTTGAATACAAACTTTTCAAACCGTGTTTGCGAGACCCAAGACAGACCAGATACCATGACATAGTTTCTGTCCACAGACGGTTAGCGAAAAAAAGAACGCATGCTGATGATTTAAACTCCCAAAGGTTCGTATAGATGCAGTGGATATCTCAGGCTGATAGACAGATAGATGAACAGGAGAGAGAGAGAGAGAGAGAGAGAGAGAGAGAGAGAGAGAAACTTTAGAAACTAATGAAGTAGCTTTGTTTAAGGGAAAAAAACATAAATAAAACAACTGCTTCTATACTAAATGGATGCACTAGCAGCAGGCCATCTTGCTCACAACCGAGAGGCCTACAGGAGTGCTGTTTGGGAGGCAAAGTTCCGCAAGGGACATGCAAATGAATGAATGAATCCTTCTATACAGAATAATTTGGCATCTTTAGGAGGTAAACGTTTGAAATTGAAATATAGGCTGACTCTAAGCATCGTGTCATTTGTCCTATAAAACATGGTGGAATGTTTTATAATAAAGTTAACTGAGTTGTCTTGGACACGTTTCGCCTGGTGATATAAGTCTTGTGCAGTAAGTCACTGTCTATGAATGTGAGAAAGAACGTATAGCGCTATACTGAACCTATTTTGCTCTAAAGATGTGAATCATGAACAGTTAGCAGGCAAGTGAGCAAATCAATGGCGACAACAGAGCCGTGTTTCTGAGAAGAATGTTGCCGATCCCGCGGACTGACAAGATAACTAATAAGAGCAGTGTTTTAGACAAGCTAATGAAAAATGTAGTATAATAACGGAGATAAGAAAAAGTGTAGTATAACAACAAAGATAAGAAATAAGTGTAGTATAACAACAAATGTAAGAAAAAAGTGTAGTATAACAATAAAGATACGAAAAAGTGTAGTATAACAAGAAAGATAAGAAAAAAGTGTAATATAACAAGAAAGATAAGAAAAGGTGTAATATAACAAGAAAGATAAGAAAAAAGTGTAGTATAACAAGAAAGATAAGGAAAAAGTGTAGTATAACAACAAAGATAAGGAAAAAGTGTAGTATAACAACAAAAGTAAGAAAAAAGTGTAGTATAACAACAAAGGTATGAAAAAGTGTAGTATAACAACAAAGGTAAGAAAAAGTGTAGTATGACAACAAAAGTAAGAAAAAAGTGTAGTATAACCACAAAGGTAAGAAAAAAGTGTAGTATAACAACAACGGTAAGAAAAGTGTAGTATAACAACAAAGACACGAAAAAGTGCTGTATAATAACAAAGTGAAGGAAAAGTGTAGTATAACAACAAAGATAAGAAAAAGTGTAGTATAACAACAAAGGTAAGAAAAAGTGTAGTATAACAACAAAGGTATGAAAAAGTGTAGTATAACAACAGAGATAAGAAAAAGGCAATCACAATTCTTGGAGCATGTAATGAGAATAACCAAACTGGAAAACATCACAACAATGGGCAAATAGAAGACGGAGAACGATCAAGGGAACCGATGTAAGAAGGCTTGACATTATGACACGAAAAGAAATTTGCAAACATAGTTACTTAGAAATGTCAAGAACAGAGAATTGTGGAGGACCATGACCGTATTAATTAAGAAATTATGTAAAAATCATTCTAGAAAGAATCAGAAACAAAATAAATGTGGAAATCATTCGTCGGCAGTTTGGATTTAGAAGAAACAGCGAAACAAGAGAAGCGATATTCAGCGTTAGGATGATAATTGAGAAGTGTATGGAAGCTAAAAACGGCATCTGTGCTTGTTTTATAGGCCACAACAAAGACCTTCAACAGAGTTGGGCACAAACAGCTGATAGAATGTCTGAAAGAGATTGCAAAAGACATCAGAATAATGAACAAGCTTTACTTGGGAACTAACAGTCGTGGGTTCCAACACAAACTACTAAATACCAATAGATATCAAGGGAGCGGTCGGGCAATGGTGTGGGCTTTCTCCGTGTCTGTTTAACCTTTAAACACGATAGGTATTCAAAGAAACTAGTGAGATGCATGGACCAAACCAGCAGTCTGTAATACACGATATAGTACTGACGGCAGGGAATAATAATAATAATAATAAAAAGACCTACAGAATCTAGTGACGCGAATAAACGACGAAACTGCGGCTTGGAAATAAATATCAGAAAGACAAAAGCTGCGGTAATCAGTAGAGAAGAAACAAAAACCAGACGTGAATATAAAAATAAACGGAGAAGTACTTGAACAGGTGAAAAGTTTCAGGTATGTGGGGCAGAAGACAACAGGGGATAGAAAATGTGAAACGGAAATTAACGGAAGAACAGGAATGTCGAAAAAAAAAACCAAACCAAACAAACAAACCCTTCAACAGAATGAGGAAGATCCTTACAACGAAATAAATATCACAGCAACAGAGACTACGTGTCGTAAAATGGTTAATATATTCAACATTCCTTTATGGTGTAGAAGTCTGGACCTTGAATAAGACAACAGAAAAGACAACTGAGGCCCTTGAAATGTGGGTATGCAGAAGAATAGGGCGTATCCAATTGACAGAAAAAAAACCCAAACAAACAAGTGCTAAACCTGCTAGAAGTGAAGAGAAATGTTGAAATCATAAAAACACGACAATTAAGATACTTTGGTCTGTCAAGAGGCATAATACTAAAATGAAGACCCTTCTTGAGGGGCAAGATTGAAGAGAAAAGAACAAGAGGACGACAACTACACAGATGGGTGGACAACATCAAGAGATGGACAGGGACAAGGCTTTGCAGAGTACTCTAAGGAGGCAAGAAATAGAGCAGAGTGGAGATTCGTTGTAGGTCAACATTCCGTGGGGAGATGGCACAAGATGATGATGACTTCTTCCGCCGTCAGATATGACACGTGATAACGATGAGTATCCGTGTTAATATTCCACATCTACCAAGAATAGTGGTCCAAAGTTTTTCACAGAGTTACGACCAGTATCCGTGTTAATATTCCACATCTACTAAGAATAGTGGTCCAAAGTTTTTCACAAAGTTACGACCAGTATCCGTGTTAATATTCCACATCTACTAAGAATAGTGGTCCAAAGTTTTTCACAAAGTTACGACCAGTATCCGTGTTAATATTCCACATCTACCAAGAATAGTGGTCCAAAGTCTTTCACAAAGTTACGACCAGTATCCGTGTTAATATTCCACATCTACTAAGAATAGTGGTCCAAAGTTTTTCACAAAGTTACGACCAGTATCCGTGTTAATATTCCACATCTACTAAGAATAGTGGTCCAAAGTTTTTCACAAAGTTACGACCAGTATCCGTGTTAATATTCCACATCTACTAAGAATAGTGGCCCAAAGTTTTTCACAAAGTTACGACCAGTATCCGTGTTAATATTCCACATCTACTAAGAATAGTGGCCCAAAGTCTTTCACAAAGTTACGACCAGTATCCGTGTTAATATTCCACATCTACTAAGAATAGTGGTCCAAAGTTTTTCACAAAGTTACGACCAGTATCCGTGTTAATATTCCACATCTACTAAGAATAGTGGTCCAAAGTTTTTCACAAAGTTACGACCAGTCACGTTAACAAAACAGTCCGCGGCACCTGAAGACATAATCACTGACCGTCGATTAGTGACTTAGCGCTTGCAACAAACTGAACCGATGTTACATAAATGTTAAACCAGGGGGGAATGTATCCGGAAATATTCATTATAAATGCATAATGAGAACAGAAGTAAAAAGGATTTTGTATCAGATTTGTTCTACCAAACTTTGCTGATCATACCAATAGACGGTAATCTACCAGTCTGTTCTGGGTATTTTGTTTCGTTGATCGTGCCGTTCGTTTAAAACCACATTTATAATTAACTCACGTTTGTGAAGCATACAACACTCTTGATCAGCTTACCTTAAATCTACGTCCCCCGTAACACGTGATTACTGTAAGGGTGTGAAGTGTTAGGGCCTTCGCATTCCTAGGCCACTACGGCATTTGAGGTAGGGGGGGGGGGCCAGCACCTGTCCTAGCTGCTTCTGTTTTTCTAGGGGAGCACCCCCAGGTATTGGGGTACCTCTGGCGGCGGCGGCTGGTCTGGCTCACCCCGAATGCGAAATCACATCAGGGCCTACCGTCCGGCAGGGGGTGGGGGGTGGGGGTGGGGAGGGGTGTACCAACCACTGCACTACCGCGGCACCGTTCCTCTTCACCCCTACCCCAGAAAATAAAAAAAGATGAATAAATAAAGATTATAAAACAAGAATAAATAAAGATTATAAACTAAGATTATAAAACAAGAATAAATAAAGATTATAAAACTAAGATTATAAAACAAGAATAAATAAAGATTATAAAACTAATATTATAAAACATGAATGAATAAAGATTATAAAACTAAGATTATAAAACATGAATAAATAAAGATGATAAAACTAAGGTTATAAAACATGAATAAATAAAGATGATAAAACTAAGATTATAAAACATGAATAAATAAAGATGATAAAACTAAGATTATAAAACATGAATAAATAAAGATGATAAAACTAAGATTATAAAACATGAATAAATAAACATTATAAAACTAAAAATGTCGACTTCTGGCTGATTGATGAAGAATAAACATGCAGCTTTATACTGACAAAAAAAAAAGAGAAACGCATAACTACTGATGACACAATATTAGCCATAACTTTGATATTCTATAGCTTTTAAATTGAATGAATAAAATGTTCAAATTGCACACAATAATACATAAGGGTTTAAACACTCACTTGACAGTTTATTGCATCTGTGTGACGAGAATTTGTTAGTCCCAGGGGTTCTCAAGTTAGTATGGTGTGTGACCTCCGCTTGCATCGATCAGCGACTGGCATCTCCTGGGCATATATGCAGTCAGATGTCTGATGTGCGCCTATGGGACGGCTGCCAACTCTTCCTGGAGTGCCTGCTACAGATCACGACGATTGGCTGGAGAAACGTTTCGGCGACAAACACGTTTTTCACCTCATCCCATAGGTTCTCGATCGGATTCATGTCTGGAGACAGGGATGGCCAGGGTAGGGTGAGAATGTTGTTGGCAGTCAGGAACTGTGTGGTGAACCGTGCAGAATGGGGTTTGGCGTTGTCCTGTTGAAACACAGATCTTTGCGCAGCCAAAAATGGAAGGACATGGGGTCGAAGTATTTCATTGACGTATCGTTGCGCATTCAAGCCTCCCTCAGCCTGCACCAGTGGACTCCTTCCGTTGAAATTGATCATTCCCCATACCATTACACCTCCACCACCGTGCGGCGGAGATTCATCAATGCAATTTTAGGCAAAACGTTCATCTGGCCTACGGTAGACCCTTCTCTGCATATCATGGCGGTGCAACAAAAAGGAAGATTCATCACTAAACCAGATACGTCTCCACTGATTGTCAGTTGTCCAGGGCCGATGGTGGTTGGCCCAAACAAGTCGATTTTGGCGATGGCGTCTCGTGCCATCAGTCCAGCTACATGCAGTCTATTCCGGACAGTTTAATCAGACACACGACGTCCTGCAAGCAATGACTGGGCACTTGATGAAGCTGTTGCAAACCTGTTTCTGAGGTGATGACCCAGAATAAAACGATCATCACCTGCTGTTATCACCCTGGGTCGTCCACTGCGGTGCCGGTCTTCAACTGAGCCAATGGCTTGGAAACGGCGCCAAAGTCGACTGATGGTACTCTGCTGCACGTTTAAATGCCTGGCAACCTGACTTTGACTTTCGTTTTCTTGCAGGCGACCAATAGCAATGTTTCGTAAATTTTGCGATAGACGCGCTACAATTATCTGCTTGAAAATGAACTGAATTTGTTTGTGTAACCTCATCCTTTTATATGGTTTCATTTGCGTGGGAAGTGAGTTGTGCTCACCACAAAAATCACGACTTTTCCATAAACGCAACGTGTGTTACGGTAAAAAATGTGTGATTAGCAAGGGCAGCTACTGCGTTCTGACTATACACAATAGCAAAATTCACGCTAAATCATGGACCTGATATCTTGGTGACAATTTTTAGTTTTGGCTTGAGATACCCGGGAAAAAATGTTTGTCATAACATATAAAAAAATTAAGCCAATATAAGCTATGCGTTTCTTTTTTGACAGTATTATATATATATATATATAATCCTGTGTAGTTAAGAACCAACTGTCCGAAGATTTCCAACATCTTATATCACTCTACAGTGTTTAACGAGAAACTGAGGAGGTTAATGAGAGTTTTAATGAGGAGTTTAATGAGAGTATTAATGAGAAATTTAATGGGAAGTTTAATGAGATACACTTGTTGAATATTTCAGTTGTTTTTACTTCAAAATAGTGAAATAATTAAGTCTCGTGACATTTCCATGATGTGAAGGTGTGAAGTTCCTTAATATTTCCAGGCCGTTGAATTGTGAAATAGGAAAGCCATCACATGTCCTCACTGCCACCCCCACCCCACCCCCAGGAAAACCTGGGGTAACAACTTCTTGAAGTTGGGTCGACCACGGTACCCGGGTCAATCCCACAAAAAAAAAAATTCTCAGTGAGGAATCGAAACCATAACCTTATGATCAACAGATGAGTGCTCTAGCTACTACACCACCGAGGCATCGGTGATCAATGAAAAGTTTATTATTTAGTAAATAAGACAGATGCAGATAATATCCCTAATTCTTCTGCAACACTGATATATCCCATTGTAACGTCATACATTTAATTTCATTTCACATTTCATCATCATCATCATTATCGCCTTTCACTCCCTTGAGAGAATAGGCCACGGATAAAGGCTCTCCAGTCATCCCTGTTCGTGGAATTATTCTCTGCTTCCTTCCATGTGTATCCCTTGTCTCTGAGCACTGTCATAATTTCTCCTCTCCAAGTATATCTGGGACTTCCTCGTTTTCTCTTTCCCTGAGGATTCCATGTCAGTGCCTGTCTTGCTATGCTGGTGTCGGGTTTCCTCAGAGTCTGGCCAATCCACCTCCACCTCCTAGACATGATTTCATAGGTTCTTGTCCTGCCCTGTCCCAGACCTCCTCATTCCTGATCTTGTCCTGTCATTTAAATCTTTAAAATCCTCCTCATGCAGTAGTTCATGAATGTTTGTATCCTCTGTTGTATTGCCTCGGTCATAACCCATGTCTCTGAACCATATAGTAGGACAGTTCTTTCATATTTGATTCTCTCTTATCTTTTTTCTCAAGGAAAGTACAAAACATTAACGTATATTTCCGGTGGACAGTAAGGGTGATGGCTGAGTCAATATCGACCCAGTTTCTCGAACTGAATACACCATACTTCCACCCACCTCCTCGTTCACAGATCTTTTAAAAACAAAGAAAAAAAAACACAAACACACACACGTACGTGGTGGATGGAATAGGAGAGCAGCCGACAGATATTGTTGGTTATGGTCACTATTCTATGATGGTAGTCAGATGATCTCAATGTAGGGACAATGGCTACGATCACTGAATAGTACAGTCACTGCCCGGAAGGAAAACAGTGGTAAACTATCTTCTGGAAATATACTCAAAACAAACAACAACAAAAAAACCACCCAGACACCAACATGGAAATGGATGCATCAGCAACAAGCCATCTTGCTCACAACCGAGAGGCCTACAGGAGAGCTGTTAGGGAGGCAAAGTTCCGCAAGGGACATGCAAATGAATGAACGTGGCTACGCTTTATTAGAATAACTGCTCTGAAAAAAAGAATAATATCTGCTAACACGGCGAGGAACACTGGATTACAATGAACGCACGACTGTCATTGAATGAAGAGAAAATGAAACATCCTGTCCATCTTAGGTTCCATAAATGAAAGAGTTCGCTTACTAAGTTATAGCAGGTGGGGAGAGGGAAAAATGTGGTTCTTGTTCCAGTCTACGAAAACGGGATGTCCTTTTCTGGCAACCAGCCACCCACAATTGACATGCTATTCCAGGGTTGGCGAGCCACAGCTAATCAAGACCCTGTCCAACCACCTCCCCTTTGTACCCGCAGTAAGTAACAGGTCTGGCCTGATTAACGGGTAAAGAGATTACCATAGTTCCCTCATGGTGGTGGAGTCTGCTAAAGAAGTATCACACCCCCCCCCCAACCGGCTTTTTTTTTGTTGCACCCAGGTACTGAAAAAAATAGCTGCCATAACCTGCTCCCTGTCCGACACGATGTTGTGCCTCACCTTCTTCACCGCATCGGCTGCAAAGAACATGGAGCTCGCCATTTCTAGTGAAAGTGAAGAGCACGGAGACGTATAGAACTGCGTCAATTTGTTTTTCGAGAATATTCTTCCTAAAAACAGTACGGAATTATCCAGCGCTGAAACATCTTTGTACTGTTTTAGACTAAACAGATAGTAATACTTTCACATGTGCTTCAGTCTAAACAGATTGTAATACTTTCACATGTGTTTCAGTCTAAACAGGTAGTAATACCTTCACAAGTGTTTCAGTCTAAACAGATAGTAATACTTTCACAAGTGTTTCAGTCTAAACAGATAGTAATACTTTCACAAGTGTTTCAGTCTAAACAGACAGTAATACTTTCACAAGTGTTTCAGTCTAAACAGACAGTAATACTTTCACAAGTGTTTCAGTCTAAACAGATTGTAAAATTTCACAATAAATTCACTATATCCTCCGTACAAATGAAAGTTCATACAGTTGCCCTCCCCCCCCCCCAAACCCCCCTCAGCCTGTCTTCTCGGGTATTGTAAACCATTTCAAGAACAAGGCATAATTCAACAATTCAAATTCAAGGCACCAACAATTCAAATGCCCATCATAATTTAATGTAAATCAGTGTTTCCCAGGCTTGCCCGGGCTGCAGGCCCCCTTTTCTCCCAGGTCACATCCTCAAACCCCCCCCCCCCCACCACTCGACACCCCCTCCGTACAGCTCGTACAATGGCCTGTTAAACTAGGACATGCATTACACAGCTACAAGTTTCAGCTAGCAAACCCAATTTATTTAACAATATGAACGAGTACCTTCATAACTCAGCCTACTTGTGGTGAGTGAGTTTCATGCAAGGGGGCACAATTTTCTCCACATCAGGCTAAGAAGGAAGATACTGCGAACCCCTCCGTCTGCTGTTTCGTTTTCCAACAGCTGCCCACCCTACTGCCCCCATTTTCTTCCACTGGCCCCCCCCTACTGGCCCTTGCTCCGCCCCCACCCCACCCCCCTTCCCGCCAACCCCGGTTCTTTCCAACGGGGAAACACTGATGCTCAAAATATTTTTTTTTTAAAAATGACCATTTTTAGATGACATGATGTGGCTGAACAGAACCATTTCAGAATGTATCTTCAACCCCGCGCTTATAGTCTTCGCGCTTGTCACGACAAGATTCATAACTTTTGTCTTGAGCATGAAACTCCTTGAACTGGCTAAATATAGCGTTTTTTTTTTTTTTGGCCTGCCTGCTACGGGTTAAATTTTAAGTTTTTGAGGGGTTGGGGGGGGGGGGGGAGAGAATTAAAAATCGTGCCCATATGGTTCTTCCACTGACACGTACCTGAGAGCAAAGGTGACTTTGTTTACAAGGGCCCTGCGATGTTACCGCGGCATCAGCACAGGCAAGAATGGCGGAAGCTTCCGCGTCCTTTCTCACGAGTTTCTGCATCGCGCCCAAAATCCACAGTTGCACGCTTTGTCAGTGCCACATGGAAGAGGGTTGTCACGGCACTTTTAGTCCGGACCTGCGCGAGTCAACAGTTTCGCGTGTTACCATGGTGGTGGAGCCTTCTTCAAGATGCCCGTTCCTTGAGCTCTTTTTGTAATGAGCGTCTGTGCGTGAAGGACTTCATGACGTCGTTGGCTGTAGCAGTGTAGTGTCCGTAGTTACGGGCAGTCACAAAACAACCAGCCAGCAAATTACAAAACAAAAAAACAAACAAAAACAAAAACCCCAACCACTCAAAAAGGTAACTAACCAACCAACCAGACAGCAAGTTAAGAAAAAAAAAACCAACCACTTAAAAAGTTAACTAACCAACCAACCAGCCAACAAGTTAAAAAAGCAACCACTTAAAAAGTTAACTAACCAACAAACCAGCCAGTAAGTTAAAAGAAAATTTTAAAGTTAACTAACCAACCACTTAAAACGTTAACTAACCAACCAACCAGCCAGTCAGTCAGTAATCAACCGGTCACCTGGCCAACGACCAACCAACCAGTCAGTAAATCAGGTAATAATCAACCAGTTCCCTGGTCAACAACCAACCAGTCAGTCAGTCAGGCAATAATGAACCAGTCACCTGGCCAACAAACAACCAGTCAGTCAGGCAATAATCAGCCAGTCACCTGACCAACAATCAACAATCAACCAACCAACCAGTCAGTCAGGCAATGATCAGCCAGTCACCTGGCCAACAATCAACCAACCAGTCAGTCAGACAATAATCAACCATTTTCCTGGCTAACAAACAACCAGCCAGTCAGTCAAGCGATAATCAACCAGTCACCTGGCCAACAATCAACCAACTAGTCAGTCAGTCAGTAGGACAATAATCAACCAGTCACCTGGTAAACAATCAAATAATCAACCAGTCAGTCAGTCAGTCAGGCAATAATCAGCCAGTCACCTGGCCAACAACCAACAATCAACCAACCTAGCAGTCAGTCAGGCAATGATCAGCCAGTCACCTGGCCAACAATCAACCAACCAGTCAGTCAGTCAGTAGGGCAATAATCAACCAGTCACCTGGTAAACAATCAAATAATCAACCAGTCAGTCAGTCAGGCAGGCAATAATCAGCCAGTCACCTGGCTAACGCCAACCAACCAACCAACCAGCCAGTCAATCAGGCAGTAATCAACTAGTCATCTGGCCAACAACCAACCAGTCAGGCAGTCAGTCAGTCAGGCAATAACCAGCCAGTCACCTGACCAACAACCAACAAACAACCAACAAACCAGTCAGTCAGTCAGGCAATAATCAGCCAGTCACCTGATCAACAACCAACAAACAAACAACAAACCAGTCAGTTAGTCAGGCAATTATCAGCCAGTCACCTGACCAACAACCAACAAACAACCAACAAACCAGTCAGTCAGTCAGGCAATAATCAGCCAGTCACCTGGCCAACAATCAACCAGTCAGTCAGTCAGGCAATAATGAGCCAGTCATCTGGCTAACAACCAACAACCAACCAGTCAGTCAGTCAGGCAATAATCAGCCAGTCACCTGGCCAACAATCAACCAACCAGTCAATCAGTCAGCCAATAATCAGCCAGTCACCTGGCCAACTAACCAACCAACCAGTCAGTCAGTCAGCCAATAATCAACTAGTCACCTGGCCAACAACCAACTAACCAGTGAGTCAGTCAGCCAATAATCAACTAGTCACCTGGCCAACAACCAACTAACCAGTGAGTCAGTCAGCCAATAATCAACCAGTCACCTGGCCAACTAACCAACTAACCAGTGAGTCAGTCAGACAATAATGAACTAGTCACCTGGCTAACAACCAACTAACCAGTGAGTCAGTCAGCCAATAATCAACCAGTCACCTGGCCAACAACCAACTAACCAGTCAGTCAGTCAGGCAATAATCAACCAGTCACCTGGCCAACAACCAACTAACCAGTGAGTCAGTCAGCCAATAATCAGCCAGTCACCTGGCCAACAACCAACTAACCAGTCGGTCAGTCAGGCAATAATCAGCCAGTCACCTGGCCAACAGCCAACCAGTCACCTGACAAACGACTGACCAACCAGCCAACCGGTCAACAACCAATCAACCAACCAATCAGTCAGTAATCAACCAACTAGGCAGCTAGCAAACAATCAACCAACCAGAAAACCAAACCACCAGCTAGGCAACCAACCAGACAACCGATAAACCAATAAATTAACCGAACCGAACTCACACGCGCAGTTTCCTGTTTAAAAAAAATACTACTAATAATAATCCAAGTCACAGCGTGCAGCACAAACACATTAGCTGGAACCGATGGGAGAAAAGCATTGTTTCAGATTATAACCCTCAACCCTAGCAGTGCCCCGGCACACCAGTGGAATTATGGGTAAGCAACTGAATGTTTCGTCATGGACTTGGCAGTCGCACTTAGCTAAGCCTCGGCTAAACTGTCTGCAGATGATGGGATAAGAGATCATATAAACAGATAAGGACTGACTTCTCCCAGACGCGGGGGTTAAAAAAAAAATTAATACATTTTTAAAAAATATGATTGTAACTCGTGGAAGGTGCGGGTATTTCGTTGGGGGGGGGGGGGGGTGGGGGGGGGGGGCACAAACGCGTGCGATAATGTTCAGGAACTGAGGATAAATTATGACTTTTTTTTTCTTGAGTTATGCGATTTAACCTTTCTGGATAAGAGAAACACAAGGAAAAATGATAAACAGCAAAGGAATGAATAGGAGAGAGAGAGAAAAAAGGACAAGAAAACGTGGAGGCGGGGCAAGATAACATTGACAAAGTGTTTAAACAAGTGATGTCTCTTTAGATTAAGTACAGGCAGAAACATTCGCGGGTTTCCAATCTCCTCGGGGTGGGGGGGGGGGGGGGGGGGGGGAGGTGGGGATACTGAGAACATATGACGTCTGGGCTCGTGAAAACAATGCTGGGCAAGATCTTCCGCTAGTTCTACAGCGAAGAGTTCTAGCTGGCGGGTAGTGCTGTTTTTAAGAGTCGAGGACGGGATATGGCAAACGTATCCCCTGCTTGATGTAGCTCGACCAACGACTGAGGTCCTTTTGCTTTCTTTACTGTCCACGGCCATGCGCCGACGTACGAGCGCGCTTTTGGGACCGGCCTTCTGGCCGTAAGTCTGTTTGACCGTATATCGATCAGCCGTTGTAGGGAGAGTTCAGACGCTACGAATGACTGACAACTCACTACCAAAAACAGCAGTAAGATGGACACCACAAGGGGGAACAGAAGGGTAGACCAAAAGAGACATGGAGAAGAACAACAGAAAGGATGTTGAGCAATAGAGGGCTCACCTGGGCAAGAGCAGAAAAAAAAGGAAAGGACAGGCATTTGTGGAAAACCCTTGTGGAAGCCCCATGTGCCCTGGGCACTTAAGGTTTAGAAAGAGAGAGAGATTATAACATGCTGCAAGATAAATAAACATGTTTACCATCACTTTAAAATACTGTCTGTCTGTCTGTCTATACCCACGGTACATGAAGCTACCACAAGGGTTTTCCACAAATGTCTGTGCCTTGCCTTTATTTCCGCTCTTGAAAAGTGAACCTTCTGTTATTCAACATTCTCTGTTCAACATCCTCCGTTTTTCTTCTCCATGTCCTCTGTTATTCAACATCCTCTGTTTTTCTTCTCCATGTCCTCTGTTATTCAACATCCGCTGTTTTTCTTCTCCATGTCCTCTGTTATTCAACATCCTCTGTTACTCAACATCCTCTGTTACTCAACATCCTCTGTTATTCTTCTCCATGTCCTCTTTGGTCAACTCTTACTACTGTACCCCTGTGGTGTTCACCTCAGTGCTATTCTTGGTAACGAGCCAGCGCGCATGTCCCAATAATAACCACCGTCTTTCCTTTAAAATACTACAGACTGCACCACTAGAGCGCTAAATGTGCGGAAATTATTCACAAAATATGAATCACAACACGTTAAATAAAACATAATACTGTAATAACGTTTCAGAGACACACAGAATTGTATATACACATATTGTACACACACCTATATGCATACATCCTGTACACACTACATGAGCCAGATGAGGAGTCGTGAAGCTGTAGATTTTAACCAGAAAATGAAATATCACTCCGCAAGTTAAAAAGTTCTGCGGTCGCACGACATGATGCAAAGAAGGACGCAGCGCCAGAATGGAACATTTTTACTACATAGTTACTGTACACATCATCATCATCATCATCATCATCATCACCATCAGGTGCCGTGGCGACTGGCGTTGGCTATTATGCGCAGTTAGAGTACACGATCCTTCATGCAGGCCACTAGCTTAATTGATGATCTCCTCTCACACCATCCCGTCAGACTGTCCAGTATCATTTCTCTTGGTCTTCCCCCGGATCTTCTTCCCTCTGTTTTTCCTGTTGTTATAATATTTTCAATGCCCCCTCTTCTCATTGCATGCCCTATGAAAGTACATTGTCTATCCAGTGTATTTTTGTATCTGCAGTTTTTCTCAAACATTCTCTATTAGTTATTTTTGGTGTCCAGGGAATTCTCAAAGTTCTTCTAATAAACTGCTGCTTCCAGATCTGCCTACTGTCCATGTAATAAGATAGGTTCAATATAACATTTCAGGACTCGTTTTCTAACATTCATTGATAAGGATGTGTTGACTAATATGTTTCTCATTCTCTGAAATACAGTCTTTGCTTGGCCTATTCTGTTCTTAAGTTCTGTTTTGTTGTGTTATTTCTTTAATAAAATATACTAGTTGGACCTGGGTCGAAAGTACTGACGGTCGTAGATCGATTGGTCCGAAAGCTTGTGCACGACTGTACTGTGTAGATCCACTCCCGTAAGCATCTGATATCATTCGTCCATGCCAGTTCCTTTCCACGGCATTAGTTCGCCAAGAACTGTGTACTTGTAGAGATTCCTGGCACTGAATCTTCTATCGCAGAATATACGCATCAACATGGGACCAGGCCTAATGGACTACTACAGATAATTGCTAACATACCCTCACTTACATAGTATTACTAAAAGTGTTTAAAGATACAGTGTTTACTGGTACCGTTTCTTCTTCTTCTTCGTTTTTTTCTTCTTCTTCTTCTTCTTCGTTTTCTTCTTCTTCTTCTTCGTTTTCTTCTTCTTCTTCTTCTTCTGCTTTTATCTCACTGAAAGTGCGAGCTGGTGTTCTTTGTAGCCAGTGCAGCCTACGTGCTGAGTCACGTCACGGTGTCGGTTTGGGAGCAGGTTCTGGCAGCTATTTTTTCAGTCACTGAGTGGAGCTAACAAATTTAGCAGGGGGGGGGGGTGCAGTACTTCTTTAGCAGACTCCACCACTATGCGTGCTTCGGTGATCCCTGCCTTGTTAGCCAGATTAGTCCTGTTATTGTGAGTGGTAACGGAGAGGTGGGACAGGGTCTTTGTCGGCGATGCTTTGCTAGCCCTAAATGCTAGATGTCAGCTATCGGTCGCAGACAGCAAAAACGGAAAGTGTCTTCGTTTCCAGTGGTATCACATGGAAGCACCCATACACTAGCAAGTCAGTACAGTCAGTCATTTGCAAGTCCGTTGCGGAACTTCGCCTCCCTAACAGCTCTCCTGTAGGCCTTTCGGTTGTAAGCAAGATGGCCTTGCTGCTGATGCATCCATTTGCAGATCATCAACGATGTCTTGCAACCATCTTGGCCTTGGTCTTCCTCTCTTTCTTTTTCCCATTATGTACCCTTCCAAGACTGTCTTCTCTAAATTCTCATGACGTTTAATATGTCTAAAATATTTAAGTTTTCTCTGTTTAATCCTCTTTACTAGCAAGTACTATGTACATTTTCCCCAGTGCCAATAGTCACAGCGAAGTGCCATGCATATACTGTACAGTACAAATTTGCGTTCATTCTTTCACATGGATAAAGTTCTCTCTCTCTCTCTCTCCTCTCTTCTCATGTCCTCTCTCTCTCTTCTCTTCTCATGTCCTCTCTCTCTCTCTCTCTCTCTCTCTCTCTCTCTCTCTCTCGGCAACAGCGAAAACAGAAAACAATCCCGTAATTAAACCACAGCAGACATGCAAATCAGTTGGCAGTGATCTTGCAACATCTGATATTTCATGATCTTGCAACACCTGATATCTCACACCGATTTTGTGCGGTGGAACTTGAAGTGAATGACACTCGTTGTTGAACATAGTGTACATATGATACTTTCGTGCCGTGTTCGGAACGGCTGCCTGGTACGTGTTGGTGCCATACTAGCTTCGGACATGTTAGGGCGCTGAGATGTGAGATCTGTGTTCACTGGAACACGATGGTATGTTTGAAAAAGAAACTAAAAAACGTTATGAGACACTGCAACAATTCAGTTTGGGTGAGGTGGGACGGGGTGGGAGGGGGGGGGGAGAGTAACTTCTGACGATGAGATATGGAGGGTTGTTACTGACTTGAGATATACAACATAGAGGGTTGTTACTGTTGTGAGATATAAAACCATGGAGGGCTGTTACTGATGTGAGATATAAAAACATGGAGGGCTGTTACTGATGTGAGATATAAAAACATGGAGGGCTGTTACTGATGTGAGCTTCGCCTGATGTCCCGTTTCCCTTCCCTTCCGCTGACGCTGACAGCTTTTTAAGTCTGGTGATTCTGTCCCTGAAAGTGGATATTCTTCGTCTTCTAAGACTTGTCTTTCTCAGAACTAGAGGGTTTTCAGCAAAACTTTTCTTTTTGCACCTGGATCCATTGGAGAGCGTTGGTAAAAGGTCCAGACTCGCAACATTCCCCGAAAAAGGACAAAGCAATTACGGACTAATCTAATCGTGCATGTCGGAGGCTACAACAATTGAACTCAGAAGAGGAAGTTGACTCAACTCTGATAGCCTTCCCCCGCCCCCTCATTTTCCCGTCCATCCATGTCCTTGGTCGGCGATCTGCTAAGCAGTCACCTCCCTGAGGCGTCTTGCATGGCAGCAACAAATTCTCTCCACATCTCACGGTCTGCGGTCGGGCTTTATATTGTGTCTCCCCCCCCCACCCCCAAGCTGTGCTGCATGTCACTCAGTTTCTTCAGTTCTCCGCCAGGTAGTCTTTAGTCATCGGGTGTCCATCACGTGGCTGTTCTACCGAGATTGCTGGGGTTTCTTTGAAACACGTGATCAATCCATCTCCAGCTTTTAAAAGAAAATATTATTATTATTTTGCTGTTATGAGATGCGTATCTTCTAGTTCACATTGGGCAAGTAGGTATGTATTAAACATTGTCTGTGGCCGGTAAATATTCAAAATCTTTCTGAGGCAGGTTGTGTGGAACGAGGATAATTTGTCCGTTTCCTTGTCACTTGTTCTCCAGCTTTCTGCTTCATAGAGGAGTATGGATAAAACACAACTTTGATACATCTTTATTTTGTTTCTAGTACTGTAACGGGGGAGGGGGGGAGACTTAAAAGGAGAGCCTTAAAAGGACACAAAATCGGGTCAAAGCTGGTTTGACCCAGTACACAAAATGGTGTTCAAGACCGCGCCGTGAAGATCTAAAACAGAAGGCCTCTTCTTACAGTCAGTTATAAAACATAGTTCTAACGTCAAAATTTTTAAACCGCAAAATATTTGTATTTCAGTCAGTTAGTCATTTGCATGTCTCTTGCGGAACTTTGCCTCTCTAACATCTCTAGTGCATGCCTGATGCACTGCTGCTAATGCATTCATTTGCAGACTATCAACGATGTCTTGCAGCCATCTTCGCCTTGGTCTTCTTCTCTTTCTTTCTCCCATTATGTACCCTTCCAAGATGGTCTTCTCTAGATTATCATGACGTTTAATGTGTCCAAAATATTTAAGTTTTCTCTCTTTAATCCTCTTTACTAGCCAACCTTCTTGGATATTAAGTTCTTGTATTATGGATATATTTGTTCTTTTTTGTATCCATGATATTTGAAGACCTCTTCTGTAGCATTTACATTCAAATGCATCTGTGTGTTTCTCAGCTGTTTTGTTAAGTGTCCAGGTTTCACAGGCATATGTTGCGATAGGAAAGATCTTACATCCTTTCCGTGCCGTTAAACGTCACACATGGCTCGCAAAGTCGTTTGCCAAGCTTTCCTGTTCTCGGCGAGTCTTTCAACTTCATCAAGGGATGTTATGCCCACTAAACTGGCTTCTCTTAACAATGTTCTCTTTTGAGTTTCACGAAGTCGGCCTCTTTTTCTTCGGCCTGTTGTGCTCCACTTGATAGCTTGTTTTGGTATTCTCTGGCTGTTTCTTCTCATCACATGGCCTACATATGTCCATCTTTTTTTTTCTGATCACCCTTGAGACAGGTTGTTGTTTGCTCATCTGTCTTATCTCTGTGTTGTTCTTTAATTCGTTCCAATTTATACCAAGGATTTCCTTAGGCATTTGTTTTAAAAGTAGTCTAATTTGTTGTCTATTTCTTTAGTTGATTTCCAGCTTTCGCATGCATAAAAGAGGGTGGATATCACATTTTAATTGAATAATCTTAACTTGGTTTTTGTGCTTATAACTTTTGAATTCCATGTGTTCTCAAGATTTTTGAAAGATAATGCTGCTTTTGCAATTCTAATTCTAACTTCCTTCTTGGTGTCACCATCCTGGTCTATGTAGCTGCCAAGGTATGCAGAATGGTTTACATCATCAACAACTGTTCCTTCTACGTATGTTTTTCCTTCTTGATTAATGAGAAATTTCATTATTTTTGTTTTGTCTTTGTTAATTTCAAGACTTATTTTGCTAGCCAAGGAAGACAGGGAATCTGTTTTTTTTTCCTGCATCGATTTCACATTGTCACTGATAAGAGTTATCATCATCATCAGGTGCATCATCATCAGGTGCCGTGCCGACTGGCGTTGGCTATTATGCTTCTCCAGAGTACCCGATCCTTCATGCAGGCCATCAGTTCAGTTGCTGATCTCCTCTCACACCATCCCGTCAGACTGTCCAGTATCATTTCTCTTGGTCTTCCTCTTGATCTTCTTCCTTCTATTTTTCCTGTTGTTATAATATTTTCAATGCCCCCTCTTCTCATTGCATGTCCTATGAATGTACATTGTCTCTCTCTTATCTTTCTGACAAGGTTTTTTGTCTCTCCAGCTCTTCTCATACATTCTTCATTAGTTATTTTTGCTGTCCAGGGGATTCGCAACATTCTTCTAATAAACCACATTTCTGCTGCTTCCAATGATTTTTGTGCAGACTTGCCTATTGTCCATGATTCACTTCCATATAACAAGATAGGTTCAATATAGCATTTTAGGACTCGTTTTCTAACATTCATTGATAAAGATGTGTTAGCTAATATGTTTCTCATTCTCTGAAATGCAGTCTTTGCTTGGCCTGTTCTGTTCCTAATTTCTGTTTTGCATTTCCCATCTGAAGTTATTACTGCTCCAAGGTATTTGAATTTCTGCACCTGCTTTAGAATGGTTCCGTTTAATTTAATACTGCATGCTGGTGGATTCTGTTTCTTAGATATAACCATAGTCTCTGTCTTTTTGATGTTCAAAGTAAGGCCTTTCTGTTCAATTTCTTTGGCGACTTTATCCAAGAGATTTTGCAGGTCTTGTTGGTTCTCAGCTATCAGTACTGTGTCGTCAGCATACCGAAGGTTGTTAATATTGTATCCTCCAATTTTTATGCCTGGTTCTGTGATGATTGTTCTTAGAATATTCTCGCTGTACAGAGAAAAAAGGTCTGGAGATAGTACATATCCTTGTCGCACCCCTTGTTTTATAGGTTGGTATTTTCCAATTCTATTTTCAACTCGAACTGCTGCTTCTTGTTGCCAGTATAGATGTTTTACAATCCTCAGGTCTTTGCCGTCTATATTGATGTCTTCAAGCATTTTAATAATTTCACTATGTTTCACTTTGTCAAAAAACAATACATACAAGATTGTTGTGAAAGGATAGAAGAACATCAGAGGTGTGGAAGAGATAGTGAAATGTTGAAAGAAATGAAGACATTGACGAGAAATGTCACACCTAAGCTAAATGTAATTTGTGATGAGATGGGGAATACCCTGACAGAGACAGAGGAAATTCTGGAAAGATGGAAGGAATATTGCAAAAGAATGTATGAAACAACCGACTGTGGAAGCAGAAATCAACAGTGTGAATTATTATTGGAGGAGAAAGAACCCGAGCCGACAATGGAAGAAGTTTTATGGGCAATAAAGAGTCTGAAAAATGGTAAATCACCAGGATGTGATGAGATAACCGCTGAATTTATTAAACCAGGAGGAAAGGAGTGTGCAACAATCTATCATGCACTATGTAAAAAGATATGGCATTCAGGTATTTGGCCAAAAGAATGGAAAAGAACTGTATTCATACCACTGCCAAAAAAGGGTAACCTGAAATTATGCACCAACTACAGAACTGTTGCCCTGATTAATCATGCCAGTAAAATTCTGTTAAAAATCATAATGGGTAGACTTCGAAAGAAAATAGAAGAAGAAGTCAATATGGTCCAAGCTGGCTTCAGGCAAGGAAGAGGATCAAGAGATCATATATTCAATCTAAGATTAATAATAGAGAAATGTAGGGAGTTTAATGTGAATCTATATTTATCCTTTATAGACTACTCAAAGGCATTTGATTGTGTACAACACCAGAAACTTTGGGAAATAATGGAAAAAATGGGATTTCCAACACATTTGATACAATTAACATCACTGCTGTATTTAGACCAACAAGCAGCAGTAAGAATAAATGGTGAAACAACAAGTTGGTTTGACATAAAACAAGGGATCCGTCAGGGGTGCATATTGTCACCCTACTTATTTAACTTGTATACTGAAAATATAATGAGGAATGTTAGAGAAGATGTAGACAAAGAATATTACGATGCCATAACAGTTGGAGGTTATGAAATACCAGAGATTAGATATGCTGATGACACAGTATTGCTGTCCACAACACAAGAAGGAATGGAAAAACTAATTATGTCAGTCCGCAAGAACAGCGAAGAGCAGAACCTCTATCTTAATGCAAAGAAAACTAAAGTGATGACAACTGACAAAACAAACAAGGCAACTGAAATATGTATCAGTGAGGAAAAACTGGAAGAAGTGGAGAGTTTTGAATATCTTGGATCACTACTAACTAATAATGGAGATACAATGAGGGAAATTAAAAGGAGGACATCTATTGCTCTTCAGAAAGTAAAACAAATAAAGAATCTGTGGAGAGGAGCAGACAGAACCACAAAAATAAGATTTTTAAGGGCATGCATCTTTCCCATCGCAACATATGCCTGTGAGACCTGGACACTTAACAAAACAGCTGAGAAGCACATAAATGCCTTTGAATGTAAATGCTATAGAAGAGTTCTCCAAATATCGTGGACACAAAAAAGAACAAATATATCTCTACTACAAGAGCTTAATATTGAAGAAGGCTGGCTAGTAAAGAGGATTAAAGTGAGAAAACTTAAATATTTTGGCCACATTAAACGTCATGATAATTTAGAGAAGACCGTATTGGAAGGATACATAATGGGAAAAAGAAAAAGAGGAAGACCGAAACGAAGATGGCTGCAAGACATCGTTGATGATCTGGAAATGGATGCAGCAGCAGCAGGCCATCTTGCTCACAACCGAGTGGCCTACAGGAGTGCTGTTTGGGAGGCAAAGTTCCGCAAGGGACATGCAAAGGAATGAATGAATGAATTCACCTTGTCAAATGCCTTGGTGTAATCAATGAAGCATAAGTAGAGATCTTTCTGTACTTCTAAAGCTCTTTCTGTTAGTGTTCGTAAAGCATAAATGGCATTGTGTGTTCCCTTTCCTTCAACAAATCCAAACTGTTCATCTGCTATTTCCATTTTTATCTTTTTCCTTGTTCTTCTCATAATGATTCTCAGCAGTAGCTTCGTTATGTGACATGAGAGGCTGATAGTCCGGTGGTCGTCACATTCCTTTGCACCTGGTTTCTTTGGTAGTACTATAAACGTGGATTTAATCAGGTCACTGGGAATATAACCACTGTTGTAAATATCATTCAGTAACTTGGTTATTATTTTTATTCCTGTCTCCTCTAGTGCCTCTATTTCTTCTATTGTTATATTATCAGGCCCAGTCGCTTTTCCTTTCTTCATGTGTTTGATGGCATCTATGATTTCATCTTCAAGTATTGGCGGTCCATCACAGTTTTCAGTATCTGGTGTTAATTCTGGTCTTTCTCCTCCATATAGCTCACCGATATACTCCGTCCACCTGTCCACAATGTCTTCTTTTCCCATTAACATTTTACCTTCTTTCGATATCAGGCATCCTGTGGTATATTTTGTTTTCCTGCCTGTGAGTTCATTAATTCGTTTATGCATGTTTTTGCTGTCTTTATTATGAGAGTCCTCTATCTGTCTGCACTGTTCATTTAACCACACTTCTTTTGCTTCTCTGCATTTGCGTCTTATTTCTTTATTTATCGTGCTATATTTTTCCTCGTTATTTTTACTCCTCCTCCTCTTGTCCATCAGTCCTAAGATGTCGTCTGTCATCCATTTATTTTTAGGGGCTTCCGTTTTCGGTGGTGTTATCTCCTTAACAGTTTGGTGGATAGAATCTCTTAACATTTCCCATTGTTCATCTATACTATTTATCTTTGCTATTGCATTGTATCTATTTGTTATAATAACTTTGTATTGTTCTCGCAGTTCTTGGTCATTTTCAAGAAGTTCTGTATTCAGTTTGATGTTTCTCACTTTTCTGCTTGCTTTCTTTAGTTTTATTCTAACTTTTCCACATGGTCACTATTGCAGTCAGCTCCTGGCATGGTTTTTGTTGTCAGTAATGCATTGCGGAATCGTTTGTTGATTAATATGTAGTCTATCTGGTTAAATGTCTTTTTGTCTGAGCTGCACCACGTTGCCAGTCTTCATTCTTCTTGATAAGAGTTATGTCATCTGCAAAATCAAGATCTTCTATTTGGGTCCAATGTACCCAATCAATGCCGGTTTTACCAGTACAGCATCTTCTCATTATAAAGTCAATGGCAATTCAAAAAAGCAATGGAGGTAATATACATCCTTGTTTAACGCCTGTTTCAATCTGAAACCATTTGCTCATTCCTTTTGTCTGTCTTGACTGCACAAACATATCAGTGGTAGAGATCTTCATTGATATTGGCAATTTTAGATGCTATTCCATATAGTCTTAAAATTCTCCACAATGAATATCAAATGCTTTTTTAAAGTCTATGAAGTTCAGGATTAATGGTTTTTGCTTTTCAATATGTTCTTCAGGTATTATTCTTAGAGTAAAGATCTGGTCGAGACAGCTTCTCCCTTTTCGAAATCCTGCCTGTTCTTCTCTGTTTGCAGTATCCACTACATCCTTAATTCTGTTCAGAATCACTTTACAAAACACCTTTGACACAACTGATAATAAGGTTACACCCCTCCAGTTATTGCAATCACTGAGGTTGCCTTTCGTGGGTATTTTAACAATGATTCCTTTTTTCCATTTAGAAAGGACTTTTTCTTCTTTCCAAATTTTATTAAACATTCTTTGCATTTGGCTCATGTTGTCACTGTTAATAGCTTTTAACATCTCGACTGTTATTTCATCTTCACCTGCAGCTTTGTTGTTAGCCATTAGATTCACTGCTGTTTCAGTTTCATTCAGTGTAACTTCATCTAAGTTTACATTTAGTTGTGGGACTGGTAAACCGGTTTCAAGATTTATTAATTCATTTGGGTGTGGTCAATTAAGTATTGTTGACTGCAGTTCAGCACTTGCTTTTGCTGCCGTGATTATGGCCGTGTTGTATGAATTCCATAATTCATCTATATCTGTCTCGTCTACCTCTTTGTGTGCTGCGAAATGTTTGGTAAATTCCAGATTGAAATCACTGTTGGTATTTTCTTCTTGTAGGCTATGACTTTTTATTTTTCTGTGTATTGATTTCTTGTGTTGGCTTTTCAGTTTAAGTCTTATCTTCCCTATACACAGGTTGTGATCACTGTTGACATCTGCGCCCCTATATGCTATTATATCTATCAGAGATGTTTTCTAATACAGAAATGATCTATCTGGTTTCTGGTTCTATCATCTGGAGATATCCATGTTGTTTTATGTATTTCTTTGTGTGGAAATATTGTTCCTCCAATGACCATGCCCTCTGTTAGATATATTTAAATTAATCTTTCTCCATTCTGATTTACTGTATCAATTCCTTCTTTCCCTTTTACTTTTTCGACATCGGTGTTATCTTTTCCCACATTGACGTTAAAGTCTCCCATGACAATTAAGATGTCGTATTTAGGTACTTTGTTGTTAAGTTGTTGTAGTTGGTAATAGAAATGGTCTTTTATTTCATCATATGCATCGTTCGTGGGTGCATAGCATTGTATTATTGTTATTCTTCCGTGCCTTATTTTGTATCGTGCTCTTATCATACGACTGTTCACTGGTTCCCATTCTGTAAGGCTCTTTGCTGCCGCAGATGACATAATTATACCAGCTCCTTCCTGGTATTTACCATCGTCTCTGCCGGAATATATTATTAACTTACGGTTTTCCGCCGTTCTTTTCCCTGCTTCTGGCCAGCGCATTTCACTGATGCCCAACACATCCAGGTCATATCTATCTATTTATTTTATTACCTGAACAGTTTTCGTTGTCAATATAGGAAAGACGCATTCCGTTAAAAATCTTATTTTTGTGTTTCTGTCTGTCCCTTTCCACGGCTTCTTTAGGTGCCTTACTTTTTGAACAGCGATATATTTCCTCCTTTTAATTCACCTCACCGTATCTCCATTATTAGTTAGTAGTGTTCCAAGATATTCAAAACTCTCCACTTCTTCCCAATTTTTCCTCATTGATACGTATTTCAGCTGCCCTTATTTGTACTTGTGTGTACCAAGAGTAACTGTTACTTCTGGACTTCCTGAGACACGTTTCTGACTTCTGCTTAGTGCAATGAATACTTCTCTGTGTGCTCAAGCCTGGACAATGAAGATTGGTAGATTACTAGTACACACACAAGTGCAGATACACACACACACACACACACACAGAACAACCCTTCCTCCTCCCCTACCCCTTTCCTTCTACCTTCATGTCGTAACAAGGTGAAGGTTAAAGGACTCCGCACTTTCATCATACCCATAATCCACCGGGCTTTGACACGTTTGCACTATCTATAGGACAGTTAAGGGCATCCATCTGCTCCCAGCGTCAATCGTTGATTGAAAGGAGTCCAAAGATATAATCCACACACCCTATGTGCAGTTATACGGGAATTTTTTTTTCCTTACCTTTCTCCTGTATTCAAATTGGACATAGCCTCGTGTATAGAAGACTAATTATGAAATAAACGCAATTTTTCATGTTTAAGTATGTTTATCTCAGAATAATATGCATGTGAACATCACATTTTCATATATACGACTTTTTTTAAAGTGAACATCACATTTCCCATATAACACTTGTTTGTTTTTAATGAACATATTGTTTGTCCTCTATTAAAATTAGTGATTAACTTTAAGTATGTTTGTACAAGATACTCGATATCCTTCACCTCACAAGCAAAAATTCTCCATTTTAATTACTATTCCCCCCCCCCCACACACACACATACACACAACGGCAAGTGCTTATTTTTATACCTGTGTTGACTGGAGCGCATCGGGAGTCTGTCTAAAACCTACTCCCTCCGAAGCACAGAACAGGAACTTATTTTTGTTCGTTGTGAAGGTGATAAAAAAAACCTTGATATCTTTAGTATTCAAACTAAGGATCCAAGATAGTTTGGAGGTAGAAAAACAGTGATATATGGAACTTAAAAACTACAGCACCGCACCTCAAACATTGATATCTGGAACTTACGAGCTACAGCATCGCACCTCCAACACTGATACATGGAACTTAAGAGCTAAGAGCTACAGCACCGCACCTCAAACATTGATATCTGGAACTTTAGAGCTACAGCACCGCACCTCAAACATTGATATCTGGAACTTAACAGCAAAGAGCTACAGCACCGTACCTCAAACATTGATATCTGAACTTAACAGCAAAGAGCTACAGAACCGCACCTTGTTTATGTCTATAGCAGTGGTTCCCAATTAGTAGAAGTCAGTGGACCACCAGCTGGGAACAACTGGTCTAGAGGAAGTCTAGCTTGCTGTAAAAAATGATAACACCTGAAATTTGGAAGACGGTTCATTCTTTAACTAAAAAAGTCCCCAGTGCAACAAGAAAATAAAGTTGTGTTTACTAAAAGCTTACATATTTACAATGGCAACATTGGAATAACAGCAAAAGAGAATAACATCGTTTGAAATGAAATGTATCAGAAGAGCACTTAAATATCATGGACAGAACGAAAATCAAATAAAGAGATATTGATGGGGTTAAGTGTCGCAGAAAACTGGTTCGTTAACACCATAAAAATTGGAATGCTGAGATACTTCGGCCACATCAAGAGACACAATAGTTTGGAGACGTTGATAGTAGAAGACATAGTGCCCGAGCTTGGAGAGGTTGATAGTAGAAAGCATAGTGCCCGAGCTTGGAGACGTTGATAGTAGAAGACATAGTGCCTGAGCTTGGAGAGGTTGATAGTAGAAAGCATAGTGCCCGAGCTTGGAGACGTTGATAGTAGAAGACATAGTGCCCGAGCTTGGAGAGGTTGATAGTAGAAAGCATAGTGCCCGAGCTTGGAGAGGTTGATAGTAGAAAGCATAGTGCCCGAGCTTGGAGAGGTTGATAGTAGAAAGCATAGTGCCCGAGCTTGGAGAGGTTGATAGTAGAAAGCATAGTGCCCGAGCTTGGAGAGGTTGATAGTAGAAAGCATAGTGCCCGAGCTTGGAGAGGTTGATAGTAGAAAGCATAGTGCCCGGCAAAAGAGAAAAGGGACGACCTCGCCGCATGTGGACTCAAGACCTCACGGAAAGTCTGAATGTGTCATTGGCAGACGCTGGTCATCTTGCACAAGACCGTACTGTGCATTCAGGGAAGCCATGAGAAGGATATCACACGAATGATTGGCGTGATTTTGTTAAATTTTGAAACTTTTTTATTTCAGGAAAGAAAAGGGTGTCTGAGCGCTGTCTTCTTGTGTTCTTCCGTACCTAATTCTCAGAAAGTTGTGGCAGGGTCAGGCGAGAACTCAACTCTCTATCGCCTGTGGTGCTCCTACGCTCTCAACCAGGACAATGTGATCTAATAAAGAAGATAATTAATGAAAGAGCCCCCCTCCCCCGGCGACTCGTGTGAAAGGGCAGGCAATAAATCCAAAACGATATAGAAAACTAAAGACACCTGTAAATTTAATTAAGTACACCCATATGTTTTCTCTGTGCCCGGCTGTTTGTAATCTCCCTTTCTTCCCAAAAAAAAAAAACCGCCACTCTCCCAAAACACACTGGCAGTGTTTACCTGGACAGTCCATGACGTCAAATCGTATCTCCAGAGTGACACTACCCACCCAGTCTGAGTGTGCGTATGTGTGTGTGTGTTGTGTATCCAGGTGTTTGCGTGACCCACGCCCCACGCAGGTGTTTCACACCGGGGACATGTTTTTTTTCTTTTTTTTTTAATTTTAAAAACAAGTGACATGAAGGACACGGGCAACAACGTTGAGTGAAGGGCCAGGTTAACTTGATCACGTGACCGCTTCAACAATATTATCGTGTACAGGACGCCTGACAACACAGAATTCCAGATCAGGTCGACGGGAGGGTAGGGGAAAGAGGATTGGGGGGGGGGAATAGAGGGAGGGAGAGAGAGAGAGAAAGAGCGAGAAAAGGGGGCGGGAAACCTCACAGCTGCTATCCTGTTACGTGCGGTTATATTAGTAACGCAGGAATTGTATTATTTTATTAATATTTAACATATTGTAACTTTTATGTAGGTGGTCAGAATAACTTTTCTTTTATTTATCTTAAATGTCCTTAAAAAAAAACTCTCTTTTTTTAAAAAGTAAAACTGAACTATTCAGTTCCATCTACTTTCATTACTAGAACCAGTTTTACCGCAGTTGTCGTTTCTCTTATCTCCCCGCTGGCCTACAGTTACATTAAATGCTACATTGCTTTTAATTGTTACTTTAAAATGCAGCGCTAGTTTAAGAACTACTTTAACTCTTTCACCCCTGGATTAATTTTCATGCTCTGTCAGAATAAAACAAATTCTAATTCTTAGTGCTATGCTGCGTGGCGTAGGCGATCATTTCTCCCCACAATTCACTGTCGTCTGCGTTGATTCTGAGATCCGCCGGTGACTTTCTTCCTAGCCACACTGACTCCAGTAACTTCTCTCTCTCTCTCTCTATCTTCCTCTATCTCTTCTTCCCTCAGTTTTTCCAGTTGCCACAGTTTGCTCCAATTTTCCTCTTCTCAGGAAATGTCCTATAAATTTTGCTTGTCTGCCTCTGATCTTTGTTATAATTTGCTTTTTAACTTCAGCCTCTCTTAAGACTTCTTCATCGGTTTTCTTGGCTGTCCATGGTGCCTTCAACATTCTTCTTATAAACCACATTTCCATGGCCTCCATTTCTCGCTGTACTCTCTTATTCATAGACCATGCTTCACACCCATAAAACAGAATTGGCTCGATGTAATATTTAAGTACTCGGAATCTTGTTTCCACTGGTACGGATCTGCTGCGCAAATTGTGTCTCATTTTCTGGAATGCTGACTTGGCCTGAGCACGTCTGTTGTGTGTTCTTCATTGTGACATTTTCCATCAGTTGTTATAATCGTTCCTAATTACTTGAATCTATCAACTTGTTTCAGATTTGTGCCATAGATGGTAATGCTACACTTTGGTGGTATTATTTTCTTTGAGATGACCATCACTTCAACCTTCTTTTTTTGTTCAGGCTGAGACCTTTATTTTTACTTTCACGAACCACGATGTACAGAAACAAACTACCGAGAAAGTTTCGCTGGAAAGAAATTGGAAGGAGGTTACTCTACAGCAGGAATGTGCTGCTTTATCATCTTATTCCGACTTTGTCTGAATATATATATATATATATCGCTCTCAGCATTGATTGGGGTAGATGTGTAAGATCTACCAACACTGCCAGTGTTAGTCTGTGGAATAAAAGGGTTAAATATGTCTCATGTAATAATTCTTCAAGTGATCAGTTAGGTCTCAATGCTGTGTTTAATTACTTTTACAACTTATTTTGATTCCCGTATCAGATTATGCTGGCTGCACTGCTGCACCTGCTGTTAGTTTACAAATTCTTGAAAGCTGCTGTAACAGTGAGAAAATATTCTTTAAAGTACCGAAACAATAATACTTACATGTGCTGGCACTGGGTACTGAATAATAATGAAACGTATCTGTTACATAGGGGAGGGGCCGCGAAGATGCTCTCCAGTCTGGCAGCTAGCGATCCATAGCTGACACGCTAGCGTTAGGGCCGGTGAACCACAGCCGAACACGACTGCCCCACCTCTCCCAGTAACAGGCTTAGCCTGGCTAACTGGGTGGTGGAGCCTGGTAAACAAGTGTGACACACCCCGCCCGGCCCCCTGAAAAAAAAAGAACCAAAAACTAGCCGTCGTAACCCGTTTCCACTTCAGCACGATGCTGTGCCTGCCACAAAGTCTTCACTTCATCAGCTGCAAAGGATATCATACTCGCAATTTCAGGGAAAGAAGAAGAAGAAGAAGATATTTTTAGAAAAATAACTTAGCACATTATTTAGGGATTGAATTTTTAAAACTAAACGCAAGAAAAGAAGATGAAAACTCGGCACCACGGAACACTTGTTATCACAACAAGCTCGGAAGTTTCCAACATAACAATAACCAACACACACAACACTTGAAGCCGTCTTTTCCCGTTGACAACAGCGAACAGAGTTTACGCCACAAGTAAAATTTACCATCAAATTTCCCCTGCAAGTCTGTGAAATAAACTTCATTTTCAACTTAACCGTTAAAATAAACTACCAGCTGTGCAGTACCTCGTCAAGTTTACCAATATAATTTTTAAAAAAACCGAATAGAATTGCAAAACAGTTGCACTTGCCGGCTGGCAGAAACGCTTGATTTCAACACTTTCTCGCGTCTTCGCTACTACGTGTTCCTAAGACACCTGATATAAACTTAATACCTCCCCTCTCCCCACGCCGCCCCCCCCCCCAAAAACACAACTACCACCACCCACCCCCCTCAAAGCCTCGCAGTGCTAGCTCCGCCTCTATTTGTTGACACTTAAATCACATAACTCAAACGGAGACTTCTTCCTGACATGCCCACTGAGTCTTGGCACTCAGCCTCGTGGCAGTACACGGACGTATTACAAACTAATCTGCTTGTTTCTGTAGCAAGCGCAAATCTGCCGCCGATACAAACTGCAGCCATATAAGCTGTACGTGCTCGAATGCTGGATTCAAAAGACATTTAAGAAAAAAAAAAAAAACAGCAGCTGCTCAACCAATGGCCCGCGGGCCATAAATGGCTTATGGGACCCTTAAATGTTGCCCTCCAAAGCGAATATATATATACATATATATATATATATATATATATATATATATATATATATATATATCCTTCCCGTGCCGTTAAGCGTCACATAGGGCTCGCAAGGTAGTTCGCCAATTTTTCCTGTCTTCGGCAAGTCTTTCAGCCTCATCAAGGGGTTTTATGCCTATTAATTTGGCCTCTCTTAACAATGTCCTCTTTAGAGTTTCGCGCGGTCTGTCTCTTTTTCTTTGGCCTGTTGTGTTCCATTTTATAGCTTGTTTTGGGATTCTCTGACTGATTCTTTCTCATCACGTGGCCAACATATGCCCATCTCCTTTTCCTGATCGCCCATGAGACTGGTTGTTGTTCAGTCATCTGTCTTATCTCTGCATTGTTCTTGAATTCGTTCCACTTGATGCCGAGTATTTTCCTTAGGCATTTGTTTTCAAAAGAGTCTAATTTCTTGTCTATTTCTTTAGTTATTTTCCAGCTTTCATGTGCATAAATGACGGTGGATATTACATTTGAATTGAATAGTCTTGAATTGAGTATATATATATATATATACTGTATATTAATAGGTGTCTAAGCGGCGAAGTGGCACTGGTCTCTCATGGCCAAGGTCGAGGATTCGAATCTGGCCGGAGTCACCCCATTTACCCGGCTGTAGAAAATGGGTACCCGATTTTTTCTGGACTTGGGGAAGGAAAGGCGGCCAGGCGTGATACTGACCATATCACCCTCAAGTGTGCTGACAGGTCAAGGAAAATATGGGCACTAACACCATATCCCTATGTGCCTCTAAGGCATGACAGGGTTACCTTTACCTTTTATATTAATAGCTCAGTCTACTAATCCGCTGGAAAGGGGTTCAAGTCCCAACAGTGGGGATCTCTTTTCTGCTATATTGGAGGGGTACCAGAAAAATCTAGGAAGGAAGGTAATTGCGGCCAGACGTAATAACTGACCATATCATAGTTTCATGTGCCAATGGTCTCTTCTGTGGCCTTGGAAGTACTGGCCTCACACCGTACCTCCCCCTCCCCCATAATATAATATTTAAATTTTAATGCAGCACCTATTTTTTTTACTTCGAAAAAAAAAAAGATTGAAATGAATAATTTTAAAACTAGTTATAAATTAAAGGGAAAGAGAATTGCTTTCCCGGGAAAGTTAACTATACATCCCCTGCCGGTTAGAGCAAAATGGAGGAAAGAAGGCCCAGCACCAGTTATTAGTTCAGCAGACAAGCTCGATTTCCAGCCACCGCGCATGGGCGGGGCTGCTTTTTTTTTCGTATTTTCTAGTTTGTAAGACAAGATTTTTTTTTCTTAAATTAATGGAAATCCTGTCTTCTTCTCCTCCTCCTCCTTGTTCTTTTTTTCCTCTTCTTCCTTCTCCTCTTCCTTCTTCTTATTCTTCTTCTTTTCAACCTCTTCATCCTTCTTATTCTTCTTCTCCTCCTCCTCCTTCTTCTTCTTTTCCTCCTCTTCCTCCTCCTCTTCCTTCTTATTCTTCTCCTCCTCCTCCTTCTTTTCCTCCTCTTCCTTCTCCTCTTCCTTCTTATTCTTCTTCTTCTTTTCAACCTCTTCATCCTTCTTATTCTTCTCCTCCTCCTCCTCCTTCTTCTTCTTTTCCTCCGCTTCCTCCTCCTCCTCTTCCTTCTTATTCTTCTCCTCCTCCTCCTTCTTCTTTTCCTCCTCTTCCTTCTTATTCTTCTTCTGCTCCTCTATCTTCTTCTTTTCCTCCTCTTCCTCCTCCTCTTCCTTCTTATTCTTCTTTTCCTCCTCTTCCTCCTCCTCTTCCTTCTTATTCTTCTGTCTCCCTGAAACTGCGAGCTGATATTCTTTATAGCCTTTGCGATAAAGATATTTAAAGCTCAGCATCGTACCGGATTGGGAGCGGGTACCATTGGGCTGTTAGCCAAGCTAGGCCTGTTACTGGGGGTATCAACGAAAAGGTGGGGCAGGGTCTTGGTCAGCTATAGGTCATCTTCTCTGATGCTAACTTGTCAGCTATAGGGCATCAGCTCTGATGCTAGCTTGTCAGCTATAGGTCATCAGCTCTAATGCTCGCTTGTCAGCTATAGGTCATCAGCTCTAATGCTCGCTTGTCAGCTATAGGTCATCAGCTCTAATGCTCGCTTGTCAGCTATAGGTCATCAGCTCTAATGCTCGCTTGTCAGCTATAGGTCATCAGCTCTAATGCTCGCTTGTCAGCTATAGGTCATCAGCTCTAATGCTCGCTTGTCAGCTATAGGTCATCAGCTCTGATGCTAGCTTGTCAGCTATAGGTCATCAGCTCTAATGCTCGCTTGTCAGCTATAGGTCATCAGCTCTGATGCTCGCTTGTCAGCTATAGGTCATCAGCTCTGATGCTAGCTTGTCAGCTATAGGTCATCAGCTCTAATGCTAGCTTGTCAGCTATAGGTCATCAGCTCCGATGCTAACTTGACAGCTATCGGTAGCTAACTGCTAAATCAGACAGCGTCTTCACTATGTTGCTAGCCTGCATATTTTACACACAGTCATTGGATGAAAGCAGAAAGTAAACGAAACAGCTCGGTTGACTATTTTTTTTCTTTCGTCAGATCGAAACGATTTTAAAGTCTTCTCTTACTCCTCCTCCTCCTCCTCCTTCTTCTTCTTCGTCTTCTTTGTGTATTTTCCTTACAAGGGGTCAGAAAAGGAGCCTACATACTGGGAGCGATGAAAGTGCCTCTTGTTAGTTATCACCTTAGTTTGAAACCTGACAGGGTTGCGATGGATGGAGTGCCAGCTAATGTTGGAACAAACGCTGGATTGGCAGCACTTGGGGAAAAAAATACTAGCAGATTCACTACCTACTGTTGCATAATAAATTCACCAGGAAAATCTGTGTGCCAAATCTCTCCGTTTTTTCCGTTATAAAGGTTCTTACAAACATCGTGAATTCCATTCGAGGAAAGTGGTTGGAATCATCGACGGCTTCATTATTTTCTACGGACAGAATGAGATTAGGTGTCTTCTTCTTCTTCTTCTTCTTCTTCAACGTGCAAGAATGAAGCCGTTCAAAAGTGCTCACCATGATTTTTTTTTTAACTGAAAGATCCTGTTCATGACAGCAGAAAGCAACCCAGTGCAAGAATTCGACGATCCCAAATGAATGACTGGCGTTGCTTTCCTTACGAGCATTTCTTTTTGTTTAAATGAGTTACATTTGTAGCTTCGGTCAAAAGATGAACTGGTGCATGTCCTGAAATTTGTAGCTTCTGTCAAAAGATCCGCTGGTGCATGTCCTGAAATTTGTAGCTTCTGTCAAAAGATCCGCTGGTGCATGTCCTGAAATGTGTAGCTTCGGTCAGAAGATCAACATGTCCTATGTGTTACCGCATCACCACTTTTCAGATGAAACCGGCAAAATTCAAGACCAGAATTTTATTCCTATGCCAAGAATGTGGGAGCTGCAGCCTGAAGAACATCAGGCGTCCCTGCAGGCAGCGGAGGGCTCCAGGTGTGTGCTCATGATGGTGGAATCTATCAGAAAAACTGTTTCTTGATTTAGCTGTGTTAATTAAGTAAAAAGTCACTCTAATCCAGCATTCCTCAACCTATTTATCTCTAAGGAACCCTTGGAATATATATATATATATATATATATATATATATATATATATATATATATACACCTTTCAGTTTATCCAGTAGAAGATGGGATCTAAATCAGGGTCTCTTAACGTGAGCATTGCGACCCTTCACCCCCATCCATCCTTCATCCTCAGTTAGGCCAAGTCAGATTTCCGGGAGGTCGAGAAGTTTAAAAAAAAAAAGGTCAGATTTACACCGATTTCTATTTTTTTTAAAAAGCGCCGAGAAACTAATCTTGTAGTGTCAGTGATGCCTGCTTATATGAAACACAAACTCTCAGTGATCGCCACGGTGACCGATATAGAAATGTGGCGTCCCCTCTGGTAACTAGACTGGAGGGAGAAAAATCCTGTCAAGACCTTAAGTTTCTGGAAGTTTTCCATAGCAACGGTATGTGTCACAACAGTCTGAAGAAGTAAGAAAGGAAATCGAGGAAATCCGCATCGTGATGGAACTTGCAGACAAGAATATTAATAGATAGTATAGAGATTGTTACTCGGGTTTGCCTTACGGCATACGTGTGGTACCCGGGATCTGCAAAGAATAGGCACTGTACCCTCCCACGCATGATCGTAAAAGGAGGGTTCGGCATAGGGCCAGCAACCCTATCTGGTAAAAAAAAAACTATCACACTGCTAGAGAAACAGAATCAAGGGAAATAACAAATGCAGATGACACCACAGGGGAATAGAAGTAAGGGTAGACCAAAATAGACGTGGAGAAGAACAACAGAAAGGATGATGAGCAATAGAGGGCTCACCTGGGCAAGAGCAGAAAAAAGGCAAAGGACAGGCATTTATGGAAAACCCTTGTGGAAGCCCCATGTGCCCTGGGCACTTAAGGTTCAGAAAGAGAGAGAGAGAGAGACGGCATGTACAAGAATAGTTCCCCCCCCCCCTTTTTGTTGAACTAAAAAAGAACTTTTTAACCAACCTGTTTTGGACAAAGACAAAAGCATGTATCTACACCCTAGAATTCTCAGAGAAGTACCTAGGAGGAGGGATTTTTCAGTCGCGATCTCTGGCGGGATCGGTCGCGGAACTCGGGTTGAGAAACCCTGCTCCAGTCATTCTTCATAAGCTTCGACCCACGTCTCCCGGTCTTTTTTAGGGTGTCGGATTGGAAGCAGTTGTGTTCGTATTTATAACGGGAATATTCATTCGTGGTAGCACGTACTACAAGAATATAATGATCTCCGACGCTGATGTTTTTTTACGAAACGCTATACAGCCTTGTTAGGCCACATTAGGGCCGACCACCAGGTCGTAAACTGATTAAGCTGTATGCCGATTTTTACACGGGGAAATCAGGCACAAATGTTATGCCACTCAGGCATAGTAAAGATGATTATAGGACATTGACTCAGGCATAGTAAAGATGATTATAGGACATTGACTCAGGCATAGTAAAGATGATTATAGGACATTGACTCAGGCATAGTAAAGATGATTATAGGACATTGACTCAGGTATAGTAAAGATGATTATAGGACATTGACTCAGGTATAGTAAAGATGATTATAGGACATTGACTCAGGTATAGTAAAGATGATTATAGGACATTGACTCAGGTATAGTAAAGATGATTATAGGACATTGACTCAGGCATAGTAAAGATGATTATAGGACATTGACTCAGGCATAGTAAAGATGATTATAGGACATTGGCTCAGGCATAGTAAAGATGAGGAGAAATTACAGAAGACCATTCAGAATATCTTGGAAGACTAAGAGATGCAACAAAAGAGCGCTGGAATAATTCGATGTAGATAATGAGAACTAGGACCTCAGATTCGTCAAAGAGGAGATAATTTCCTTTCATTGGCCACGTTAAACGACATGACGGCGCTTCTCAGCTTTTTGGCTATTTTAACCAACAACCCTCACCACACACGTGGTAAAATTATCTAGCAAGCCCATGCGGGCATAAGAAATTTTAAAAAAAAAACGGCGCAGAGAGAACAGTAAAGGGAGTTATGGTTCCTAGAAACGAGAGTACAGGGAGAGTGTTAGAGCGAGAGTGAGAATGCAATAGCCCAGAACATCACTGGTACTCTAAAACCAATGTTCCCTCTAAGGATGTGCAGCTTGTGTGCAAACATATTCTCAAGAATATTTTCCGTGCGTATGTGCATCATAACATCGAGTTACGGAGTATAATTTAAAATTCTCACACTAAAATCCAAAGATATCATTAAAACAAACTCATGTAACTATCATTTTTCTCTTCATTCATACCATAGCACAGAGTAACATAAAGAATTTGACAGAAATAAAAGTAGCAATATTTTTACTTTTTTTGCGCAGTATACAAAATTTCATGCGCCGCCGTGATCTTTCTGTGTGCTCGACCGGACTGCCGCGCTGCTTAAAGGGAACATTCCTCTAAACACCACACTTCCGGAAGCAGACATCCTTGGTCAGACAACGGGGCCTCTTCAGATTGCCTGCCACTGAGGAACGTTCAACAATGGACGCCAAAATAAACCGATGAATATTTCTTTAGATTTTGCTCTTTTTCATAATGCCCACTAGAGTCTTGGGAGAATATAGCAGCACAAAGCCGTGGACAGTGGTGGTAACTCCTCACCCAAAACTGTCAATGTTACTGACATCGATTACTGAATGTTTGATCCTCTAAATGTTATGTCATCCAGTGAATTGTACCTCTGACCACTAGTCTCAACGATATATATATAGCCCCCACCTTCCGACTTCCCGCTTTTCGACTATTCGTTTTCCGACCTACCACTTTCCGACTATTCGTTTTCCGACCTCCCACTTTCCGACTATTCGTTTTCTGACCTCCCGCTTTCCGACTATTCGTTTTCCGACCTCCCACTTTCCGACTACTCGTTTTCCAACCTTCCACTTTCCGACTATTGGTCTTCCGATCGTCGGTCCGGTGACATTTAATTGTAAATTTAGTAATGTTTAATAATTATATATATATATATATATATATATATATATATATTACTTTTAAATATAAAACTAATTATTTTAAAGTGCGTGTACAAAGTATAAGGGCACTATAGTTTATTTTTAAGTTTTGTAGCATGCTTGTCTATTGACAGTAGAGCAGTAGAGTACTGTTTGTTCACATCTAAGAAGTTCTGTTTTACGTCCACTTCGTTTGTCGACGGGGCAGTCAGAACTTGAATCCTATCAGAATGTGAGGTCCGCCTGACATACGATTTTTCATTTCACATACCGTACGTAAGAAGATGGAACTATTTTCTTCTAGCGAGCCACAGTGTCAAACTTCTCTGCAAGTTCCATCACGACAGGGATTTCCTCGACTCCTTTCTTACTTCTTCAGGCTGTTGTGACACATACTGTTGCTATTTAGACCGCAAGTTCTGCACGGCTCCGTAGCGTGGTGCAGAAACAATAGCAATGAAACGGACAAGACATCCGCGGATTTAGAAATGTGTAAGCAGAGAAACATTCTAGACAGGTACCAGAGAGTCTTAAACACAGGGCAAGGCTGTCTTGCCCTACAAAGCCAAACTAATTTATAGAAAATTTTGCCTCTTAAAGGTTATGACTGCACCAAGGGCCTCTTAGAGAAAGGTAGTGCAAAACTCTTTCTCCGTCTCCTACCTCCCCCCCCCCCCCAAACATCTATCTTTCCGCATACCCTATTGGTTAGTCATTCTGTTTTTTTATCCAGTACTGCCCCTCTCTGGAACAGGGAACGCCCTCCATTATCATCAGGTGCCGTGCCGGTAGGCTTTGATGGTTCATGCCTGTACACAAATCTCGGTCTTTGATGTTTTTCCATCAACTCAGTTGGCGATATTTATTTATTTTTGTGCCATCGCCTTAAACTGTCCATTATCTTATCTCTTGGTCTTCCCCCTGCCTCTCTTCTTATTTATATTTTCTTTTATTTTCTCTTGTTATGATGTTTCTCTCTCCCCCCTCTCTTCTTATTTATCTTTTCTCTTGTTATGATGTTTCTCTCCTCCTCCCCCCCCCCCCCCCGCCTCTCTTCTTATTTATCTTTTCTCTTGTTATGATGTTTCTCTCCCCCCCCCCTTGCCTCTCTTCTTATTTATCTTTTCTCTTGTTATGATGTTTCTCTCCTCCCCCCCCCCTTGCCTCTCTTCTTATTTATCTTTTCTCTTGTTATGATGTTTCTCTCCTCCCCCCTTGCCTCTCTTCTTATTTATCTTTTCTCTTGTTATGATGTTTCTCTCTCCCCCCCCTCTCTTCTTATTTATCTTTTCTCTTGTTATGATGTTTCTCTCTCCCCCCCCCCTTTTTATTTATCTTTTCTCTTGTTATGATGTTTCTCTCTCCCCCCCTTCTTATTTATCTTTTCTCTTGTTATGATGTTTCTCTCCCCCCCCTCTTCTTATTTATCTTTTCTCTTGTTATGATGTTTCTCTCTCTCCCCCCCCTCTCTTCTTATTTATTTTCTCTTGTTATGATGTTTCTCTTCTCAACAAACGTCCAATGAATGATGACTGTCGTTTTCTTGTAGGTTTAATTAGGTTCCTTTCTACATCTTCGTTTCTTTAAAAAAACAAACAAAAGAAAACAAAAATTCTCTATCATCTTAGCTGTCTATGGCATTCTTAATATTTTTTCTAAGAAACTACATCTCTGTTGCCTCCAGCGATCCTTGCTTCCATCTGTTCATTGTTCATGACTCCACTTACACAGAGTAGGATAGGCTCAATGTAGCACTTTAGAACTCTCTCTCTCTCTCTCTCTCTCTCTCTCTCTCTCTCTCTCCTGGAACTAATCGGAACAAGACACTGGTACAGACTGGATAGAGACAGCTTGAAGAAGTTTCTGAAGGCCATCATAGCAACAGACACTGTGTAGTAGAGATCTGCCTCAGTAGCGGCTTTCTCTATGAAGGCAAGCACAAGATAGTGATGAAGTGTTCCAAAGGGGACAAAACAAATTCCTGTAATTTTCGGACAAAGAGGCTAGTTACAAGTTTTAAAAAGGTAATATCAGTGTTTGTTTGTTTGTTTGTTCGTTTGTTTTAGAGAGATGGTTGCCAACGTCAGGTCGTGATTCAAATTAGGGTTGTGGGGGGGGGGGGGGTTGGGTTGAGAAGCATACGGAGTCTGAGGGAGGCATCCCCTGGGAACAACTGTGTTAAGAGCACACTTATCTTAACATAGTCTTTGTGAGACGGGGAACATAGATCTGTTTGCTTAAAAACTCTGACCTACCTCTGTAGCCCAGAAACTTGTAGCAATCAACACTAATTGTAATTGTTATTTTTGTAAAATGTAATGTCAGGTTGGTGGACGGATGAGGACATGGAGATCTCTGGCGGGGATGAGGGAAGTCTGGTGTGAAACCAATGAATCCAGGACTTGACAAGCCTATGGGTCTTTACAACAATGGCTATCAGAATGATGTAAACAAAACAGACCCAGTAGACTATAGGTGGCGGGGAATGGATATCGTTGAAGCACTCATCAGATTCCTCATCTCAAAGTCAGAGTGTCTTTGTGGAACTGTCTCAAAACCATCTGACATGGAGAAGGGGCTTAAGTACAGCCACCAGAGGCTGGAAAACAAAGTTTTGGCCAGGCCAGCCACACTGTCTTCATGGCAGTCCGAGCAAGACCACAGTCTGCCCTAGCAAGGAAAGGTGCTGAAGTCGGAATTACCCAGCCAAAAGGCGCATCGCAAAAATCAGGGTAACACGCATTATCGCTAATGAAAAAAAAAAATGAGGGAGGCAAACTTTGATTATCATGGAGTCTCATTTACACATACTTTTTAGTAGACATTAAGGCCATGTTAGAGGCACTGAAATAGTTTTAGTTGATTTTTTGTTTTGTTTTGTTCTTGAACGTCAGTATTTTTAAACTTCTTTTTGATTGGACGTGGGTCACCTAACACTGCTGATCTAGGGTAATTAGTCATCTAACATTGTTGATCTGGGGTCATTAGTCATCAAACATTGCTGATCTATGGTCATTAGCCATCTAACATTGCTGATCTAGGGTCATTAGTAATCTAACATTGCTGATCTAGGGCCATTAGTAATCTAACATTGCTGATCTAGGGTCATTAGTAATCTAACATTGCTGATCTAGGGTCATGAGTTACCTAACATTGCTGACCTAGGGTCACGGTTACCAAACATTGCTGATCTAGGGTCATGAGTCACCTAACATTGCTGATCTAGGGTCATGAGTCACCTAACATTGCTGACCTAGGGTCATGAGTCACCTAACATTGCTGATCTAGGGTCATGAGTCACCTAACATTGCTGATCTAGGAGTCGCTACCTACCATTGTTGGTTCTGGGGGAAAGGAGGGGGGGGGGGTCACGTTTTTCAAGGAAAAACAAAATAAAACAGCTTAGGAGCCATTGTTCTTCCCATGTGTCTTTCAACCTTTTAGCCTTCCAGCCACTGTTTCAAAGGATGATATTTACCCGTGCTTCACGATGAGCAGTTGTACAGAGCTTATCCATTCATGGCTGACTCTGTGACTCCTGACAAACTTGCGCGTGTCAAGAAGCTTTTGCAACGTTTCTGGAAACAACAGAGGCTAAGGAAGCCTGAAGGAAAACAAAATTTTGATGCTTTTTATAACCGTAAGAAATATGGGGGGGGGGGTAGTTTTTTTAGGGGGGAGGGAGGGGTTGGGGGGGTGGGACGATGACGCTGTCCGGACTGGACAAGTTAGCGACCCAAAGCCCATGCCTAGCGTTGGTGTTTTGACTGACCAAGACCCTGTTCCCCCCCCCCGCCCCCAATCTCTCGTTGGTTACCCCCCCCCGCCCTCAGTAAAACAGGCCTAGGGCAGGAATGGTCCCCAGGGTGGTGGAGACTGTTAAAGAAGTACTGCACGCCCGCTGCTTTTTTTTTTATCTCCGCTCGGGACCGAAAGAAAAAAAAATTATGCGCCGCTACCCGCTTCCAACCCGCCATGTTTGCTCAACACCTTCCACTGCAAAGAACATCAAGCTCACAGTTTTAGGGAGATGATGATGATGATGATGATGGTGATGATGATGATGATGATGATGGTGATGATGATGATGATGATGATGATGAAGAAGAAGAAGAGAAAGAAGAAGAATCTCTAAAAAATGCTGTGGTTCAAGAAATCAGCGTAAAAAAAATGAACTAGCCAAAATTATGTTCCTTCTTAAAAGAAAGAAAGAAAGAAAGAAGGAAAGAAAGAAAGAGAAAGAAAGAATGAAAAAGAAGAAAGAAAAAAGAACTAGAAAGAAAGAAAGAAAGAAAGAAAAAGAAAGAAAGAAAGGACAGAAGGAAAGAATCATTTATTATGTTCGACGTGTGTAAGTCTGGCTGAAACTAACTGAAAATCACGTTTGCTATAAATACACGCACAGATATACTGGTTAAAATTGTAATAGCTGACAGAATATGTATACAGCCATGCGCCCACTTACGGCCGCATAGGCGACCTGGCAGTCCGGCCGTAAGTCGATCTGGCCGTATGTCGCACGCTGTAGGAGGGAGGTCACACGAAGTATAGCTGATTACTATAACATGCTACAAGATGAATATTCATGTTTATTATCGCTTTAAAATACTTACAGAATGAAAATTAGCACAGAAACTGTGTAAAATTAATCACTATATATAATTCACAAAACATTAATTGAAGGACATCACTTGTTAGTGACACACAAAAAACGTACAGACACGCAGTGTCGCGGCCATACATCCACACGCATACAGTTTGTACTTACAATATGATGATGCCGTATGTTAGTTCATTTCATTCTCTTCTCTTGCAGTGAATTGACAGCGCATGTAGAACAGCATGTTTATATATATATTAATCACAAAAATGGATCACAACATATTACACAGTCTTAGGAGATCTCGGACGTAAGGACTAACGGCCGTATCTCGGTCGGTGGCCGTAAAGTCGGCCCATGAATGTACATAGTTTATTATTACGGTGGCTTAAGACTGTAAGCTGAAGCGTTGGTTAGCTTATGTACGCCTCTGCCCGCTAGTCAAATCCAGAAAAGGTCGTCTGAATTACTGAAAGAAAACTCATTTAAATGTGTGCTACATTGATCCTGTTAGAAAAGCCGTGTTAAGCAGTCTGTAGATGGCAGTTCTTTGCTTGCTGGAAGGAACCTAGCCTTCTGTTTCACTTTAGTGGCCGAACAAAAGTCGCACTGTAGCGTGTATTATAAAAGGCTTCCAAGTTTCTGACGCTTTCATATATATTTATTTTTATTGTCACCGTTTACACGCCTTCACTTTTCAAACTGAATTAGATTTTGAAGCCACAGTTTAGAGCCATGTTGCTTTCGCTACAACTCGACCCTTTGTTTTTTTAGTTCCGGTAAATATCGCTTAGCACATAGCGCAGACAAACGATTTCAAATCAAATTCTGTAGCTGCTTTGTTTATTAGTGGCTAGTTCATTTAGCTGTTGTCCATCAGACTGGGTTTTTCATTTTCCTCTTCTTTCAGTCCTGGAATATCCGTGTCTCTCTCCGGCAGAAAACGGCAGCACCGGGTAAAGGCGAGTGTTTTGATTGGACGACAGCGGCGGCAGCGGCGGCAAGATATCGTTGACGAACCAATGAGAAGCTTGGAGAAGTCTGTCCCCCCGCGAACGCGGGACTGTTCATTTGTTACAGCTACTAACTTTTGTGCTTATACGGGGCAAATCCCGAGACAAAAACTCCGGAAAAGTTGTTGCCAGAGATGGTATATATGAAAGTTAATCGGTGCGCGCTTGAGGTACTTAAGATGTATGATGTCAATGACCATATCTGGGCAAATTAGAGAGTGATCGGCAGTCCCCTTGACCACCTTAGTGACAGAGATGCCTCTGGCCACAATCGAACCACCGACCTCCACTGTGACAGGCGAGTCACTAACCACTTCCCTGGTCACGGCAGTCAGTATCCTGTAAACTTGAACTTCAAAGAGAACTTAAAATCTGAAAATGTTATCTCCCCCGTCCCATTTCCTCAACCTGGAATCCTGGTTAGGAGCTTTTCCTAAATCAACTAAGAGACTCTCCACCGCTCACAGACAATACACGTAGCAATCAACAGCTGCCCTAGCCCAATCTTGACATGCAACACTTCATAAACGGCATCATGCTCTTTTCTGGGTCTTCCTCCGCCATGTGTGTTGACATTTAAGCCAATCATGAGGCGACGTTTTTTTTTTTTTTGCTATCATCTTATTTTTATATCTGAACTTTGACCCGGATTTTCCTCCTAAAAATAGGAACTGATGGCCAGAGTGTTACTGCGAGACTGGATTATGTGGAGTAAATATCAGAGCGTACTTAACTTTGTGCCAAAAAAATAAAAAAGGTATGGTAGTGAGGTGGGGGTTGGGGGAGCGAGGTCGGGGGTGGTTAGGTGGGGGGAAATAAGGTAGTGCTCAAGATAAAAGAGAAATTTACTATGGACAAGCGAAATAGACGGGTAATACATGAATGCTGTTGTATTCGCAGTTCCACTACTCACCTTTGTGATGCTTCAAGCTCTGGTATACAGAGTAATAGTATTCACAGCAAGTGGCACTCACAGGAGCTGACACTTAAACATCGGCACAGTGAATGTGCAAAAATTACTGTCACCCTAAGCAAGGGCATCCATAGTATTACCACTCACAGCAATAGTGCTAGCACTAATAGTACTGCAGCTCAAAGTACTAGCACTCGCTGTACTATAACTCACTGTGCTACATTCATAGCACTGGAACTCACAATACTAGCACTCACAGCACTAAAACTTATAGTACTAGGACCGATAGTACTGCAGCTCAAAGAACCTACAGTACTAGAGCTCACAGTACTTGTATTTACAGTATTAGAATTCAAAAGTACAAGCACACGCAGTACCAGAACTCACAGTACTGAAGCTAAGAGTACTAGCATTCATAGTACCAGCTCCCACAGTACTGTAACTCAAGAGTACTTAAACTTACATTACAAGCACTCACAGCATTAGAATTCAAGAGCACTTAACACTCACAGCATTAGAATTCAAGAGCACTAACACTCACAGCATTAGAATTCAAGAGCACTAACACTCACAACGCTAGAATTTAAAAATACACTCACAGCACTAGAATTCATAAATATAAACCTCACAGCACTAGAATTTTGAAGTATAAACCTCACAGCACTACAGTTCATAAGTATAAACCTGACAGCACTAGACTTTATAAGTATAAACCTCACAGCACTAGAATTTTGAAGTATAAACCTCACAACACTAGAATTTTGAAGTATAAACCTCACAACACTAGAATTTTGAAGTATAAACCTCACAGCACTACAATTCATAAATATAAACCTCACAGCACTAAAATTCTGAAGTATAAGTACTAACAGCACTAGAATTCAGAAATATAAAATTCAATAACTAGAATTCAAAAGTATAAACCTCGCAGCACTAGAATTCAGAAGTATAAACTCTCACAGCACTAGAATTCAAACGTATAAACCTCACAGCACTAGAATATCAAAAGTACTGACACTCAGGGTTCTAGAAGTCACGGTACCAGGGCATCACTTGGAACAGAGACTCCATCGACTTGTCTCCACAGTTTAACTTCTCACAAAAATACTTCCTATGAGATCTGCACAGAGAAATGCCAGCTGTACATTTTTCCAGCATTTTATGAAGTGAACAATGCGCTTTAGCCCTTCAATTTCAAGACAAATTTGTGAGATGTATGGAGATTAATTTGACAGTATAATAGCTTCTATTACACTGTCAAATTAATCTCCATACATCTCAGAAATTTGTGGCTAGCTGTAGTCCCTCTAATAATGGGTGCAATATTCCCACCCGAATCCCTAGATCCGGACAGGAAGGCGAAGACTGGTCCTGTTTGTGACAGCTTTTAACAATGTTGAGGTGCGGAATCTGCAGGTGTTCACAGGTAGTTGTAGATGGTGTCCCAGGTGTAAATCGTTGAACGTGAAACAGGAAAATAGACGGGAAGGAAAATAAAAAAAAAAGGGGGGGACATATAGATAGATAGATAGATAGATAGATAGATAGATAGATAGATAGATAGATAGATAGATAGATAGATAGATAGATAGATAGATAGATAGATAGATAGATAGATAGATAGATAGATAGATAGATAGATAGATAGATATCCCCGAGAAAGTCTAACACTTTCTGATTTTGTGGTGGTAAGACATATTTATGCTTCTACTGTTGCGGCTGTTGTTGTTGTTGATGATGATGATGATGATGATAAGGAGGCGGAGGAGGAGAATTGGTCTGAAACCACTGAAAAAAAAAGTATCTGGCTTTTTTTTAGAACAATTCTTCTTTATTTGTTTACAGTTGCTGTGACCGACTATGCAAAGTCAGTGTTGCTAGAATCAAACATGACAGAAGCTGATCATCAAAATGACGCTGGAAAAGTTCCACACCAGTCAGTATTTACCTGCTTTTAAAATAGTTTGTGCTCGGACTAAAATGCCATTACACATGTCTGATTTATGGGGCAGTAACTTTGATCTTCTTCTTCTTCTTCTGCGTTCGAGGTTGTTGGTCACATCAGATCTAGATCCCTGTCGACATGGCAAAGCCCGCAGTCCTCTCCAGATCCTGATAGGACCCCCCATGGCTTCTGCCCCATGCTTTGTGTCTTCTGGCCATGTCTCACGCCTCAGTAACTCTGATCACGATGCTGAATGATTGCGTCGCCTGGTAGTTTCTATAACCAGAAAGTACCACAACAGGTAACTCAATATACCGGCAATTGTCGTCAGAGGAGACGGTTTTGAGGCAGGCAGATATTGGCTGTTATACTCTTTTGTCAAGCATCATTTTACTGGCGAAGCTCATCTCATGGCTGGACTTGCATATTAACAACAAGCAATGTTCGTGTTGCAAAGCTCAGCCTCACTGAGCCTGCGTCTGTTTAATGATTCTATACAAGATTTTTATAAACGCAAACAATAACAGGCATTGGGTATCGATAAACTGTTCCCCTCACACCACTGGAAGCATAGAACCATGGGATATATGAAGTGCTCTACTTACTTCTACAAGGGGTAGAATCAAGGAATCTCTCTCAACAGCGCTACGCCCATCACTTGACAGGGAACTACAGCTCGTGCATCAAAGGAAACCAATGATCAGTTTTCTAACTCCATCAACACGATGAAAAGCGTCGGGGCAGTCAATTGTTACCTGTCCTCATGCTTGATGTGACAACTACCTGTTCTCCTGGCCTGATGCGAGACAGGCTTTCAAGAAGTGTCCGTCAATGATCCAAGGGAAGCAAGCCAAAAAATGTATCGGGGGAGAATCCGCAATAATCTCACCTGACACCCGATACCCTTGCACCTGGCCACGGCAGAAACAGAGCAACAACGGGGGCCTTTTCCTGTAAGAATAGGAAGGGTACAATATCACTCACCGCCACCTGAAAAGGAAGCGATATCGTTTTTCATGAACGTTTTGAAATTCTGTATAAAACCTTCGCCCACATGTCAACAAATTTTTAGCAAACACCGCGCTCTAAAAATATTCGTTACACTTTTAGTAGAGAAATCAGCGCTGAACGACATTAGCCATTGCTGTCAGTGGCAATATACAACTTGTAGTTGTAAATTGTAAGCGTCAATATATGACATATAAGTTGTCATTTCAATATACACAACTTGTAACTGAAACTTGTCATTTCAGTATATACACCCTGTACTTGTAAGTTGTCAATTCAATATACACAACCCGTACTTGTAAGTTGTCAAATCAATATATACAACATATACTTGTAAGCTGTCATTGTCAGTATCCAACCTGTACTTGTAAAGATGTCATTGTCAGTATACAGTCTGTACTTGTAAGATGTCATTGTCAGTATACAACCTGTGCTTGTAAGTTGTCATTGTCATTATCCAACCTGTACTAGTAAGATGTCATTGTCAGTATACAGCCTGTACTTATAAGATGACATTGTCATTATACAGCCTGTACTTGTAAGATGTCATTGTCATTATACAGCCTGTACTTGTAAGTTGTCATTGTCAGTATACAGCCTGTACTTGTAAGATGTCATTGTCAGTATACAGCCTGTACCTGTAAGATGTCATTGTCAGTATACAGCCTGTACCTGTAAGATGTCATTGTCAGCATACAGCCTGTACCTGTAAGATGTCATTGTCAGTATACAACCTGTACCTGTAAGATGTCATTGTCAGTATACAGCATGTACCTGTAAGAACCATGATGCTGAAAACTGCTCAAATTAATGGAACATTTTTGCCGTTCAAGGGGGTCTTTTCTGGTTCCATCGCACCAAAAAAAAGGCCCGGGGTTCGCCCAGTCTCTAAAAATGGGCACCAGAGAAATCCAGGAATGTAAATGCGGTCATGATACTGACCACATCAGACTTCCATGTGCCGATGGCCTTGGAAATACAGGCCTAACACCATATCGCCAGTATGCCTTAATGGCATGGAAATGGAGATTTTAACTTTATATATATATATATATATATATATATATATAAACCTTTATATAACATTTATATATAAACCTTTATATAACATTTATATATAAACCTCATATAACCTTTATATATAAAAGAACAGAATAGTGCTTAACCTGGAGGTGGTAGTTTTCCTCCAGTGGCTTTAAAAAAAAATTCTTCCTGGAGATAATCGTTTGTTTCTGGTTCTTTCTTTCTTTCTGGTTCTTTCTTTCTCTGTTTGTTTATATTCATCCACATTGTTTTTTTTTTTTTTTTACAGAACACATGTTTTTACAACAGTTTTTGTTTGTTCTTTAACGTTCGGCCAAAGCCGGCTCTACCGTCAGAGCAGGGCGGCAAGTTTTGGAGGGCGGCAAAAATAGTAAAAACAGGGATGAACTAGAGAAAAAAATTTAATAATGCGGAAAAAAATAAATTATTTTAAAAAAAAACACATTTTCATTTATTAGAAAACGAGTCCTAAAATGCTATACTGAACCTATCTTGTTATATGGAAGTGAATCATGGACAATAGGCAAGTCTGCACAAAAATCATTGGAAGCAGCAGAAATGTGGTTTATTAAAAGAATGTTGCGAATCCCCTGGACAGCAAAAATAACTAATGAAGAATGTATGAGAAGAGCTGGAGAGACAAAAAACCTTGTCAAAAAGATAAGACAGAGACAATGTACTTTCATAGGACATGCAATGAGAAGAGGGGGCATTGAAAATATTATAACAACAGGAAAAATAGAAGGAAGAAGATCAAGAGGAAGACCAAGAGAAATGATACTGGACAGTCTGACGGGATGGTGTGAGAGGAGATCAGCAACTGAGCTGATGGCCTGCATGAAGGATCGGATACTCTGGAGAAGCATAATAGCCAATGCCAGTCGGCACGGCACATGATGATGATGGTTTATTATTGCCCACACTGACTAGTGCACTGGCCATATATTATCTTCGGGAAAAGGGATTTAACATGAGTTGATTTTTTTTCTCTGGGGGGAGGGGGGGTACTAAGGAAGGAAATAGTTTTTTTTAGTGGTATATAATGCTAAATGCTATAGCATAGCTCACAAGCTATACTCCAGATTAAGTTGTATTGAACAGTTAAGTCTATGTACAAGAATTGTTAGTACAGATCCAAGTGGCATGTGACGAGCATTATGGTGATGCAAGTGATATATCTACATTCATTTTTTCTAAAAAAAATTGTTTCTCATATTGTAATAACTTTTTAATTTTATGATTTTTCCCATTAATTTAGACATTGTTATTAATTCTGCTTAAAATTACTAGTCGGAAATGATAAAGCTGATCGGTTTTAAAATATCAATCAATCAATCAATCATTTGCGTGTCCCTTGCGGAACTTTGCCGCCCCATGCAAATGTTTGATTATTGTTCTCTATTACATCCAAATAAATTCATCATCATCATCATCATCATCATCATCGCCTTTCACTCCCTTGAGAGAATAGGCCATGGATAAAGGCTCTCCAGTCACCCCTGTTCTTGGAATTATTCTCTGCTTCCTTCCATGTGCATCCCTTGTCTCTGAGCACTGTCATGATTTCTCTTCTCTAAGTAAGTCTAAGTCTTCCTCGTTTTCTTTTTCCTTGAGGATACCATGTCAGAGCCTGTCTTGTGCTGGTATCGGGTTTCCTCAGAGTATGGCCAATCCACCTCCACTTCCTAGACATGATTTGTAGGTTCTTTGGTTCTTTGTCTTGCCCTTTCCCAGACCTTCTCTTTCGTGGTCTTGTCCTGCCATTTAATGTTTAAAATCCTCCTCAAGCAATATTCATCCATGAATGATTCTATACAGTCTGTATAGAATCTACACAATCTGTATGGAATTAATCTATGCTCACTATCCATGCTCAACAACCTTGTCATTGGAGGAAGTATATTTCCACATAAAACTATACACAAAGCCACGTGGGTTTCACTAGATCATGACACAGAGAACCAGATAGACCATATTTGTATCAGCAGAAACATTCCAAATAAATTAGTCTTTGCATAATGTAAATCGTGTTCCTAATATCTGAGGACATGTTTTCACTTAATAGTGTATATATAAATAAGAAAACCCAAATTACGCAATGATTCCATCAACCAAAATCTAACAAAATCTGTTTTCGGTACTTAATGTCAAAATTGTGTCAGTAGTAACAATTTTTTCACAAAATCTTTATGAAAAGAAAATCAGCGATATTAAAATTATAGCACCTGTGACCAATAATTACTTTAACCTTTAAGCTTAAAAGAAAAAAAGAAACAAAAGGAAGTTTTACTATGAAAAAAAGTAAATACGACGGCCACGACTTTTGTAATCAGGTGAGTTTTATTTGTATTTTATGATTCACTATTTTACCATTTACTATTTTTGTAATTTTACTATTCGTAATAGCGCTTAAGCTATCAAGTGGAACACAACAGGCCAAATAAAAAGAGGCAGACCGCGTGAAACTCTGAAGAGGTCATTGTTAAGAGAAGCCAAATTAACAGGCATAAAATCCCTTGATGAGGTTGAAAGACTCGCCGAAGACAGGAAAAACTGGCGAACTACTTTGCTAGCCCTATGTGACGTTTAACGGCACGGGAAGGATATAAGATATAAGATAAGAATAGTGCTTAAGTTACATCAAAGGTTTCTCAGTGTATGTGTACCATTTATATTTCTTATATTCACGTGCAATGTCTACTTTCTCGCTCTTACCAACGTAAGACAGCTGGGATTTGAAAAAAAAGCAGTATTTCTACATTTTAAAGTGGGAATATCCAGAGAAAAATTAGTAAAAAAAAAAATACTGCAAAAGCAAGCTTCATTTCATCCAGTCCAATCTCTCAAATATTTTTTGCCAGTGTTTGCAACAACTAGTAGTTTTACACACTATGATGATGATGATGATGATGATGATGATGATACTAACGAATTTTATTTTCAAAGGGTTAAGAATTGGGAACGCAGGCCAGTCTGATATTCTGCTCTTCATCATACAACTTTCACTCAGTCACAGTCATTCAGCATTGGTTAATGAGCATAATAATCATGAAGACACGATTAAATGATTACATAAATTAATAATAAACTTATCTCATGTCCATACATTCCACACTCTGATTTATGCAACAACATGAAATAAACTTGCATTCTTACATTCATTGAAAACTAAAAAATTATAGAAAAGCAGTATTAAAAAATTTTACAACAATCTAGCCATACTTTAAACTACTTTAGACTATGCTTAGGAAGGCGTTTAGTCCGTATCAAACAGATGTTGACAAAGTTTGAAGTCTGAACGAATATTACTTAAAAGGTTTACATGAGTTGGTAGGGCATTCCAAAGGTGGGCAGCTGAGTAAGAGAAGCTTTTTTTTAACATGGCAAGTCCTGGTTTTGGGAGAATACAATTGCTTAACGTTGAGTGTGTTTTGGGTTGGATTTGAACAATGACCACAGATAGGGTGGAGTATTGTGCGATAGAATTTTATGAATTAACTTGGCCTTGTTGAAAAGGAATCTCTTCTTGAGGGGTAGAATATCAAGATGTTTGTCCTTAGTTGTTATATGCGCTGCGTGTTTGTCATCTATAAGCTTTACTGCTCGTATTTTGAAGTGAGTAAAGTCTTTTCATATTTGACATGGAACAACCATCAAAGACTGTGGAACAGTAGTCCAAGTGTGTTTGTATCTATGATATGTAGTATATTTTCCTAATGTCTATGTCAAGAAAGTGTTTAATTTTAGTAAATTGGTAAACTTTTTGTGCAATGAATTTGGTTAGGTTGTCTACGTGATGATTTCAGCTGAGGTGGTGGTCAATCCTGAGGCTTAGAGTTTTGTGTTCGCTAACATTCTCTATCTGTGAAGTTCCAGCGTGTAGCTGTAGTGTTGTTGTTGATGAATTTGTTAATTTCTGTCTTGTTGTAATGAGCATTGATTTTGTTTTTCTTGGTGTTTATGATTTTCATTACTAACTAATAATGGAGATACAATGAGGGAAATCAAATGGAAGACATCTATCGCTCTTCAGAAAATAAAACAACTACAGAATATGTGGAGAGGAACAGACAGAACTACAAAAATAAGATTTTAAGGGCATGCATCTTTCCCATCGCAACATATGCCTGTGAGACATGGACACTTAACAAAACAGCTGAGAAACACATAAATACTGTTGAATGTAAATGCTACAGAAGAGTTCTTCAAATACCATGGACACAGAAAAGAACAAATATATCCATACTACAAGAACTAAATATTGAAGAAGGCTGGCTAGTAAATAGTATTAAACAGAGAAAACTTAAATATTTTGGACACATTAAACGTCATGAGGATTTAGAGAAAACCAAAAGAAAGAGAGGAAGACAAAGACGAAGATAGCTGCAAAACGACTTTGATAATCTGCAAATGGATGCATCAGCAGCAGGGCATCTTGGTTACAACTGAGAGGCCTACAGGAGAGCTGTTAGGGAGCCAAAGTTCCGCAAGGGACATGCAAATAACTGACTGACTGGTGTTTATGAGGATTCTGTTGTTGTTGCTCCAGTTAATTAGATTTTTAATTTCAAATTGAAGAGTTGACTCAAGGTTAATACAGTCATTATCTGTAGTGTAAACTGTGCAGTCATCAGCAGAAGTCAAAAGATTTTTTTTAAAAATGAAGTGGGAGATCATTGAAATAGATGGTAAACAAGAGAGGATCAAGAATAGATCCCTGTGGAACACCATTATCAACCACAGATGAACTTGACTTATAGTTTTTGAGGCAAACTACCTACTGTCTGTTGGAAAGGAAAGATATAATAAATTTTGTCAAGTCAGGGTGTAATCCATAAGCCTCAAGCTTTCTAACTAGGATTTCATGATCAGTCGTGTCAAATACTTTTTTTAAAGTCAACAAAGACAGCACCACATAATTTAGCATCATTCATGTTAGATAACCAACATTCAGTCATTTTTGTGAGAGCTGTGTGGCAGGAATGTTTCGGCCTAAAACCTGACTGACAGTCAACAATCAAATCATTTTCGTGCAAGTGTTGTAAGGTTGTTTTTTGCATTTGTTTTTTCTAGGCGTTTTGACAGAGTTGATAGAATGGAAATTGGTCTATAGCTTGAGGGATTTTTCTCCGAACCAGATTTAAAAAGGGGATATATTTCTGCAGTTTTTAAAGCCCGAGGAAAATGGCAATGTGCAATGCACTGATTGTAAATGTATGTTAGTGTATCTATCTGTAATTACTGGGGCTGAGTAGCATAATATCTTGTTGCTGATTTCATCAAGTCCTGCTGTGTTGTTGTTCTTTAAAGATGGAAAATAATTATAAACTTCACTAACTGACATGAAAGGAATACTGGGTTGCCTTAGATTTGCACATTTGATACCTATAAATTTATTTAATTCGCTTAAGTCACAAGTAGGGGTCGGTAGAGAAGACTTAAGTGATGATGATGATGATGATGATGATGATGATGATGATGATGATGATGATGATGAAAAAATACGAAGACTGGATCGGAAAATATACCACTGCATTTGAAATTAAACACCAATACACCAATATTTCAATTAACACTCTTCGCTAAAATGTGGACGACACACGCTTAGATCGAGGGGTGTACGACCTTGACCGAAGCGTAATCGTCCACGTAATTTGGTAGTTGGTTCCGGGGGGTGGATATATACTGAAACATTGGCTGGCATCTAATGATATGGGAGGGAAGGGGCATGGCTGGCGATGTAGTGTCTTCGTTGTGCTTATATTATTGTGCATGTTTAGCATATACTGTCGAGCCCACCTCATCTGGCGTAGATTATGTACTTGTGAATTATCTGTGATGTTGTGTTCTTGTATTTACATATCGATATGGAAATTCTGTGTATGATTTCAGTGTGATTTATCGGTATATTGGATGAGCAACATGTTTAATTAGTTATTATGCTTTTCATGTAGACTGATCGTGTGCTGCATCAATACAGTTATATAGAGGTGAGTCATGGCAGCGATAGCTGGGGATAAGTGCCATCGCACATTAGATTCGTAGTGTAGGCTACATGCAGGGCCAAGAGAGCCCGAGACATCAGGTCCATCAGTTTTCAATATTCAAACATGAGAAGTCAGTATCATATGATACCATGCTTAATAACATTGGTTTGCATTGATATTGTTTATCCAGTTGTTTTTCTTTCATTGAAGATTGCTTGAAGTATTTTGCTTGCATAGATCTTGTTAATCCAGTTGTTCGTCCATTATGAAGACACATGTCTTGATGCCATGTTATGTCAGTGTCAGTTGTATGTGCTCTGTCATGGTCACCGCGGGAAGGGTAGCGGCCACGACCACAGAACGCTGAAGTCGGAGACACTGGACCAGTGCAGCTTAAACAGACAACCTCCTCTCACCCGGCAAGGATATATTCATATCCTAACCACGTCGAGGTTTTCCGGTGAGTAAAGTCAAACTCGAGGCTGAACTGGTGCAACGAAAACCACAGTGTCACCTCAGTTCTAGAGGCCAGCCACGTCCTATATACACCAAAACTGGGATAATATGCCAAACCGGCTTAACCCTATGGTGAAACTCACTAGAGGCGAGGATTTTTTCTCCTCGGCATGGGTTCCGTCCTGGTCACCATCAGGAAGGGTAGCGACCACGACTACAAAACGCTGAAGTCAGAGACACTGGACCAGTGCAGCCTAGATAGACAACCTCCTCTCATCGGGGATATATATATCCAAACCACGTCGAGGTTTTCCGGTGAGTAAAGTCAAACTCGGGGCTGAACTGGTGCAACGAAAACCACAGTGTCACGCAATTCCGCTTCAGTGACTCACCGAGAATATAGGCCCGAGCCCCACAATGCTCTGATCCACTGAGAATATAGGCCTGAGCCCCACAATGCTCTGATCCACTGAGAATATAGGCCTGAGCCCCACAATGCTCTGATCCACTGAGAATATAGGCCCGAGCCCCACAATGCTCTGATCCACTGAGAATATAGGCCTGAGCCCCACAATGCTCTGATCCACCGAGAATATAGACCCAAGCCCCACAATGCTCTGATGCACCGAGAATATAGGCCCGAGCCCCACAATGCTCTGATCCACCGAGAATATAGGCCCTAGCCTCAAGATGCTCTGATCCACCGAGAATATAGGCCCGAGCCTCAAGATGGTCTGAGCCTCCGTCCTGAATGAGACTATCTCGAGGACCACAGGAGTAAATTCAGTAGAATCGCGGGACGATCTTGGAGGTAGAAGCGTAAGAAGAAGAACAAGAACAAGAAGTTGTATGTGCTGTTGTGGTGAATAGTGAGATTTAAAATACTGTCTTATAATTCAGACCTGGTGATCTATACTGCATGCCAGTGCATTGTTGTGTTGTTTGAATGCTTGAGGATTAGGCAAAATTAGCATACAAGTACAGTATACCAAGGAGGGGAGAATCTGGTTTGGCGGTCATGATGGGGGAGCTAGATAGGCCTTGACTATGGTAGTTCATTGCCAAAGATTGTTGGTCTGTAACCATCCTTAGAAAATATTCCTCCCACTAGCTTTAATGTAAATTTGCACCAAACAACTTTTACAAGAGGCAAAGGTAAAACCCCCCGCTTCCATGTCATTAAGGCATATTTAAGATACGGTGTTAGGCCCATATTTCTAAGACCTTCGGCACATGAAAGTGTGATGTGGTCAGTACCACTCCTGGCTGCAGTTACCTTCCCAGATTTCTCTGGTGCCCATTTTCAGAGGCTGGGTAAACCCAGGGGCCTTTTTTTTTTTTTTTGGTGTGTGGTACCAGAAAAAAATCCCTGCTGCTGGGACTTGAACCCGGTACTACCGGATTAGTAGACAGAGGACCTAACCACTCAGCCAATTAGGTCAACTTTATTCGAGAACAACAAAAAAAAAAAAAATACAAAACAAAAAAAATGAGCGTAAACAGAAAAAAAAAATGTCAAGAAGTTCCGATCTATGAACATTACGAATGTCATGGACATGTTATGGCCTCTTTGTGTTATTATTTTTTTTTTTATTTTTGTTGTCATTACGCGAATACAGCAGAAACCTGGATACATAGCCTCCATTAAAAGGATAGCTCTGCCATCTCTTTCAAGCAATGACGTAACGTTGGATGGACTTACAGCATCGGCTCGCAACCTTTGTCTGAGCTGGACCCTAAACTGGTGAAAACAAAAATACTGAACTTTAAAAAAATTAATAAATAAATAATACAGGGTGTTCCACAAGTAGCTGTGCACTAACCCAGTATCGACTCCGTTATCGTAGTGACATCTTAATGTCTGTGGTATCCAGCCATATCTATCTGCCGCGGCCATTAAGATATCGCTACGATACCGGAATCGATATTGGGTTAGTGCACAGTTATTTTCTGAACACGCTCTAGTTGCAATGCCTTTAACGCGTCGTAACTTTGCTACTAGTCACAAAAAATGTTTGTAACATCAATTTACCATTTCTAACATTTTTTCCCCCAGATTTTATGAAATACTCAAAATATTAAGAAACAATAACTGTTCAATGAACAAAAGCGGGTGCAACTGAGGTTATTTTTATATTTATGTTTGAAAATATAACAAATTAAGATTTTCCTAAAATCAGGTAATTATTTTTCTCTTAATTTCAAAGTCTTATTTTTTTTCCCCCACTTTTAAATTGAAAAAAAAAGTCTTCTCATGACTCTAAGTCAGTCCCTCGCGATATCTGGTTGAGAACCACTGAACTGCAACAGAGTTGTCTCCTATGAAGTAGAAACGAATGAATACCCAACTTGGTTACGGAACCTGACGAGTAACTTCCTGCCATCCGGTGCAGTAAAATACTGTTACGTACAGAAAGCTCTGATTTTGAGACGATAGCTAGCCATTCCTTTTGCCATTCCATTGAGGAAATCTGTGCAACATTTCCATGGTAATGTCAGCAGTCTTTATGTCTCGGTTTTTTCAAATCTCTAAGACGCTCCCCGGGCCAGTGATGCCCGCGGCAGGTGTTGGAGTGGCATAGTGGTAAAGAGAAAGGTTGCAAAGTTTCCTGTCAAAAGTCATTTCATTCACAGACGAGCCGATCAACAAGATAACATGCAGACACAAACAAGGGGAAGTAACTCGCCAAACAATCTTAAAACACGCACTGATCCTGGGTTTGGGCCATGTGCGATGCTTGAAAAGGTCGTGTCTGCTTTCCCTCGGTGCACGCAGACTTTCTGCAGAGAAGAAGGAAAAGGGGTTTTAAGAAATGGATTTCAGGAAACTGTAAAGATAAAATTGACCTACATACAAATATATCATGTCTGGAAAAGGTCAGAGAAAGTGTTTCGAATTCTGAATGAATGCCCTGGTCCAGGTAATGGAAATCATCAGCGCACCTGGAAAATTCTGCCACGCAGGTGAAGGTTAAGGTGCCCAGAAACGAGCGAAAGGTACAGAAGACCCAGACTAGTGTACATTATCTTGTTTCTGCCACGAACTTCGCCGAAAAGATCAGACTGCAAGCAATCATGACCTTGCGCTGTGCCAAGTCCCCGGATGTCTGTGACGTCATTGCCGTCTGCAGGCTGGCGAGTGTTGATAATTTATCCAGTAACTCTTTGGTTACCGAAAGTAAATTGATCTGCAGATGGGAAGGCTGAGATGCTAAGGGATGAAGAAAATTGTTAACTGGCAACATTTGGTAGAGATCTATGACAGAGCTGTTTTGTTTTTTTTTTTAAATTTGTGGTAGAGACCTAAGACGGAGGGGTGAGGAAATATCAACATTTTAGTGTATGAAGATGATACAGTCCTTCTGCCAGAGTCCGCAGAAGCTGTAGAAGTTACTAGGTAAGATAAACAGCACAGGCCAAGAATGAGGGCTAGAGATTAATATCAAGAAGACTAGGACAATGGCGTTCAGCAGGAAAGATCAAAAGCCACAGACGGATATAACCGTAAACAACAATAGAAACTGGAACAAGAGACTAGCTGCAGCTACCCGGGGTATGTACTATCCGAAAATGGGAGACGGTGATAAAGAAAAGAGTAGTAAATGGAAAGATAACACACTCAACACCACGAAGACAATGCTGTTTATCCAGGAATCTAATCATAAAAACAAAAATGAGATTTATAAAATGCTATATTTATTCTGTGCGGGGCAGAAACATGGACTCTAAGCAAAAAAAAAAAAAAAACTCGGAGAGACTGAGAAATGCAGCAGAAATGTGGATCTACAGGAACCTAGGCCATCACCATCATCAGGTGCCGTGCCGACTGGCATTGGCTATTATACTTCTCCAGAATACACGATCCTTCATGCAGGCCATCAGCTCAGCTGGTGATCCCCTCTCGCACCATCTCGTCAGACTGTCCAATATCATTTCTCTTGCTCTTCCCCTGGCTCTTCTTCCCTCTATTTTTCCTGTTGTTATAATATTTTCAATGGCCCCCTCTTCTCATAGGTCATATAGCATAGAAAATGAAAAGAACAAATGTTCAACTATTTGAACAACTACAAGTGCAACGTGAACTTCTCAAAGAAATAAGGATCAAGAGTACAAAATACTTTGGCCACATAAAAAGACATAATAATATGCTGAAGACCATACTAGAAGAAAAAGTAGAAGGATAAAAAGAATGAGAGGTAGACAGAGATGTATATGGGAAGATAGCGTACGAGAATGGACAGGATACAGCCTGGCTGAGTACACCATCAAAGCGAGGGAGAGGGGGAGCTGGAGATTATCACAGCCACCCTTCGTCCCGAAGACGCTACACGATAAAGATGATGAAGCGTTTACTACAGTCTGAAAAATTGCTACAGAACACACACTTGGCTAGTCTGTAACGTTAATTACTGAATGAACCGCGACAAAACATTTAGCAACAATCAGTCATAAGCTGAGTTTTGTTATCAGAGCTTTCGCTACGAGACAATGGAACGTAATTATGCGCAGGAAAAGGAAATCGATGTTCGGTCGGTAAACTCAATTATTACAATTAATTAAGACTGTATTACAGTACACGTTATAGGCTTCAATCTGTCACTGAGTGAATGTAAGCATGACGCCTGGTCTACTCATCTGTTTGTCTATTTGTTTATACATTTATCTCTCTTGGTTCATGTGTGTCTCTTGTTTTATCCAGTCTGCTTCTCTCTCGCTCTCTCTTTTTCTCTCGCTCTCTCTCTCTCCCTCTTCTCTCTCTCCCCTTTCTATCTCTCCCTCCTTCTCTCGCCCTATCTTCCTCCCTCCCTCCCTCTTGTTCTCCCTCTCGCTCTATCTTCCTCCCTCCCTCTTTCTCTCTCTCCTTACCTCCCTCTTCTCTCTCTCTCCCACCTTCTCTCTTTCTTCCTTCCACCCTCCCTTTTTTTTTCCTTTTCTCTCTCTCTCGTCCTATCTTCCTCCCTCCCTCTTTTTCTCTCTCCTTCCCTCTTCTCTCTCCCTTCCTCCTTCCCTCTTTTTGTCCTTCTCTCTCTCTCGCGCCCTATCTTTCTCTCTCCCTCTTTCACTCTATCTCTCTTTCTGGATCTCCTGTGTATGCGTTTACTTATTCACGTATAATTTCCCATCTCAGTCTACGATCTCTGAAAATGTACGAAATGTTTCTGTAAGTGGAAGAGTGTATGAACCAAGTTTTTCACCAAGCTATATTTGTGAAGTCTGTAACAGCGGAAGAGAGCGTTCAGAGCAACCCCATTCCCGGGCTCTGAAGTTCTTGCCAAAGATGCTATCTGAAGCGACAATGCGCTGGCATGTCCTCTCCCTTATCTCTTACCTTGGCGGTACACTGTGACAATCCGAACAGGTGTCTGCAGCTGGCCCAAGGTGTCAGTTTCACGAAACATTCCAGAAAATTCTTACCCCTCCTGTCTGGCGTGGAGGTTCAACAGCTGAGCATTAAAATCACGGCGTGAAACTTTATTTTTTTTGTTTCGTCTCTTCCTCAAGTTTCGCGTCGCAAAAGATTTTTTTAAAAAAACCCAACTCTGACGTCATTACTGGTACCTCACTGAGCCTACATTCTCCAAAGTAATAAAATTATATGGTCTGGAGACTTCCCTCCACCTGCATTTTACACTCTTTTTTTTTTTAATTAAACAAAAAAAAATATGAGTCAACAGGAAAGCCGTATATTAAGGTGTGCTTTTTTGCATAGAAAAAAAAAAGGTTTTTTTCAAAGACAGGCCTAGAATATCTACCAGGTGAAAGAAGTTGTCCTCAAATTCTGATATTTACTCCAGTTTTAATTGCCCAAAAAAAAAAAAAATGTAATGATCTATTTTGACAAACGAGGAAGGCTACTCTGTACTGAACATACGCCTAGTAAATATGCACAGATCGTGGATACGCCAACGTCTTGTACGCTTTATTCAAAGGGAAATTGTGAAGATATCTGATGTACAAATTAAAATATGACAAGATAAAGAACTAATCTTGAAATTAAGAAGTATTAATAGTGCAGCCAGCACATGAAGGATTTTAATGGCTGGAAATCGAAAGCAGGTGGAAGTAGTGAACTATATTTTTTTTAAAATTTACATCAAAACAAATCTGTACCCCCCAAAAAAAATCATTTTAAAGAAATCATTGAATGATATAGCACGTATTTATAAAAGCGTTGATGATCATGCTTCTTGGTTCTGCATGGTCTCCCCTTGATGTCTCTTTTCATTTGCATTGTCTTTCTTTTCCGATGTTACCTGATCAATACACTGAGATATTTTCTTTGTAGTTTTTCTTTCATTCGAGGTTTGTTTTTTTTGTGTAGTTTTCTAGTGTGGGTGTGCAATAGTAATAACAGCAGTAATAATAACAACAACAGATGCATAATGGCATCTAGGGGACATGGTATTAATATCCATATTTTCCTTGACCTGTCGGCACGTGAGAGCTGAGGTGGTCAACGTCACGCCCAGCTACCTTTTCCTTTCTCAGCTCCAGAAGAAGTCAGGTATCCATTTCTACAACTGGGGGCGACTGGGGAGCCTCCGGTCAGATTCGAACCATTGAGAAGAAGAAGAAGAAGAAGAAGAAGAAGAAATGTATATTTGAAAAAAAAAATGAAAGAAACATTGTTCTGCCAAAAACATACGCAACAGTTTAAAAAATGAAATCAAGAAATGAAGGAACAAAAAAAAAAAAAGAATGTAAATTGTAAGGAAAAAGAAAAAAATAGAAAAAAAACAACAGACGCTCATGGCCTGAAAAGTCACCGACCCAACCCAACATAGCCAGACAAATCAGGCAGGTGTGTTTCTCAGACCAATTGCGTGGTTAACATTTTTACAAAAATACAAGAAAACAGCAGGTGAAATATCAATTATTTTGGCGAAGTTAGCCGGCTGCCCTCTTTTTGTTCCTGTAAATCACAAAATAGACACGAAGGTGCGCCAAGGCAATCGCAAGCACGTGCATGCTAGGAAGATAGAGTTGGTGGTGGTGGTGGTAGGATGGGGGTGGGGGGAGGGGTGTTGAAGAGGCTGATTAACTCCCGCGAAACTTCATCACTCACACCAGGACTTGCTGCTGAGTGCTTTCTCATTTTTCCGCATTTTAATGCCAATTCCTTAATGGAAATTGGATGAAAAAAAAAATCCGGTGGAAGAACCTGGCAAGTGCTTGAAGCCTTGATTCCACAGGAGTGAGCAGTTTGGCTGTCACGTGGAAAAAGAATGGAACACACGGGCATAGCACCGGTTAGTATGAAAACTAAGTTCCATGTTAATTCAAGGAGTTCGCTTCGGTCGGTGACAGAAAAACTCAAAATGCGAAAGGAAACTAAGGGATATATATGAATGTGTGTTGCGAGGGAGATTGATAGGGTCTTGAATAGCTTAAATATTCTAGACCTAATATCATTGTCATCTTTGACACGTCTTATTACGCTTTCGCATTCTTTGACAGATATAATTTTTTTAAACAATGAAAGAAAGAAGAAAGAGCATCATTTTTTTTTTAATGTAGACAAAATGTCTTCTTCATCCTTCACTCAGATGTCGATATCGATCTCTGTAAGAACTGAGACAGTTCATCTCTGATTTTCTTCTAACTGCAGGAAGTTGAGATCTGATCAAGACTTTTTACCTGAGTTGGTTGTATAGACAAAAACTGATAAATTTAGCAAACTCTTTCAACATCCATTGATAAATACACACTTACAGCGTGCGTTATTTAAGGAAAAAGTCAGTCAGTCATTTGTATGTCCCTTGCGGGACTTTGCCTCCCTAACAGCACTGCTGTAGGCCTCTCGGTTGTGAGCAAGATGCCCTGCTGCTGATGCATCCATTTGCAGATTATCATCGACGCCTTGCAGCCATCTTCGCCTTGGTCTTCCTCTATTTCTTTCCCCATTATGTACCCTCCCAAGACTGTCATCTCTAAATTATCATGATGTTTAATATGTCCAAAATATTTAAGTTTTCTCTGTTTAATCCTATTTACTAGCCAGCCTTCTTCAATATTAAGTTGTTTTTTTTTAATGTGGACATATTTGTTCTTTTTTTTTTGTGTCCATGATATATGAAGGACTCTTCTGTAGCGTTTACATTCAAAGGCATTTATTTGTTTCTCAGTTGTTTTGTTAAGTGTCCAGGTCTCACAGGCATATGTTGCGATGGGAAAGAAAAAGTACTTCTAAGAAAAACACTTTTCCAAGCGATAGTGATACATGCGAACAATAAATAATATTTAACAAATTAACACAGCCACTACCTGGTCAAGACTCTGTCTTGCCTTCCAACAACGCGCTATGACACACGGCTTTTGTGATACTTTTTTTTTTTTGCTCAATGGATTGTGGATCAATATACCATCCATGGTAGTGGAGCCTGCCGATCAGTCTGCTTCTTTGCTCTCTTCATTATAGAAAGCCACTATAGGCCGACTCTCTTCTCAGTATAAAGACTGTTACAAAAGATCTTCGCCGTATCAGCTGCCAAGACCTTCAGACTCGTATACGTAATATGAGGAAAAACAACATCGACAGTAGCCAATAGCAAGAAACTTACCTGGCGTTTGAAAGAGAAAGGTAACGGATAGCGCAAGTCTTGAAAACAAACCCACAAAAGACAGACTCGTATTTCTTTCATCTACGAGAGGCCCAAGCGATCACAGAAACTTGGTTTCTTGGTGAACATTTTTTTTTGTTTGTTTTGGTCTTTTTTTTCCCTGGCGATGTCAATGGCATGCGCTAGAGTACATACACAGAAACATTTCTTGTAACGTAAACAGAGAAGGTCAAGTTCAGCTACAGATGGCGATGTATTTGAGTTTAGTGTTCTTGCATATATTACATCCAAGGTAGGGCTCAGGGGTTAGCTATTGTCACACTTCTCCCCCTCCCCCCCCCCCCACACACAATATTTCCATGATAAGAAAATAGGGGGGGGGGAAGGACTGCCTTGCTCCGTTAACATCTCGGGCATTTGTACAGTGCTGGTCCTCTCCACCCCCACCCACCCTTCACATTGGGTCTGATTACTTACAAAGCGGCGAGCACATCAATTTAAAAAAAAAAAGGCGGTACATTTGTTTACGAGGTGCAAAAAAAAAAAGGGAAACAAGACACACTGGGAAAGACAGTTAAAACAAAACAAGATAACGAATATAATTCGTTAATTATCGGGTATAAATAACCATAAAGGATTTATCATAAAAGTATAGTTTTGAAAATTTCCACAAAGAAGAATAAATCTATGACAATAAGCGGAAAGCCATTTACAAAAAAAAAACAACAAACAAACTTAGAGACCTCACCAACTAGACTTGCCCATCGTTATCGACCATCCAATGTTGAAAATAAAAACGAAACAAGTCTCCTCGGCAAGACTTCACAGCTGAGTGTACCATATGTCTTTCACACTACGACAAACGATACACAACAGAAGACATTGTTAAAATACAGAGGGGGAAAAAAACTTATCTTTAAAATACATCAGTACAAGAACGCATTTCCTTCGCGCGCAACGCCACCAGCAGATTACTGTACCACAAGCAACAAACACTTGTCATATGCCAAAATAAGTTGGGCGGACAATTTCCAGATACCCCTCCGTTTTTTATTATTATTATTATTTTATTTTATTAGAGATTCAAATCTAAGAAAGCAGCGGGGCAGAAGATTAAGGATTTCTCAAGGGAGTGATGTACGGGACAGAAGATTAAGGATTTCTCAAGGGAGTGATGTACGCATCAAGTGTAAATGTACTTCAGCGTTGACGTTTTGTGTAAATAAAAGCATTACTTTTTGAGCGACAAGATATGAACAGAAATGCTGGCAGCTGACAAGAAAAGACACCATTTTTTTAAAAAAACACGCCTGCTGGAAAATAGACATGGAATTTCTAGGAGGAAAAGTAATCCTTTTTGCTGCCATGAACAGAGATTTCCACATGTTACGTAGGTAGATGTTCTGTTTAAAGAGAGATATAAAAAATTTCACTCTTGGAAAGAAATGGTGATGATCAGGGCCGACGAACACGCGCTGGCCAGGACCGTATCCCAGGTCTTCATGCTACTCTACAATCACGAAAATCACAACCATTACATTTTGACAGGAGTGACCCGGTCAGCAATCCTTTTTTTCTACAAAGTGACCGGATGCTATCTGTGTGAATGCCGGCTGATCACATTCAATTCTTTAGCTAATAAATGAGTGTTATAATAATAAAATATTGTAAAACTGTGAGTAACAGTTATTTGACTTGCGTTGTATCATGAATCCATCTCTGAATACGAAGCAGTAAAGAGATACACAGAAGACGGAATCAGCAGAAATATGGTTCTTAAGAAGAATGCTGAAGGTACCAGGGACAGCAAGAAGACTGAAAGAGGAAGTTCTGAAAGAGCCATAAGAAACAAGAAAAATCATAACGAAAATCAGAAAATGACGATCTAAATTTGTGGGGGCATCATTGGAGGAGAGGCGGGCTAGAGCACATAATGGCAACCGAGAAGATCGATGGTAGAAGAGACAGAGGTAGACAGAGAGAGATGTTTCATGGTTTGGCATCCTGGCACGGGAAGTGCTCAGCGACAAACCTGTTGAGTGCACAAGGGATCGAGGGTTATGGAAGGACATGATATCCTACGATTGTCGGCAGGGACCTTGAGAGAGAGAGAGAGAGAGAGAGAGAGAGAAAGAATATTATGTAATAATGACACCATAATTAGTACTGTGTGGCCCGCAAATTGCGCTGGGCTAGGCCAGATACTGAAGGTCCCAGGGACATTTCGTAGGTGAACTTTTGCAGGGTGAATTCTTCTGATAATGCCTCAGTTTGGCACATGGTCTTGCGTGCAACAATCACTGGGTCCATGTCTGGTCTCAGCTGCAGAAATCTTTTTTTCTCTTGGTGTAGAAGATTACGGATCTTCTTCTACCTTGTACCTCAACTGTATTTTCTCCCTTTTTTTTCACCAAAAATATACTAATAAGTGAAATATACTCAGTGTGATATCTGACTCTTAAGTGAAATATACTCAGTGTGATATCTGACTCTTAAGTGAAATATACTCAGTGTGATATCTGACTCTTAAGTGAAATATACTCAGTGTGATATCTGACAGCTGAGAAACACATAAATGCCTTTGAATGTAAATGCTACAGAAGAGTTCTCCAAATATCATGGACACAAAAAAGAACAAATATATCTATACTACAAGAGCTTAATATTGAAGAAGGCAGGCTAGTGAAGAGGATTAAAGAGAGAAAACTGAAATATTTTGGACACATTAAACGTCATGATAATTTAGACAAGACCGTATTGGAAGGATACATAATGGGAAAAAGAAAAAGAGGAAGACCAAGACGAAGATGGCTGCAAGACATCGTTGACGATCTGGAAATGGATGCAACAGCAGCAGACCATCTTGCTCACAACCGAGAGGCCTACAGGAGTGCTGTTTGGGAGGCAAAGTTCCGCAAGGGACATGCAAATGAATGAATGATATCTGACTCTAAGTGAAATATACTCAGTGTGATATTTGACTCTTAAGTGAAATATACTCTGTGATATCTGACAGCCTCAAAAAAAGAAATTCCTTCTTCTTCTTCTTCATCATCTTCAAAGACTGCAGTTAAAATGAAATGGGTCTGCTCTTGCGAAAGATAAATTAGCTGTAAATACTTTCTGTCATGAGACTCGAGAACGTGCGCTGCTTCCAAATGTACGAGCAGCAGAGTTCTCTCCCCTAGGTGGGTTAGCTGATGAAATGAAAAGTAGTTCTGTACAATATCCGTCAAGGTGAGTTTAGCATTTATAGTGCAACACCTTTCAAAATTAATAGCTGCTTTTACCACATGCAGCGCCTTAACAGCTGTGTCATCATTGTTCAAGGAAAACACAGCCCACGTGGGGATGGTTGCTCGCGTGCGTCCGTATAACTGTTGCCGTGAATGTTAAGTGTGTTCGTGTTACAGCTATCAACTTGAGTAGCTAAACTGGATGCCTAAAATTACCCGACACATACTAGAGGCTGTCAGATATCACACTGATTATATTTCATTTAAGAGTCAGATATCACACTGATTATATTTCACTTAAGAGTCAGATATCACACTGAGTATATTTCATTTAAGAGTCAGATATCACACTGAGCATATTTCATTTAGGAGTCATATATCACACTGAGTATATTTCACTTAAGAGTCAGATATCACACTGAGTATATTTCATTTAGGAGTCATATATCACACTGAGCATATTTCACTTAAGAGTCAGATATCACACTGAGTATATTTCATTTAGGAGTCATATATCACACTGAGTATATTTCACTTAAGAGTCGTATATCACACTGAGTATATTTCACTTAAGAGTCATATATCACACTGAGTATATTTCATTTAGGAGTCATATATCACACTGAGTATATTTCACTTAAGAGACATATATCACACTGAGTATATTTCACTTAAGAGTCATATATCACACTAAGTATATTTCATTTAGGAGTCATATATCACACTGAGTATATTTCATTTAAGAGTCAGATACCACACTGAGCATATTTCATTTAGGAGTCATATATCACACTCTATATTTCATTTAAGAGTCAGATACCACACTGAGTATATTTCACTTAAGAGTCAGATATCACACTGAGTATATTTCATTTAAGAGTCGGATATCACACTTAGTATATTTCACCTAAAGAGTCAGATATCACACTGAGTATATTTCACTTAAGAGTCAGATATCACTCTGAGAATATTTCACTTAAGAGTATATTTTGGTGAAGAAAAGGCTAAAATACAGTGGAGGTACAAGTATGTCAGGTCAGAAACAACATGGCTGGCCCACGATAAAGAGATAAGGGTACAGAAAGTATAGTAGATTGTGAGCTATCATCTCGTAGCTAGGAATCATACAGGAGTCCTTGATCTCCCGTGTTTCTCATAGGCTAACCATAACAACATTTTGCTCTATCAAGAGAGGAGAAGAAAAGAAGATGAAGAAGAAGAAGGAAGTAGGAGGAGGAAGAGGAAGAATAGAAGGAGGAGAAAAAGAAAAAAGAGGAGGAGGAGAAGAGGAGGGAGGAGAGGAAAAAGAAGGAGGAGGAAGAGGAAAAAGGAGAAGGAGGAAGAAGAAGAAGAAGGAGAGGAAAAAGGAGGATGAAGAAGAAGGAGGAGGAGGAGGAAGAGGAAAAAGGAAGAAGAAGAAGGAAGAGGAGGAAGAAGGAGAGGAAAAAGGAGGATGAGGAGGAGGAGGAAGAGGAAAAAGGAAGAAGAAGAAGGAAGAGGAGGAAGAAGGAGAGGAAGAGAAGAAGAGGAGGAAGAAAAGAAGAACTAGCAAAAGAAGAAGAAGAAGAGAAAGAGGTGGAGGAAGAAGGAGAATTTTCATCAGACCTGAAGCTTGACACATTCCCTGGTTAATTACACAAAACTGGACACACTACTGGAAGGAAACATTAATCATCTCACATGACCTACTCAGAGCAAGACGCTGACTCCATTCCTGCCCAAGCGGGCAAAGCTCAAGTGTCAAAGCCATGAATCTGGCCACCTACAGAAACTAAACAAACTCACTTAGTTCTATTCCACAACTACGTTTCAAGACATTAAAACTTTGTCAGCTCAAATCTTGCTGCTGTTTGCAAATTAAGTATGGCTGAGGACCTGCCCTGGTGTCTTGCTCTGGACTGGAAATTTCATTAAACAGAAACCACTTTCTGAGAGGGAATTGCCAGTTTGTATCAGATCAGGTAAAAATTATCAATGACTGGCCAGGTTGTATCATCTCAGGTCAAAATTACCTATGATTGTTTAATAAAGCTAAATTTACTAAGTGTGCCTGTAGTTGGCCAAACCTGTGAGCATAGAAACCAAAAAGACTTGCTTGTTTAATGTTTATTAGCAGTTAATAGATATACTAACAATATCCATAATAGTAACAATAAAATGTAACAAGCAAATACACACTCATACAGATATATATGCAAAACTATGGCAACACAGGAAAGTATAGCAGCCCTGGCAACATTCAACTAACTGCTAAAAAACATAAGTTTAATAATGACAAAGAAAGGTGGAGGTAATGTGACTTGAAAAAAAAAAACAGTAAACATCATGATGTATCATTGGTGACATATGAAACATAACACAGTTAACATCAAGATGTTTGGCATTTACAAGTAAACTGATAAACATGACTTGCCAATGGTTAATATCATGCTGTATAGTCAAATTTATGGCCATGATTTTGGAAACAGTTTTAATGTTAAACTGTATATGAATCACAGGTAAACCAATAAACATAACATGGAAATAGTTGTAAATCTATATAAGAATGACAGTAAATAAACATAATTTGGAAACAGTTAATGCAAAGCTGTATAAGAATTACAAGTAAACTGATAAACATAACTTGGAAACAGCTAATGTAAAGGTGTATAAGAATTAGAGTAAATAAACATAACTTGGAAACAGTTCATTTAAAGCTGTTTAAGAATTACAGGTAAACTGATAAATATAACTTGGAAACAGCTAATGTTAAGATGTATAAGAATTACAGGTGAACTGATAAATATGACTTGGAAACAGTTAATTGTAACATTTATTATATAAAAGTTAAGGTAAATTGATAAACATAAGCTGGAAACAATTAATATCAAACTGTAAGACATTTACAGTTGAAAAGATAAACAAAAACAGGTAGCTTACAGTAAAGTTTCAACTCTCTGTGGCAGTTACATCCAAGACTTTCATGAACCAATTTTACTGTTTTCAGTAAATGACTTTGCTGCAGTTACATGTATTCTGACTTTACATACGGAACATGTACATAATTCAGCACATGGCTTCAAATGTTTCCATAAAAGCTCAAACCAAATCTACAGTATAAAAACTTAAGCTAAAACATTTCAAAATAATTTGGTTACACTCTGAACATTTCTATATAGTTTTGATTTTTATAGAATCTTTGTGTAATCTGACTAATATGATCCTACTCTATACAGCCAGGCATCAGATACAGAACTTCCATGTAATTTAACTCACTCAATGCTACTCTAAAAAAGCTTGACTGCAGTTACAGAATTTCTATGTAATCTAACTCACTCAAAGCTACTCTATATGGCTTGAATTCAGTTATGAAACTTCCAAGTAATCTGACTCACTTGATGCTACTCTATATAGCCTGACTACAGATATAAAACTTCCTTGTAATCTGACTCATTCAATGCTATTCTATATAGCTTGACCTGAGATATATAACTTCCATGTAATCTGACTCACTTGATGCTACTCTATATAGCCTGACCTAAAATACAGAACTTCCATGTAATCTAACTCACTTGATGTTACTCTACATAGCCTGGCTCCAGTTATGGAACTTCCAAATAATCAACATCAACAAATTTCCTCACTTTATCTGTTGTCAATTGAACCATTACACAAAATTAGTGTCCACAAGCTCTTACAAATTTGTTTCTTCCCATTTCCGTCACACACTGAATTATCACTCAGCTTTCAAATTTCCAACATGGCAATTTAAATAAACAAAAAAGATCTTACATGTTTCTTACATCTAATATCAGTACTGCACAGCAGATATAAATCTATGTTTAAAAAGAAAAACAGTGTATTTACCCAGTAATTTGCATAAAAAACATGTCTTTACTCAATACTTTGGTGTATAAAACTGAATAAATAAGCAAAAATTTTAACCTTTCATTAACATAAATAAAGGTAATGGTAAAATCCCCTTATCTGTGGCATTAAGGCAAACTGGGGATACAGTGTTATGCCTGTATTTCCAAGACGTGAAAATGTGATGTGGTCAGTATCACGCCTGGCTGCATTTAACTTCCCAGAATTCCCTGGTACCCATTTTTAGAAGCTGGGTGGACCCTGGGGCCTTTTTGGTGTGGTGGTACCAGACAAAAAAAAAAAAACCAGTTTTAACCTGGTACCATAAATAATATAAAAAAAATATTACATTTGCTGTTTTTCAAAATTTATATGGGAAAAAAAATGTATAATTTAGTTGCCTCTTCCATAACTGCACAAAACTAAACATGTAATGTAATGTGATAAATGTACTATTTTTAATATTAAAAATGAAAAGGAAGAACAGTTTTTTTTGGGGAAAAAAAAACCCAAAATGATTAAACCAAAGTGGTTCTGTGAGTAACAAAGTGATTATGACAAAGCTAACGCCATGAACTAAAAGTGAGTGATAATGTACAAAGCAGTTTCACAAGAGCTAAGGAAATGCACACTGTATGAGAGACCATTCACACAAGAGGAACACAAGAAAAATGTCCTCAGTGACATCATTATTATACACATTTACAGATTACAACAACAAAAGTAGTAAAAACAACCAATATTTCAGCCACAAAAAGGCTTTTCTAAGTCAAAAGATGGGAAATGATATATATATATAAATAAAAGCTTGTCAGACATACTTATTTGCTTCATATAAGCAAATGCTCCTGCTACAGATAGCCCAGCCATGCCCGTGTGGCTTAAAGGGGATGTGATATAAGTGTTCAGATTCTCACTGCCTTGCTGGTACACTGGAGCGTGATGCCAGTCCTATGCCATCTTCCTTTCTCCAGCCCCAGACAGGCAACATCTGTGTGGTCCATAGAATGAATGAAGCTGTTCCTATCTTTCTGCTGAACTATCAGGATGAGTCAGGTATTACTTTTACAATAGGACTGAATGAGGCATCTCTGACTGGAATCCTTTATTATAAGACAAGAAGCCCTCAAATTACAAAAAAAAAGGGGCATTACTCACTTGTTATTTTGTAAACTCTGGAAGAATTCAGAGGCATTACTCACTTGTTATTTTGTAAACTCTCAAAGAATTCAGATCGCAAGCACATGAAGATAGGAGTAAGACTGCGTTGCTCATACAGGATACATATGACCTGCATGTAAAGTACGACTAAGGCCACCATTGGTAGGAACGCCACAATGCAGTAGCACCCTCAATGGAAGAACTCTTTAATTCTCCTTTTTTTTCATTACAAAGTAACACACAATTTCACTAAAATATTAAACCACTCACATAACATTACACAACAGTAACCAGCATCCAGCCTACATCAGTGACACATTACCGTACTTAAACTGATGTTTCGAAACTGAAACTGATGCTAGTATGTCAAATATAGAAATAAGAAAATTACACATATGCATATTTTAATCCAAATTATTTAAAACATTTTAATTTCTCTAACTTGTTATAAACTTTCTCCACTTCTTGTTATTCTTTTTTTGCTACTTATTTACTCTTAGTAATATGGAAAACGAAAAGACTATAAATTAACATTACAAACTGGTCATTTTAATTTCTATCTCCAGTTTTATATGCCGCAGTTTCTGACATGTCTTATTATCATGGTTCTAAACGTGTTCTTGCCAGCATTAGATACAATCGCACAAGATGAACACACTAATATGGTTATAATGACTGAATTATTATGCAGAATAATGTCATAAATCAGCCGACAAATTAATAAAAATGTAACCCTGCATGCCCTCTCATTAAAAAAAACAATAAAAAAAAAAAAAATGATAGTCGTCCAAAACTGTATGTTCTCCATTTAAGCAAGTTCGTCATAGTCACATTCCCACAAAATTTGGATTCTTTGGTCATAGTCACATTCACACGAAATTTAGAATCTTTGGTCGTAGTCACATTCACACGAAATTTAGAATCTTGTGTCATAGTCACATTCACATGAAATTTAGAATCTTGGTTATGAAAAGAAATACAGCTGGCTCTCAACACACAGAAATCTGTTCTTAGGTAAGAAATTTTCTACACGCTTAAAGTTTGTGGAAAATGCCTACACAAAACATTCAAAAACACGAGCACAGCTGCTTCTCAGAAAGATGGGATGATGCCTCCTTCAAGTTTCCACGTGTCTCTACAACAGTGTTTCCAAACATAGAGAGTACATCTCACATGGTGGGAGAGGTGGTGGTGGCGCAATTTTTTATTTGGGGGGGGGGGGGGGGGGGGTTAGAATTAGAATATGTTTATACTATACTTTTTGAGAACTTGGTTGACTATTAAGTTCTGTGTGTGGTCTAAATCTTTGAGGCGATGAGGTAGTGCATCATCCAAAACGATTGGGAAACACTGTTTTACAACATTAACATCTCTGCAAGCTTTTTTTTTTTTCATTTTTATAAATATTTACAATTCTACACCACAGCAGGACACAAGTGTGCACGTAAAAAAGAAGAAGAGCAAAGAAAGTATGTAAAGTATAAAAAGAAAGTATGTAAAGTATGTAAAGAAAGTATGTAAAGTATAAAAAGAAAGTATGTAAAGAAAGTATGTAAAGTATAAAAAGAAAGTACATAAAGTATGTAAAGAAAGTATGTAAAGAAAGTATGTAAAGTATAAAAAGAAAGTATGTAAAGTATGTAAAGAAAGTATGTACAGAAGAAAGTATGTAAAGAAAGTATGCAAAGTATGTAAAGAAGAAGAAGAGTAAAGATGTGTTGCAATTGTCTCAGCAGTCAAACTGTTATGGCATGTTAATAAGGAAGCAAGGTAAAAGGTAAAATTCCCATTTCCATGCCATTAAGGCATATCGGGGAATACGGTGTTAGGCTCATATTTCTAAGACCTTCGGCACATGAAAATGTGACATGGTCAGTACCACGCCTGACCGCATTTACCCTCCCAGATTTCTCTGGTGCCCATTTTTAGAGGTTGGGCGAACTCTGGGGCCCTTTTTGGTGTGTACCAGAAAAAAATTCCGGCACCACTGGATTAGTAAACCGAGTACCTAACCACTCAGCTAACCAGGTGGATAAAGTTTATCCCTAGTGCCATGTGAACTAGGTTTCACAGTTTAAACTGTGAGCACTGTTACGAACATAAAACTGGCATATTAAAAAAAAAAACTTAAGAAAAGGATTGTGGAACGTAGGCTGGAAGCCATCTATATTACTTCACAAACATAAAAAAAAAAAATGTTTTCTAAAACTGAAATAGCAATGATATTTTTATTTATGATTATAATTTATATGTATATGTATATATACTAGCATGTTGATTAAAGTCCATGGTTTAATCTCCCACTCAGATGAAATTTTTTTTTGGGGGGGGGGGGGTGATGGGACCAAAAGGCATCAGGGTCAACCTAGGTTCCAAAAAATATGTACCTTGAATTTCCCTAGGAAAACAAAGGCATTGAGGAAGAGTGCTGGGATCTCTACCTCAAATCCTATCTCTCCCCCTATCTCTGAACCTTAAGTGCCCAGGGCACACGGGGCTTCCGCAAGGGTTTTCCCACAAATGCCTGTCCTTTTGCCTTTTTTTCTGCTCTTGCCCAGGCGAGGCCTCTATTGCTCAACATCCTCTCTCTTGTTCTTCTCTGTGTCTCTTTTGGTCTATCTTCACTTCTGTTCCCCCTTGTGGTGTCCATCTTAGTGCTGTTTTTGGTAGTGAGTCGTCAGTCATTTGGAGCACATGTCCCAACATGTCTCAATTGCTATAATGGCCTAAAAATGTGACTGCACTTCACACCCTTACAGTGTGCAAATTCTACAGGACATATCACGTATATATTTTTTAAGTCTGGTGAACAAATGAGTCTGAACTCTCAAATTTTCTCAACTCTTAACCCTTTGGAAATAAAGATCAATCAATCAATCAAGTTCAAGCAATCAGATCTATCTAACTTGGTTCTTGGTACGGAAAATATCCACTGAATAAGCTAGGATTGATCCTACATCTGTGCTCTATATTCATAAGAAGGGAAAAGAATATACTGTGTTTATATGTATATGTATATATGCATATTTATATAAGCAACAATATCTAATGATTACTGGACAAAGGAATATTCTTTTGCTCAAATGGCAGGCTTTGCTCCAAACTACAAAACTTCTTACAAACGCAACAGAACTAATAAAAAAGTGTCACATGTATTATATAAAAAAAAAACAAACAAAAGAACCAACAATGCCCAGCACAATCTGAAGAATCACATGTGAAAAGCAGAGAGAAAAAAAAAAATCTCCAAAAAATGTTACCTTTAAAAAAGTGGCTTGGAATTCATAATAGCACAGCCTTTATATAAACAGGGTCAAAGAATGTGAGATTTTAATCTGAGATACAACCGCCAACATCAACAATAAGATTAATGCCAAGATCCAATAGAAAAATCTCTAATATATGATAAAAAAGAAGTATAAAACACCAGTTTCTAACAATATTCAGATGTTCAAAATACAGCATCACACCAGCCAGTAAGCATATCAACCAGTTAGGCTAAAAGTTAGGCTAGACAAATTATTGACCAGCTAGGCTAAAACTTAGGCTAGACAAATTATCAACCAGTTAGGCTAAAAGTTGAAGGCTAGACAAATTACCAACCAGTTAGGCTAAAAGTTGAAGGCTAGACAAATTATCAACCAGTTAGGCTAAAAGTTGAAGGCTAGACAAATTATCAACCAGTTAGGCTAAAAGTTGAAGTCTAGACAAATTATCAACCAGGGATGATCAATAACATTTTGCTGATGGGAATTTTATAAAATTTCTCATTAAAATTTTTTAAAATCTTAAAACTAGAAACTTCATAATTAAAATACAAGCATCTGAAAAGAACTCTAAATCTTAGCACCAAATAATTTAAATACGACAGAAAAAAACAAAAACAAAACAAAACAACTGAAAACAGCATTGTCCATTTCTCTGGTCAAAGACAATCATTTGCCAAAAGACAGAAATTTCCATCTTTGATCACGAATGTGCCAACAAGAACACCAGGAGGTATACTGGATTTTTTGCTCCTGTTTTTAAACCTCCACACCAGTTCTGCCCTTGCTGGACAATGACTGAACTATAGCAGCACAAAAATTGCCCTGCCCCTTATTACAAAAAAAAAAAAAAATCATCACTTTTCTTCCTGGAACTGCATGTTCTTTACAGACAATGCAGGTAAGATATTTATGCACTGCATCATGTCGGATTGTGAGTAGGTCACGGCAGCTATCTTTTTTTTTTTTTCAGTCCACGAACAGAGCTAAAAACCAAGTGACGTGCAATATCTCTTTAGCAGACTCAACCGCCAAGACAATACCTGCCCTGTAAGCCAGGTAAATCGCACCGTGAACCAATAAAAATTAAATCTCATAGTAAGATAGTCCTGAAGGTTTACAAATGAAAAAACAATCTTTGTACCTTTGTATCTTACTTCTTACATCCTTCCCGTGCCGTTAAACGTCACATGAGGCTCATATGGTAGTTTGCTCCAAGATTTCCTGTTTTTGGCAAGTTTTTCAACCTCATCAAGGGATGTTATTCCCACTAAACTGGCCTTTCTTAACAATGTACTCTTTAGAGATTCACGTGGTCAACCTCTTTTTTTTTCGGCCTTTTGTGTTCCACTTGATAGCTTTTTTGGGGATTCTCTGGTTGTTTCTTCTCAGCACATGACTGACATATGTCTTTCTTTTTCTGATCACCCATGAGACAGGTTGTTTGCTCATCTGCCTTATCTCTGCATTGTTCTTGAATTCATTTCACTTTATACCGAGTAATTTCCTTGGGCATTTGTTTTCAAAAGAGTCTAATTTGTTGTCTATTTCTTTAGCTGTTTTCCAGTTTTCACATGTGTAAATGAGGGTGGATATTACATATGAATTGAATAAACTTAACTTGGTTTTTGTGCTTATAACTTTTGAATGCCACATGTTCTCAAGATTCTTGAAGGTCAAAGTTGCTTTCACAATTATAATTCTAACTTCTTTTCTGGTGTCACCATCCTGGTCTATGTAGCTGCCAAAATATGCAAATTGGTTTACTTTTTCAACAGCTGTACCTTCTATATATATATTTTTCCTTCATGGTTAATGAGAAGTTTCATTATTTTTTTGTTTTTTCCTTGTTAATTTCAAGTCCTATTTTACTAGCCATTGAAGACAGGGTATCAGTTTTTTCTTGCACTGATTTCACATTATAACTGATAAGAGTTATGTCATCGGAAAAATCAGGAACTTCCAGTTGGGTATATGGTATTTTATAATTACTACTTGAACAATACTACAAATGATGGTAAGCTAACAAACTCTTGAATGAACACTGAAACATTTATGTCTTCAATAAGTAAAATGACAAAAATAACAAAGTTTAATATAAACAAATTTCAATCATTTCAGTATAATGCCTACACCGTAAGCTACTGCTATCTTTCTTATGCAGAGCTTCGTCATTTAAATTTTTTTAGAAAATATTTTTATACTTCACCTGTACTTCACTCCACACATATATGCAACTATTTTTAACAGTAACATGTTATTTTCATATTCACTGTGTTTATGAACTAACGATAAAACTTGACAATGTTTCACTGTTTCCTTCTACAAATTCTCTTTGTGTTGATTTTATACTAGCGTGGCTTTATGAGGAGGGAAAAAAGAAAAATCGTTCTTTCCATGAATAATCTTTCTAACTGTGTCAAACTTGAAATGTGTGGAGACCACTATTCTGCTTTGCTGCTTCCCCGGTTAATCTATTTGTGGTGGCCCTCACCAGAAGGGCCACTCAGGTCTAGTCAGCAGACGCCATGTTTCTTGTAAAATTGGGCAATGATCTCTCTGGCCCTCTGGTGGGCATCTTGGAACAGTCCTGAAACAAGCGAGAGAACATGTATTAGCTTCCAAGAATAATGAAAACTTGGGTGAGATGAGAAGACTGCAAACTTGAGTCACTTGAGAAGACTGCAAACTTTGGTCACATGAGAAAATTGCAAACTTGATTCACATGAGAAGACTGCAAACTTGAGTTACATGAGAAGACTGCAAACTGGGTCACATGAGAAGACTGCAAACTTGGGTAACATTAGAAGACTGCAAACTTGGGTAACATTAGAAGAATGCAAACTCACTGGGTCACATGAGAAGACTGCAAACTTGGGTCATATGAAAATACTGCAAATGTGGGTCACATGAGAAGACTGCACACTTTGGTCACATGTGAAGACTGCAAACTTGGGTCACATGAGAAGACTGAAAACTTGAGTCACATGAGAAGACTGCAAACTTGGGTAAAATGAGAAGACTGCAAACTTAGGTAACATGAGAAGACTGCAAACTTGGGTCACATGAGAATACTGCACACTTGGGTCACATGAGAATAATGCAAATTTGAGTCACATGAGAAGACTGGAAATATGGGTCACAAAAGAAGACTGCACACTTGAGTCACATGAGACTGAATACTTGAGTCACACTAGAAGATTGAAAGCTTGAGTCACATGAGAAGACTGCACACTTGGGCCACATGAGAAGACTGCAAACTTGAGTCACATGAGAAGACTTGCAAACTTGGGTCATATGAGAAGACAGCACACTTGGGTCATATGAGAAGAGTTGCACACTTGAGTCACAAGAGAAGACTGTACACTTGGGTAAAATGAGAAGACTGCACACTTGGGTAACATGAAAAGACTGAAAATGTGGGTTACATGAGAAAAATTTGGACTTGATTCACATGATAAGATTGTACACCTGGGTCACATGGGAAGACTTGAATACTTGAGTAGCATGAGAAGTCAGCAAACTTGGGTCACATGAGAAGACTGAAAATTTGGGTAACATGAGAAGATTGCACAATTGAGTTACATGAGAAGATTGCACAATTGGGTCACATGAGTTGACCTGAATACTTGAGTCGCATGAGAAGACAGGAAACTTTTGTCACATGAGAAGACTGCAAATTTGGGTCACATGAGAAGACTGCAAATTTAGATCACATGAGAAGACTGCACACTTGAGTCACATGAGAAGACTGCACATTTGAGTCATATGAGAAGACTGCACACTTGAGTCACATGAGAATACTGCACACTTGAGTCACTTGAATGCAAAAATGGGTTACATGAGAATGCTGCAAACTTGGGTGACATGAGAAGGCTGCACATCTGTGTCACATGAGAAGGCTGCATATATGGATCGCATGAGAAGGCTGCAAACTTGGGTGACATGTGAAGGCCGCACATTTGTGTTACATGAGAAGGCTGCATATATGGTTGCATGAGAAGGCTGCACATTTGTGTAGCATGAGAAGTCTGTAAACATGGGTCACATGAGTGGCAACACATATAAATCAGATGAGAAGACTGCATACTTGAGTCACATGAGAGCACTGCACACTTGAGTCCCATGAGAAAATTGCATACTTGGGTCACATAAGAAGACTGTAAACTTGTGTCACATGAGAAGACTGCACACTTTAGTAACATGAGAAGACTACAAACTTGGGTCACAAGAGACGGCTGCAACCTTGGGTCACATTAGAGGACTGCAAACTTGGGTCACATTAGAGGACTGAAAATTTGGGTCACATGAGAAGATTGCAAACTTGGGTCACATGAGAAGACTACACTTGAGAAGACTGAACACATGAGTCACATGACAAGACTGGAAACTTGGGTCACTTGAGAAGACTGCAAACTTGGATGACATTTGGCTTGCATGAGAAGGCTGCACATATGGGTCGCATAAGAAGGATGCAAACTTGGGTCACATTAGAAGGCTGCACATTTGGGTCACATGATAAGGCTGCATATTTGGGTCACATAAGAAGGCTGCTCATATGGGTGGCATGAGAATACTGCAAACTTGGTTGGGATGAGAATACTGCAAATTTGCGTCACATGAGTAGGCTGAACATTTGTCGCAAGAGAAGGCTGCAAACTTTGGTCACATGAGAAGTCAACACATATGGGTCACATGAGAAGGCTGCACATATGAGTCGCATAAGAATACTGCAAACTTGGGTTACATTAGAAGGCTGAAGACTTGGGTAACATGAGAAAACTGCACACATGAGTCACTTTAGTATACTGGAAAGTTGGATGACATAAGAAAACTCCAAACTTGGGTCACATGAGCAGACTGCAAACTTGGGTCACATGAGAAGATTGCAAACTTGGGTCACATGAGAAGATTGCAAACTTGGGTCACATTAGAAGATTGCAAACTTTGGTCACATGAGAAGATTGCAAACTTGGGTCACATTAGAAGATTGGAAACTTGGGTCACATGAGAAGATTGGAAACTTGGGTCACATGAGAAGATTGGAAACTTGGGTCACATGAGAAGATTGCAAACTTGGGTCACATGAGAAGATTGCAAACTTGGGTCACATTAGAAGATTGCAAACTTGGGTCACATTAGAAGATTGCAAACTTGGGTCACATGAGAAGATTGCAAACTTGGGTCACATGAGAAGATTGCAAACTTGGGTCACATGAGAAGACTGCAAACTTGGGTCACATGAGAAGACTACACTTGAGTCACTTTAGTAGACTGCAAAGTTGGATGACATAAGAAAACTCCAAACTTGGGTCACATGAGAAGATTGCAAACTTGAGTCACATGAGAAGACTACACCTGAGTCACTTTAGTAGACTGCAAAGTTGGATGACATAAGAAAACTCCAGACTTGGGTCACATGAGCAGACTGCAAACTTGGGTCACATGAGCAGACTGCAAACTTGTCTCACTTGAGAAGACTGCAAACTTGGATCACATGAGAAGGCTGCAAACTTGGATCACATGAGAAGGCTGCAAACTTGGATCACATGAGAAGGCTGCAAACTTGGATCACATGAGAAGGCTGCAAACTTGGATCACATGAGAAGGCTGCAAACTTGGATCACATGAGAAGGCTGCAAACTTGGATCACATGAGAAGGATGCACATTTGGCTTGCATGAGAATGCTGCACATATGGGTCACATAAGAAGGCTACAAACTTAGGTTACATGAGGTCTCCAAACTTGGGTGATATAAGAAGACTTGCACATTTGTGTCGCATGAGAAGGCAGCAGAATTGAGTCACATGAGAAGACTGCAAACTGTGGTCACCTCAGAAGACTGCAAACCTGGGTCACATGAGAAGAATGCATACTTGGGTCACATGAGAAGATTGTACACTTGAGTCACATGAGAAGACTGCAGAATTGAGCCACATGAGATGACTGCACACTTGAGTCACATGAGAAGACTGCATACATGAGTCACATGAGAATACTGCAAAGTTGGGCCACATGAGAAGACTGCATAGCTGAGTCACATGAGAAGACTGCAAACTTGAGTCACATGAGAAGACTGTACAGCTGAGTCACATGAGAAGATTGCAAACTTGTGAGTCACATGAGAAGACTGCACAGCTGAGTCACATGAGAAGACTGCATAGCTGAGTCACATGAGAAGACTGCACAAGCTGTCACATGAGAAGACTGCAAACTTGAGTCACATGAGAAGACTGAACAGCTGAGTCACATGAGAAGACAGCAAACTTGAGTCACATGAGAAGCCTGCACACAGCTTGTCAAAACAAAAAACAAAAAACACCCAAAATCTGGCACAATAACAAGCAACACAACATCATATTAAAAGAAAAAAGAATAAAACAAAATAACAATTCCTACCATAATAAGTTTCTAAAAATAAAATGTTATTAAGCATTTGTGAAGTGTACATATGTAATAAATTCATTCTTTTAAACATTTTTACATGGAAAAAATAATAATAATAATAAAATATGATTAATTCTTTTTTTTTTTCAATTACAATCCTTAAAAACCAGAATTAAAGAAAGCTGGAGAAAAAACTAAAGTCTTACCAGGAGTTGAGAAGAAACCTTGAATGGCTCCCTTCATCAGCTTACTCTCACATACGACATTGGCAATTTTCATCTTAGACTTGAGTTCTACAACAATAAGAATAACAAATTCAATGAAAGAGTTTGCTTTACATCAACTCTGTCACTGACAAATATGCATGTTATCACTTTTCACATGATCATTCAAATTTCTCTTAATACACTGACAACTAGCATATTCTGGTGTGCCTTCCCTTGTATCATCATCATCATCATCAGGTGCCGTGCCGACTGGCGTTGGCTATTATGCTTCTCCAGAGTACCCGATCCTTCATGCAGGCCATCAGTTCAGTTGGTGATCTCCTCTCACACCATCCCGTCAGACTGTCCAGTATCATTTCTCTTGGTCTTCCTCTTGATCTTCTTCCTTCTATTTTTCCTGTTGTTATAATATTTTCAATGCCCCCTCTTCTCATTGCGTGTCCTATGAAAGTACATTGTCTCTCTCTTATCTTTCTGACAAGGTTTTTTGTCTCTCCAGCTCTTCTCATACATTCTTCATTAATTATTTTTGCTGTCCAGGGGATTCGCAACATTCTTCTAATAAACCACACTGTATATGTATCTAATTTCACTAAACAGTAGCTAAAGGGAGGATATGGCGATATGTATTTATGGAAATATCCCACTTAGTTGATGGGATCTGAACTCGCCGCTCTTTGTTCAACAGGCAAACACTTAACCACCGTGCTATCCGAACTCCATTATTTATATTTTCATTTATCTCTCTCAGAAAATATTAAATCTGTTTCATCTCTGCCTAGTACTATTTTTCTCTCTCTCAAAGTCCTCTGACAGATACAGGATATCACGTCCTTCTATAAATCCGTTGTGCATCTTAAAGGCTTGTCACTGGACATTTCCCGAGCCATGATGCCAAGCCATCAAACATCTTTTCTCTCAGTTTGTCTCTTCTACTTTCACTCTTCCCTATAGCCATTAGGAGCTCTAGCCTGCCTTTCCTCCAAACATGCCCCACTGATCTCGACTGTCATTTTCCAATCTTTGTTATAATTTTCCTTGTTTCTTGTGCCTCTTTCAGAACTTCCTCGTTCGATTTTCTTGCTGTCTGTGGCAATTTCAGCATTCATCTTAAGAACCACATTTCAGCTGATTCCAGCCTTCCTTTTTCCACTGACCACCCAGGCATCACATCCACAGAACATGGTTTGCTCAATGTAGCACTCTCTTCCTAACCCTCATAGCAATTTGTAGCAACAAGTACTATTTATTAACTTATAAAAACAATAAATCTAACAAAATGTTACTACTTTCAAATGCTACCAGCCATACATACACTCAGAATTCAAGCTTCAAAAGAAGAGAGAGGCAGGCAGGCAGGCACGCAGGCAGGCAGGCAGGCACGCATGCACGCACGCACTCATGCACGCACGCACACAAGAGAAAAGAAATATAAGCAGATTTCAATCCATCAAATCTTTCACCATCGATTAAAAAGCACAATAAAATAACACATTTTATCTGCCTAAGCTGTTCACCATAATTGGAATCCTTGAATGGGTCAACTTCTGCAATCAGGAGAAGGGTTGGAGGCAGAGCAGTCAAATCTTTGCGCAGCACGGGTGATGCTCTCACACTGGCCCTGTCTGCTTCTGATCTTACACATGACTCTACATATCTATAACAAATCAGAATAGCACAGAAAATACAGATTATACTTCCAGATGTAACTCAAACTTAAGTTTTTTTCCCTGCCAAGCAAAATTCATCATTAACTCAGCATAAAGCAAAAGGTGGAACTGGACAGAGATAACAGAATATAGTGGTATCTACTGGGAATGGAGGGGGGAAAAGAAGTGTCCGCTTGTTTGAAGGACAGCAGGAGTACAAGCTGACAGTCAGGGTCATCAGGCCCAGTGAACTACAGCTGGCTAAAGTCATATCCCATCTCTCTCTGCTGGTGCTCTTGTTACTGGCTTAGCCTAGTTCACAAGGCAGTTTCGCACTGGCAGTGGAAACTGCTGAAATGCTTAGGGTCCGTTCTGTAGCTTCAGGCTAGTCAAACGCCAGCAACACACTCCCAGGTCAGCACGACACTTGCATTTTCAACTCACAGGATTGGGTCCTAAGGGTATTCTGCTCACAGTTCCAGAGAAATAACATCAGGTCATGTGAAAAAAGAGCTAGTTAAAACATTACTTCACTCATCTGAAAAGATGCAGGGTCATGTGATAAGATTGCATGTGATCTCAGTCACGATGTACTTTACTGAGGACACAACTTACTGCATCCTGCTGGGTGACCCATCTTGTTATGTGTAAAGATATAATCCCTGTTTCCACACCATTAAGATATATTGGGGATATGGTGTTAGCCCCATATTTCCAAGACCATCGGCATATGAACGTATAATGTGGTCAGCATCATGCCTTCCCACATTTCTCTTGTACCTTTTTGGTGTTGTACCAGAAACAAAATTCCTACTGGTAGAACATGAACTGGATTAATCACTGGACTTAGTAGACCAAGTGATATTGTTATGTGCCAAGAAAATTTCCCTGGGAAATAATGAAACCCATGGGGCAACTTGCTGTTATCATCATTAAGATACCATGAGCAGACAACACAGTCCATAGCATCTGAAGCAATGAAAGCAGTTTACCTCCACTTTTGACCTTATACAATGTGAAGTGGTTAGTCAAGGTTGAATCCCTGTCAAGATCTGTGAAAGGAAAGACATCCAGCCATTAAACTTACCACATCACCTCTTGTGTGACAACTGCTCAAGGAGCTACTCACCAATACTATAAACCCCTCACTGCTCCGGTAGTGTGAAGAAATAAGTGTGTGTCTTTAGACCTCACATAAATATCAGAGCAAGACTTACCTTCTTATCTTCTCACACATGTTGAAGCTGCTTCCTGGAAATTCAAGTTCCTGATAACTTGCTCCCTGGCACCTCCAGTCCACAAGTGGGTACACCAAGATCTGTAAGGATAGGGAGTTCTTCCTGATTCACAGACCACAACTGCAACAATCACGAAGCTTCACAACTGCACCAATCACAAAGCTTTACAACTCCACCAATCAAGAAGCTTCACAACTGCACCAATCACAAAGCTTTACAACTCCACCAATCAAGAAGCTTCACAACTCCACCAATCATGAAGTTTCACAATTCCACCAATCACGAAGCTTTACAACTCCACCAATCACGAAGCTTCACAACTCCACCAATCACAAAGCTTCACAACTCCACCAATCACGAAGCTTCAAATTACTCCTGAGCAATCATTCTTGGCAGAAATGATGTTACTGAAATCACACAAGCTTAAAATGGCAGTAACAGATGCAGTAGCACTGAAATGAAAGTTGAGAAACAACTGCCCTGACAAACTGGTGTGAGATACCAACTTCTTCAGGGTTAAAATATTAGCTCATGCTGAATCAGAATCTCCACTGACAAGATAAAACATGATTTTTTTTTTTTCAGACTCCAAAAGCAGATTCAGGGCTTCTGTCTCTGACCTTGATAATGTTACAAAGTTCGATCACTTGGCTGTGCATACTTAAACTAACCTTGGAGTGGGTGTTCTAAAGCTTCTTTTTTTCGAAAAACCTTTCAAGGGCAAGGACACTGTCTCATTTGGCAATCAGTAATCCATATCTAACACGCTTGCATCAGCGCTGGTGAACTGTAACTGATCAAGACCCTGTTCCACATCTCTTTTGCTGATACCCCCAGTAACAGGCTTAACCTGGCTGGTGGAGCAGGGATCACCAGTCTCCATGGTGGTGGAGTCTGCTAAAAAAGTACTGCACACTCCCTGCTTTTTAGTTGCTCTCTAGGACTGAACAAAAAACCCAAGCTGCCAAGACCTGCTCCCAGGCTACCAAGACCTGCTCCCAAGCTACCAAGACCTGCTCCCAAGCTACCAAGACCTGCTCCCAAGCTACCAAGACCTGCTCCCAAGCTGCCAAGACCTGCTCCCAAGCTGCCAAGACCTGCTCCCAAGCTACCAAGACCTGCTCCCAAGCTACCAAGACCTGCTCCCAAGCTACCAAGACCTGCTCCCAGGCTACCAAGACCTGCTCCCAAGCTACCAAGACCTGCTCCCAAGCTACCAAGACCTGCTCCCAAGCTACCAAGACCTACTCCCAAGCCGCCAAGACCTGCTCCCAAGCTACCAAGACCTGCTCCCAAGCTACCAAGACCTGCTCCCAAGCTGCCAAGACCTGCTCCCAAGCCGCCAAGACCTGCTCCCAAGCTGTCATGATGCTGTGTCTCAATATCTTCATCACACTGGCTGCAAAAATCCCAGCTCACAATTCCCAAGAAGAAGTAAAAGAACAATAACATGAAGAAGAACAAGAAGAAGAGGAGGAGAAGAAGAAGAACAAGATGAACAAGAACAAAAAGAAGTAGAGGAGGAGAAGAAGATCAACAACATGAACAAGAACAAAAAGAAGAAGAGGAGGAGAAGAAGAAGAACAACATGAACAAGAACAAAAAGAAGAAGAGTAGGAGAAGAAGAAGAACAACATGAACAAGAACAAGAAGAAAAGGAGAAAAGAAGAAGAAAAGGAGAAAAGAAGAACAACATGAAGAAAAAGAGAAAAGAAGAACAACATGAACAAAAAGAAGAGAAGGAGAAGAACAACAACAACAACATGAACAAAAAGAAGAGAAGAAGAAAAAGAAGAACAACAACATGAACAAAAAGAAGAGAAGGAGTAGAAGAACAACATGAACAAGAACAAGAAGAAGAAGAGGAGGAGAAGAAGAACAACATGAACAAGAACAAAAAGAAGAGAAGGAGAAGAAGAAGAAGAAGAACAACATGAACAAGAACAAGAAGAAAAGGAGAAAAGAAGAACAACAACAACAACATGAACAAGAAGAAGAAGAGGAGGAGAACAAGAACAAGAAAATGAAAAGGAGAAGAAGAACAACATGAACAAGAAGAAGAAGAGGAGGAGAACAACAACAACAACAAGAAAATGAAGAGGAGAAGAACAACAACAACATGAACAAGAAGAAGAAGAGGAGAAGAACAACAACAACAAGAAAATGAAGAGGAGAAGAACAACAACAACATGAACAAGAAGAAGAAGAACAACAACATAAACACGAAGCTTCACAACTCCACCAATCACAAAGCTTCACAACTCCACCAATCACGAAGCTTCAAATTACTCCTGAGCAATCATTCTTGGCAGAAATGATGTTACTGAAATCACACAAGCTTAAAATGGCAGTAACAGATGCAGTAGCACTGAAATGAAAGTTGAGAAACAACTGCCCTGACAAACTGGTGTGAGATACCAACTTCTTCAGGGTTAAAATATTAGCTCATGCTGAATCAGAATCTCCACTGACAAGATAAAACATGATTTTTTTTTTTTCAGACTCCAAAAGCAGATTCAGGGCTTCTGTCTCTGACCTTGATAATGTTACAAAGTTCGATCACTTGGCTGTGCATACTTAAACTAACCTTGGAGTGGGTGTTCTAAAGCTTCTTTTTTTCGAAAAACCTTTCAAGGGCAAGGACACTGTCTCATTTGGCAATCAGTAATCCATATCTAACACGCTTGCATCAGCGCTGGTGAACTGTAACTGATCAAGACCCTGTTCCACATCTCTTTTGCTGATACCCCCAGTAACAGGCTTAACCTGGCTGGTGGAGCAGGGATCACCAGTCTCCATGGTGGTGGAGTCTGCTAAAAAAGTACTGCACACTCCCTGCTTTTTAGTTGCTCTCTAGGACTGAACAAAAAACCCAAGCTGCCAAGACCTGCTCCCAGGCTACCAAGACCTGCTCCCAAGCTACCAAGACCTGCTCCCAAGCTACCAAGACCTGCTCCCAAGCTACCAAGACCTGCTCCCAAGCTGCCAAGACCTGCTCCCAAGCTGCCAAGACCTGCTCCCAAGCTACCAAGACCTGCTCCCAAGCTACCAAGACCTGCTCCCAAGCTACCAAGACCTGCTCCCAGGCTACCAAGACCTGCTCCCAAGCTACCAAGACCTGCTCCCAAGCTACCAAGACCTGCTCCCAAGCTACCAAGACCTACTCCCAAGCCGCCAAGACCTGCTCCCAAGCTACCAAGACCTGCTCCCAAGCTACCAAGACCTGCTCCCAAGCTGCCAAGACCTGCTCCCAAGCCGCCAAGACCTGCTCCCAAGCTGTCATGATGCTGTGTCTCAATATCTTCATCACACTGGCTGCAAAGAAGAAGAAGAAGAAAAAGAAGAACAACAACATGAACAAAAAGAAGAGAAGGAGTAGAAGAACAACAACAACAACATGAACAAAAAGAAGAGAAGGAGAAGAAGAAGAACAACAACAACAACAACAAAAAAGAAGAGAAGGAGAAGAAGAAGAAGAACAACAACAACATGAACAAGAATACGAAAAAGAGGAGAAGAACAACAACAACATGAACAAGAAGATGAAGAGGAGGAGAACAAGAACAAGAAAATGAAAAGGAGAAGAAGAACAACAACATGAACAAGAAGAAGAAGAGGAGGAGAACAACAACAACAACAAGAAAATGAAGAGGAGAAGAACAACAACAACATGAACAAGAAGAAGAAGAGGAGGAGAACAACAACAACAAGAAAATGAAGAGGAGAAGAACAACAACAACATGAACAAGAAGAAGAAGAACAACAACATAAACAAGAAGAAGAAGAGGAGGAGAACAACAACAACATGAACAAGAATAAGAAAATGAAGAGGAGAAGAACAACAACAACATGAACAAAAAGAAGAACAACAACATGAACAAGAAGAAGAGGAGGAGAACAACAACAACATGAACAAGAACAAGAAGAAGAAGAGGAGGAGAACAACAACAACATGAACAAGAACAAGAAAACGAAGAGGAGAAGAACAACAACAACATGAACAAGAAGAAGAAGAACAACAACAACATGAACAAGAAGAAGAACAACAACAACAACATGAACAAGAAGAAGAAGAGGAGGAGGAGGAGAAGAACAACATGAAAAAGAACAAGAAGAAAAAGAAGAGGAGGAGGAGAATTAAACAACAACATGAACAATAAGAAGAGAAGGAGAAGAACAACAACAACATGAACGAGAAGAAGAAGAAGAAGAGGAGGCAAAGAATTAGAAGAACAAGAAGAGGAAGAGGAGAAGGAGAAGACGAACAACAAGAACAAGAAAAAGAAAAGGGGAGGAGGGAAAGAACAACAACAACAACATGAACAAGAACAAGAAGAAGGGGGAGGAGGAAGAGAACAACAACAACATGAACAGGAACAAGAAGAGGATGAGAAGAATAACAACAACATAAAGAAGAACAAGAAGAAGAAAAGGAGGATGAGGAGAACAACAACAACAACAACAAGAAGAAGAAGAAGAACATCAACAACAACAATAACATGAACAATAACAAAAAAAAGGAGGAAGGGAAGAAGAAGAACAACAACAACATCAAAAACAAGAAGAATGAGAAGAACAGGAACGAGAACATGAAAAACAAGAAGAAAAAGAAGAAGAACCAGCAGCAACTCAACATATCTGTTATGACCTACACATAAAGCAATTTCAAAAGCTCTGACATAAAACACATGACAACAGTTCAGTAAACAGCAACAGATGATTACTCTGCACCTGATAATCTATTCCTGGCACTTCAAAAGCAACCGTCAAGGCAACGCCACCGCCAGCACCGTACCCAATAACACCAACCTTGCTGTCATTTTCAGCACCTGTATAACACCAGAGGAGAAAATCCTTGTCTAACGTTCAGAACATGGGGACACGGACATTATGAAGGCCTTCCAATGCTACAGGAGCAATATTTAAGAGATTACGAAGAAATTTTTTTAAAAATCTGTGCAAGAAATGAAATAACACTAAGTAAAACACAAAAAAAAAAAAAAAGGTAAAAATAATCCTACTAGCCATGGAGGCACATAAGAGATATGGTGTTTGTGCTTATATTTTCCCTGTCCTGTCAGAACACAAGAGGGTGATATGGTCAGCATCACACCTGATGCTAGCTTACCCTTCCTTGCCCAGCTCCAGAAGATAAATCAGAGTGTAGAGTGTATGGGCATGAGATAAGTTTATTATTTATTTACGTCATCATTTAATTGTGTCTTCATGATTATTATCCTCACTAACAAACGCTGAATGACTGTGACTGAGTGAAAGCTGTATGATGAAGGGCAGAATGTTAGATGGGCCTGCGTGCCCAATTCTTAACCCTCTGAAAATAAAGTATGTTTGTTTGTTCATTCATTCTACAGCTGGGTGACTGGGGCATCTCCGGCCAGATTCAAACCACCAACCTTTGCCACGAAAGACTAATGCGCTAACCACTACTCATCACTTGGACACCACCCAACACACTAAATAAACAAGACTAGATACACAGAAGCCATTATCTCAAGTTAAGATTTTACTTTAAAATAGGAGTTCAACCCATAATCTCTTACTTTCTTAATTACAATCTGATACGTTTACAGATTATAATATGTCCAAGAAGAAAAGAAAGCGGAATACTAAGAAACTCAAGAAGTTTAACGAAGGTGTAATATTATCAAAGTTATTTTTTCTTAACTTATTATTTAAACATCACACTATAGTCCTGTTGCTGGCTAGCGCATGTTCTAACATGTTTTTTTTTTCCTCCTAGTTTTCAGCACAGAAAAGTGTGTCTTTTTTTTTTTTCTTTCATGAGAGAATTATGGAAACTTACCAACCAGAGACTTGTTCATCAAAACCCACCGGGCAACAGCTTTTCCATCATCAAACATTGCTGGAAATTTGTGCTCGGGGGCTTGACGGTACTGCACATTTACGACCACACACTTCAGCTCTCTGCGGAAAGTTGGAAAAAAAAAATGAACTGGCCATCCTTGCACATGACTACAATATGATTGTGTAAAATATCAGAAGTATTTAATTAATCACTTCTTGTGAGGTGTTCTTCTCTGTGGAGGATAATTACTGGATAAAACAAATGCAGATTAAGACAACGAAAAGAAACACCACATGTGAATGTACACTCCCTTCTTCTCCTTTAGCATTCTAGCGTTCTGGCACCATGTTCAACTGGACAATCTTCTACAGCTATCCCAAGATTATTACAATCTTCTACAACTATCCAAAGGTTACTATCTTAAGTCCAATCCATCCATGCAAGTCTGGTGACATAGATATGCATCTTCTTCATGTTCTTCTTCGTACGCACACTAGTGATGATGTGTTCATTCATTCATTCCTTTGCATGTCCCTTGCGGAACTTCGCCTCCCAAACAGCACTCCTGTAGGCCTCTCGGTTGTGAGCAAGATGGCCTGCTGCTGCTGCATCCATTTCCAGATCATCAACGATGTCTTGCAGCCATCTTCGTTTCGGTCTTCCTCTCTTTCTTTTTCCCATTATGTATCCTTCCAATATGGTCTTCTCTAAATTATCATGACGTTTAATGTGGCCAAAATATTTAAGTTTTCTCTCTTTAATCCTCTTTACTAGCCAGATGATGTGTGGTACCCTGATTTTTGTAATGCACCTTTTGGCTGGGTACCTCTGACTTCAGCACCTTTCCTTGCTAGGGCAGACTGTGGTCTTGCTCGGACTGTCATGAAGGCAGTGGTGTAGGCTGGCCTGGCCAAAACTTTGTTTTCCAGCCTCTAGTGGCTGTAATTAAGCCTTTTCTCCATGTTAGACCCAGCATGCAATGCTGGCTGGCCAGATGGCTTTGAGACAGTTCCACAGAGACACTCCGACTTGGGGGTGAGGAATCCGATGAGTGCCTCAATGATATCCAATCCCTACTACCTATAGCCTGCTGGCTCCGTTTTGTTTACTTCATTCTGATAGCCACTGTTGTAAAGACCCATAGGCTTTTCATGTCCTGGATTCATTGGTTTCACATCAGATTTTCTCATCCTCATCAGCGATCTTCATGTCCCCATCCATCCACCAACCTGACATTACATTTTACAAAAGTAACAATTATAATTAGTGTAGATTGCTACAGGTTTCTGGGCTACAGAAGTAGGTCAGAGTTTTTAAGCAAACAGATCTATGTTCCCTGTCTCACAAAGACTATGTTAAGGTAAGTGTGTTCTTAACACAGTTGTCCCCATGGGACTAGATATGCATGATTTGGATGCATCTTTTGTCATATACGTTCTGGAGTTGATACACTCATTTATGGTACACACTGTGTGTCAGTTCAGAAAGTATGCAATGGTAAGTCCTTAAATGAAACAGGGTCATATGACGATATAACTAATAATCTTCCGTATTCAAACATCTTAGAAGATATATATGTGCAAGATTACCTGGCAAGAAGAATGCTTACAACTTGCAAAGTCTTAAGAGAACTGCAAACTGTTACGTCTTCTTGAAAACTGACCAGGATCCCAGGCCTGCGAGCAGAGTCCTTGGGTTTGATGACATCAATTGGGATACCATCTGTAAACAAATTACATCACAATGCACTCCAAACATCCTGATTTACACAAAACTTAGATAAATTAAAATCTAGTGGAGGAAACATTCCCACAAGGCATATCCATGTAAAGATGAAATTTATATATTAATATATAAGGTAAGGTACAGGTAAAATCAACATTTCCATGCCATTTAGGCATATTGGGGATATGGTGTTAGGCCTCTTATTCCCGAGGCCAATAGGCACATGAAAGTGTGATGTAGTCGGTGTCACGCCTGGATGCATTTATCTTCCCAAATTTCTCCGATATCCATTTTTAGAGGCTGGGTTGACCCAGGGCCTTTATGGTGGTACCCAAAAAAATTCCCACTGTTGGGACTTGAACCTACCACCACCAGATTAGTAATATATTAACACGCAGTGAAGAAAATGCTTTTTTTTTAACCTTAGAAGTACTTGGAATTAAGCACAAATAATTCAAACGTTCATTATGCAGAGAAAAAAAAAGACTTGAATATAAAAGAAACACAGTTTGAACATCAGTTTTCAGATTCACTTAGTCCCTGAATACTGCTAGAATAACAACTGTGCTGGACTGAAAGAGGTCAAACAACAGTAATGGCAAAAATGGATCTGGATCTTATGCATTATAAAATATATTATTATTTTGATCTGACTTCAAATCGTGATTTTTATGACTCCCGGGTTTATGAGTGATCACTCTTTTTTTCCTTGTGCCAGATGGTAGAATGTACAAGTCTTTTTTTCAGCTGCTCTTCATGTCCATACAGGATGTCAGTGACAGAGGATTTTGGTGCTATCAAGTTCTATGGAGAGCCTTCAATACACTGCAGTCCAGCACATGGTGTTTCATAGCTTCTTTTTCTTGTCTGTTGCAGTGCATGAATATCCTGTGTGGCCTGTTGTCACTAAACAGTGGCCTGACCGGTGGGAAACCTGAAGACTGTGAACTTGTCTCTCTGACATAAACATTATTATTTATTTAAGTACAAATAAATACAAAATACTGGAACTACTATTTAAAAAAATGGAAATATAATAAAAATGGTACACTTTTGTCAAAGGTAGTCTTTTTAATTCTCAGGATACACTATGCAGCGCCACCTAGTGGCCTCCAGTAAAATATATCATAACTTTATCTACATTAAGGGGGAAGTCAACCCGTCAGTCAGTCATTTGCATGTCCCTTGCGGAACTTTGCCTCCCTAACAGCACTCCTGTAGGCCTTTCAGTTGTAAACAAGATGCCTTGCAGCTGATGCATCCACTTCTTGCAGCCATCTTCACCTTGGTCTTCCTCTCTTTCTTTTTCCCCATTATGTATTCTTCCAAGACCGTCTTCTCTAGATTATCATGACATTTAATGAGTCAACCCATCAGTTTTCATAAAATACTGATCACCTTATTTACACATTCCACTATAAACAAATTAAATTTTAAAAAAACAAACTACGTGTGGCAGCACACAGATCTTAACTACATCTACAAGAAGCAAACACAGTTCTCATTCTCCTCACGCATGGAGGAAATATCAATAACTGCAGCATAACTGATTTAAACGTTTATTATACTCACTAGAAACTCCAGCTGATGGAACAGAAAACCTCTTTATACTGCCATCAAAATGTGCAAGAGTTTTATCGTTGAATTCTGCCTGCTGTTCTGCAAAATCCCCCTCCTGAGCTTGATGGTCATGTCCTCCATCAACCCCCTGCTCCTGGCACAGCTGTAGGAAATTCTCTGTCTCAGCAGTCAACTAAAAACAACAAAAAAAACCCCCAGAAATATCATTAGCTATGGCATTCAGCTGACCTTAATTATCTGTCCGGTACATATAATAATCATTGACCATAACTGTTTGTCTGATACATATATTGTAATAATCATTGACCATAACTGTTTGTCTGATACATATATTGTAATAATCATTGACCATAACTGTTTGTCTGATACATATATTGTAATAATCATTAGACCATAACTGTTTGTCTGATACATATATTGTAATAATTATTGACCATATACCTTTGACAGGTACATATTCATTCATTCATTCATTTGCATGTCCCTTGCGGAACTTTGCCTCCCTAACACTGTTTGTCTGGTACATATATTGTAATAAATGTTGACCACAATTGTTTGTCTGGTATATATACCATAATAATTACTGACCACTACTGTTTTGTACATATACTGTAATAAATATTGACCGTAACTGTTTCCTAGTACATATAATGCAACAATCATTGACCATAAACATGTGTCAGCAGCACATAAGTGGTTAAGAGTACCAGTTTCTCATAACAAAGAAGATTTGTGCTTTAGATCTGGTCAGAGGGGCCCCAGACATCCAGTTGTAGGAATGGGTACCTGGGTTATTCTGGAATGGGAGCCCAACATGAAATTGACCACACCATCCTCTATTAAAATTTCTACTAGCACAAACAGGCTTGTCACCTCTGTATTTTACAAGTCCACCGACAGCCACACCTATTTACTTTACACCTCCTCCCATCCTGAAGCCTGTAAGAACTCCATCCCATACTCCCAACTCCTCCGTCTTCGCCACATATGTCAGGATAATATGGACTTTATAGATTAGTCCAACAAGTTATTAGAATTTTTCCATCATTGCCACTACCCAGAAAATGTCCTTTGTGAAGCCTTCAATTGTATCCAACTAGTGAGTGACAAAGGAGCATTCAGAAAAAAAGCCTGTTACTCCATCGGACAGAGTTAAGTTAGTACTGCCTTTCCATCCGCATGGTTAGATGGTTACGAAAATTCTTTATTGTCATCTGCCAATAATTCAGCTCAACCCCAACACTCAAGACATTTTCTCTGATCCACCACTGCTGGCATACAAACGTGAGCCAAACCTTATGGACATCCTCGTCCACAGCCACTTGAAGTGGAGTCCTACATATGTTGGTACCAGAAAATAAAACCGCCCCCGCAGTGTTACCTGCCCTGTAGTCTGGTAAACAAAAACGATCACCTTTCCCAAAACTATCCTCACTCTTCATGAGGGATTCACATGCGAGTCCTATAATGTGATATATGTCATTGTATGCAAAAGATGCAGGATAATGTATATTGGTGAAACTGACCTCAGATTAGGGGACCGCATGCAGAAACATCTGTACAATATCACCCAGCATGCTTCAAAACCAGTCCCAAATCATTTCAATGGCAATTTCAACCACAGAGTCTGAGTGACAAAGTGGTTAGTGCACTGGTCTCTCATGGCGAAGGTTGGGGGTTCGAATCTGGTTGGAGGCACCCCAACCACCCAACTGTAGAAATGGGTACCCGACTTTTCTGGAGTTGGGGAAGGAAAAGAGTGATACTGACCATATCATCCTCTAGTGTGCTGACAGGTCAAGGAAAATATGAGCACTAACACCATATCTCTATGTGCCTCTAAGGCATGACAGGATTACTTTTACCTTTTTACCAACCACAGAGGCGAATCTGATTTTCTGGTAACAGCCATCAAACAATGTCACACAGGTGACACAAGCCACCTAGCACTTGAGAACCGCCACATTCAGGATTATGGGACACTGGAACCACACGGGTTAAACTCGCTATTCAGCTATACCTAACATTCTCCTCTTCAACACTTATAATCCCTCTCTACTAAGTTCCACTCCCTTCTCACTTGTTACACATAGTTCAGAACCTCCTCACAACATCACATTACAACCCCTCTACCCTAACTATAATCACCTATTTCACCTTCTCCTGGCTAGGTTAACAATGTACCACTCTATCTCCCCCTCCACAGTTTCCCCACCAAAAACCCCCAGTTACGACCTACTGACCAAACATCACAGGTCTCCATTGAAAAAGTCTCTATGCCCTACCATGCCCATTTCTGACACACAGCAACAGACAAGCCACATCTTCTTACAGTTACTGCTAAGTGCTCTATTCATTATTAATTTTTTTTTTAATATAGCATTCATGTGAATTTATACTTTATATCCTCCCTCTATTTCTTTGTCCTGTATGTTTTTGTATGATTAAGGCTCATGCTGAAACGTCACAACTTTGTAATCATTAAGTAATAAAGCTGCTCCTACTTTTTTCCTAGTTTATTCATCATCCTCTAGTATGCCAACAGGTCAAAGTATTCCATATCCCCTGAGTGTCACCATGGCATAACAGGCTTACCTTCAGTTTTACCTTTTATAACTGCATGTCTTGCACATATGGTGCAATAACTGTACATCTGGTTTGTACAAATTGGTTAGTAGTAGAATCAATCATGGGAAATGAGGTTCAGCAAGTTGATATATACCTACTAATATATCCCCACTTCAAATCCATGTTATGTTTACATAACTTCAAATCCACGTTACGTTTATATAACTTAAATTACATTTATATGATAATTTCAAATCCATGTTATATTTATATGATAACTTCAAATCCATGTTACGTTTATATGATAACTTCAAATCCATGTTATGTTTATATAACTTCAAATCTATGTTATGTTTACATGATAACCTAAATCCATGTTATGTTTATATGATAACTGAAAATATAACAAGGAACTAAATTTAGAACTGCTTTTACAATGAAGTCCTAACAATTTACCTTTAACAGAAGTTCTGATAGGGCTTCATATAATGGGATATTTAAGATTTCTGTCATTTCCTCCATCCATTTCTTGCATGGGTGGCCTCTTCCTCTGTTTCCTACAATTCTTAGTGTGCATGCTTTTGTGTGTACTGTCTGGTGGCATAATGTAAAACGGCCAAACCATATGACTTGTTGTTTATGGATGTAATTTAACAATGGTGTTATTCCAACTTTCCCTGATGGTGTCATTTCTCATTTAGTCTCTTCTTATATATATATATACTACAAAGAAGTCAAGCAATTTGCATACCTTGGCAGCTACATAGACCAGGATGGTGACACTAGAAAGGAAGTTAGAATCAGAATTGCAAAAGCAGCATCAATCTTCAAGAATCTTGAGAACATATGGAATCCAAAAGTTATAAGCACAAAAACCAAGTTAAGACTATTCAATTCAAATGTAATATCCACCTTCATTTATGCATGCGAAAGCTGGAAAACAACTAAAGAAATAGACAAGAAATTAGACTCTTATGAAAACAAATGCCTAAGAAAAATACTCGGCATCAAATGGAACAAATTCAAGAACAATGCAGAGATAAGACAGATGACTGAACAACAACCAGTCTCATGGGTGATCAGGAAAAGGAGATGGACATATGTTGGTCACTTGATGAGAAGAAATGATCAGAGAATCCCAAACAAGCTATCAAGTGGAACACAACAGGCCAAAGAAAAAGAGGCAGACCGCATTAAACTCTGAAGAGGACATTGTTAAGAGAGCCCAAATTAACAGGCATAAAATCCCTTGATGAGGTTGAAAGACTCGCCGAAGACAGGAAAAATTGGCGAACTACTTTGTGAGCCCTATGTGACATTTAATTGCATGGGAAGGATATAAGATATATACATATGTAAAATTGTCCTAAAACATTTTTTTACAATTCACTTAAAAAGCAAAAAAGAAGCTATAAATGAACAAGTTATTACCCTGTATTTAGCTTTTAGTTTGTCCAAAACATCCATTCTGCTTGACCTACTTTACAGGCTTTGTAATGCAATCCAAGGTCGGGTCACAGGGTTGTACAGCAATACTGTGAAATGAGGAATGTATGATGCGCAGGATTATGCATGTATGAGTGACAGGAGAGAAAGTGAGAGATAGTGTGGGGGAATAGAGAAGGAGCACAAGGATGTGCATGCACTGACGGCATGTAACACATCATAAGCAACACACATACATGAATATTTATGACTCACACATCCAGGCACCCCACAAAATTCAGTTCACAAACAAGTATAAGAAAAGCTAAAATTACTGCAGTAAAATTACTGACAAATTCAGCAGCAACACCACTAAATTTTTTTTTTAGTCAACGTGTGATGGTTGTGCCAAACTTTGTGATTAGTAACTGCGACTGTGATGCGTACAGCTGTTTAATAATGGACTATGTTCACACATGGAAATTACAGGCTGAAGATGCATTAACAGCGCCCTTCAGCGAAACCATCTGTAAAAAGATACCTGTCACGTGCATTATATAAAACTACATCTAAAACTGGATTTGCACGTATCTAAAAGCACACTGGTTTACGAAAAACACACCTCTAACAATTGAATACACTGTAATAATCAGTCCTATAATTACAACAGAGAATTAATTCACTCATTCATTCATTCATTTGCATGTCCCTTGCGGAACTTTGCCTCCCCAACAGCATTCCTGTAGGCCTCTCGGTTGTGAGCAAGATGGCCTGCTGCAGATGCATCCATTTTCAGATCATCAACGATGTCTTGCAGCAATCTTCGCCTTGGTCATCCTCTCTTTCTTTTTCCCATTATGTACCATTCCAAGAAGGGTTTTCTCAAGATTATCATGACATTTAATGTGTCCAAAATATTTAAGTTTTCTCTCTTTAATCCTCTTTGCCAGCCTTCTTCAATATTAAGTTCTTGTAGTATGGATATATTTGTTCTTTTTTGTGTTCATGATATTTGAAGAAGTCTTCTGTAGCATTTACATTCAAAAGCATTTACATGTTTCTCAGCTGTTTTGTTAAGTGTCCAGGTCTCACAGGCATATGATGCGATGGGAAAGACGCATGCCCTTAAAAATCTTATTTTTGTAGTTCTGTCTGTTCATCTCTACAGATTCTTTAGTTGTTTTACTTTCTGAAAAGTGATAGATGTCCTCCTTTTAATTTCCCTCATTGTATCTCCATTATTAGTTAGTAGTGATCCAAGATATTGAAAACTCTCCACTTCTTCCAATTTTTCCTCATTGATACATATTTCAGCTGCCTTGTATGTTTTATCAGTTGTCATCAATTTAGTTTTCTTTGCATTAAGATAAAGGTTTTGCTCTTCGCTGTCCTTATGGACTGACATAAGTCTTTCCATTCCTTTTTGTGTTGTGGACAGTAATACTGTGTCATCGGCATATCTAATCTCTGGTATTTCATAACCTCCAATTGTTATGGCATCGCAATACTCTTTGTCTACATTAGCATAGAGAAAGAAGGCCTGAAAGAAATTATTGACAGAAAATAATACTAGCAGTTATTTCAGTTTTTAAGCACAGATATGCATACTTTAAATGCTGCTCTCACCTCAGAAACCGTGCGTTTGTCCAATATTAAACAAAAATCCACGAATTTTATAACCAGATCTGGTCCCGAACTGATAGCAAGTTTCTATCAATTTGTTGATAGGATTAGAAACACATATTCGGTGCTAGCAGTTAAAAATCTTATTCAAAATTTAAAAAGTGAACGGCGGATCCCAGCAACGGGAATAATGAATCGACGTAGAATGCTATGGAAACACTCGGTGTCCCAGGGTATGGAACATGTCCTTGTACCAAGTGCATACATCGGGTGGGGGATAGTGAAGTGACCTCTAGATATAGAGATTAGCTGCGAACATATTGAATAAGCAGCCGTGGACCAACGAGGCGATGGTGACTGAGAGGAGGGGAGTTGACGGTGTGGGGCTGTCAACTAGAGCTGAACATTAATAGTTTGGTTTTTGTTTTTTAGGAACCTACTGTTTTTGTTTTTTTTTTAAGGCACCAAACCTTTCGAGTACCCATTTAGTACGTACTCATGGAACCGATTCCTCGAGCTATTTGCCCTTGATAAATGTGAAAGCTAAAACAAATACAGGAACAGCTTTATTAAAGAGCACACAATTGTAACGTTTCGGTTTACACCTTAAATCATACAAAAACATACAGGGCACAGAAGGGGGGGGGGGACAAAATATACACTCAACAAGAATGTTACACAACAAATAGGAATTGGGGGGGGGGGGGGTAGAAAAAAATGGAGCACTTAGCTGTGACTTGCAAGAAGCTATATCCGAGAGTGCGTGTGGTGGATTATCGTGAATGTTTACATGAAGACTTGTGAAGTGTGATAGGTTGCTAGTAAAAAAAAAAACAAATGCGAAAGCGGAAAGGTGAGTGAGAGAGGGGGAGGGAGAGAGACAAGAAAAGAGTGGATTGACTAGATGAGTGTGGCTGGGTAGAGTGTTTGTAATCTAGGATAGTGAGAGTTCCGAAATTTAAGTTACAGGCCGGGAAAGAGTAGAATTTAATGCAGAAGAAATGTGACTGTGTAGAAAGGGAATGTTAATATAGCTGAATTTCGAACTAACTCGTTAACTAATAAAGTTGTACCTACTTTTCTTTTAAACACGTTTAACATTCTGTTATCACAGCTTTACTGCAGTGGCTTTGTGTATATATTTATTCTTTTATATATTTATACCCCAAAACTATTTGTATGTTGGTAAACGTGAGAGATGATTTGCACATAAGACAAATGCCAATTTCCCCGATGCTTTTCCGTGTCTTCACATAGAACTGGTATTAGATGACTGTTCAAGGTCTCCTGCTATCACATGCTAGTCCGTCTATGCTATTAGCATAAGAAAACGGCTCTACTCATATTTGAAACCGATTTGGATTCTGCTTCATAAATCGGTTCCAAGTAGGTACTGTTTCAAGGTCGTAATCCATTTTTAACTGTCCAATTTCGAGGCTCCTCTATCTGTTCCGTAACACTACTCTCTCTTTCTCCCCATCTCTTTCTCTCTCTCTCTCTCTCTCTTTCTCTCTCTCTTTTGTGTGGAGATGAGGTCGCTGGTCCCTGGAGAACCAGGGTACAAGTTTCGTCTGACCTCTACTGGCGCAGACCTTCCCAGCTTGGTTGGACCTGCTTTGGTATAGCTTTGGGGGTGGTCAGGGTATGCAAGCTGTCACGCCACGACAAGGCACCCGCACCATGTGACAGTCTTGAAACTGAACAGACTACCCTGGCTTATGCCATTTAGAAAGAATGGAAGAGAAGAGACAAACGAAAATTATGTACGCACAATAGATGTGGGAAATAAGACAAAGGGGTAGATCAAGACAGAGTTGGAAAGACAACATAGAAGAGGATATAAAATTGGTGCCACCAACTGGAGAGAGAAGATTAGGAATAGAGAGGAATGGAGGCGAACTTGATCTGCAGCTATGACCCCTATTAGCTCCGAAAGCTGAAGAAGAAGAAGTAGGTACTACTCCGTATCTGGAATCGGTTTGTATTTGGTATTGGTTTGTGGGAACAGAGTACCCACGTTTACTGGAAGAACGGAAAGAATCGGTTCCTAATTCAGTTTCTGCTGAGCTCTACTGTTAACTTCATAAATAACTCAGTGGTATGATCATCGGCGGGTAAAAGCTGCCTTTACTTCTCTCCCATTGCTGCCTTGCGGGTTATGCTCTTTTCAGAATCAAAAGGGGAACGGAGTACACAACCCGCTGTATAATCCCTAGTTTGTCATGAATCGATATCCCGCAATAAAGGACAGAGGTCGGAGAAGATAGAAATACCTGGATGGCCTGACTGCATGTTTTGGCAGGAAAACAGCAATCGACTTTGAATCGAGACACGGTTGATCGAGCGTGCTGAAGATAGATGATCGCCCACGCCTATGGGCATGGCACTATCTGATCTGATCCAAGCGGGTACGTGTACCATAGCGAAATCTTTTACGGAAAGAGATCTGAGCACAGATGGACTCGTTGATGTGCACGGGGCCAGTCCTTGGAATGTTGTCCCTTCTTACAGTAACAGATCTTGCTACCCTGCCCAGCTTTCAAATTAACATCAATATTTTAAAACCGATTATACTGAGTAACTTTTAACGTATTCTGTCATTAATTTTAAATAGCTCTAACAACATTATAAATTAATGACAAAAATCATAAGATAAACTTTATTTATTATTATCGCTATTGTTATTATCATTGTGATCATTATCATGATAAAGATGATGTGTAAAATTGCTTGATGTTGCAAACACAGACAAGAAATATTTTGAAAGATTGCTGTGACTTGTTGAAGTGAAATTTGTTTTTGTAGTTTTAAATACTTTTTCTCTAGACTTTCCTATTCTCAAACATCTGATGTTATTTATGTGGTTCTTATGTTAAGAAATTCTGGCCACTCCTGTCATAGTGGAGTTTCTGGAGAAACCTGGCAACGCATCATCTTTGGCAGCATTGCACTTTTTTTTTGCATTTACACCTGTACACAAGGACAGCTATGAGACAGTTGTCATCATGGACAGAATAACAAGAAATCGGCCACAAACCATGTCATTTAATTATAGAATCAATGTTTGGCATTGGTGGCACAATAAAAAAAAATTATATTAATTTAGTTGTCTCTTGGTTTTGAGTGGTATATTTGAGTGAGAAAGCAATGGGGATATCTGGTATGTAATGGCATTTGTTCTTTGTGTTCTAACATCAATTTCTCTACCAAGGTTTCCATCTTCTGTAAACAGACACCTGAGATACTTGAATTCTATAACTTGGATTTTGTTATCTTCGATACAGATTGTTCAGTGGCCATGAAGTCAGAGTGAGTAAATAAGTTTTATTTACATTATATTTACTAATAACATTTATTAGTTTAATGTAAAAAGAAAATATTGGTCAGTAAAAATATTATCATTATCAAAACTGTGCAGAACATGTATGGGAGATTAGACTGTTCTATTTTGTGGTGTCTCTAATTAACACTATATCCTTTCTTGTCTAGGTTGTAGCTTATTCTTGTATCTATTCTAGAGTCTCTCCTGTCTTCTTTTCACTTTGAATTTTACATTGACTTTTAGGCTCTCTAACTTATCAAGTATACAAGTATCTCAAATAATTTAAATATTTTGATAAGGCTACAGTATCCTGGTTATCTGAGTGGTTAGATGCTTGGTTCATTAATCTGGTGGCACCGGTTTCAGGTCCCAGCAGTGGAATTTTTTTTCTGGTACACACCAAAATGGTCCTGGGGGTTCACCTAGCCTCTAAAAAAATGAGTACCAGAGAAATCTGGGAAGGTAAATGCTGCCAGTGTGATACTGACCACATCAGAACTTTCATGTGCAGGTCATGGAAATACAGGCTTAACATTGTGTCCCCAATATGACTTAATGGCATGGAAACAGGAAGTTTACCTTTATTTTATTTTTTTTGAACAATACTTTCTTGAATTTTCCAGCTGCCCATTTACATATTAAATCTTTCTTAATTTATTTCAGTGAATGACAAGCAAACAAACAATAGTTGAGTTAACTGTTTTATTTTTCCCAACATTTCGAGCAGTTTCCTATATGTATTTTCTTCATCTAATGCTTTTATTTTTCTTTTTCTTAACTTATTATCATCAGTACACACATAACTGTTAGTATTGCAGAGATATGACTATATTAATTGCTAATCTGTTTCATTGCCTTTCTGTTTGTGTGAATTCTGCAAAGCACATCAGCCAGTTCTCATTTGAGCAGATACGAATTCTACTCTAATTTAATAGAATGAACAGTGGATGTAAAGTCACATTGTTCAGGGTTGTCTTCTCTCCTTCTCAGTATTTTGAGGCATAAGGCACAAATGCTTCAAAAAATAAAACAACTAAAGAAGCTGTGGAGAGGAACAGACAGAGCTACAAAAATAAGATTTTTAAGGTCATGCATCTTTCCCATCACAATATTTGCCTATGAGACCTGAACACTTAACAAAATGGTTGAGAAACACATAAATGCCTCCAACTGTAGTTACTCCATTATCATCTGTACCAGAGCATACTCACCATGAAAAGATGCAGATTGTACACAAATAAATATTTAAACTGAAGTGAAAGGTGTGCAGAATGGTGAGATGCAAAGCAGTCCTGTAAGATCAACAGCCACACTTAGTATGCGAGATGACAAATATCCATGTGACACTTGGATACATGTGTATACAGATGGATCTGCACACAGTGCCATAAAGAATGGAGGGGCAGGAGCACATATTGAATATCCAAACAGCACCACTGACAAGATTTCCATACCCACTTGGAAAATACTGCAACAACTATGATGCAGAAGTTAGGGCATGCCGCGGTTGAAAAACTATCAGACTCCAGAATTGATACATGCCCCATAATAATTCTCATGGATGAAAGATCAGCACTGGAAGCTCTTCAGTGTATCAAACTACCAGACCTTAAGGATGCCTTGTCAAACATTGGTTCATGACATAGAGTCAGTCACCTTGCATTGGAGTCCATCCCACTGTGGGATATCAGGCAATTGGAAAGCTGACCGTCTGGTCAAAGAGGACACTGAAATGGACCAACCAGACATACCTATCACCTATAATCAGAAGAAAAGCATGATAAAAACCTACATGATGACTATCACATGCTAAACAGAAAGGAACAAGTCACCATATTCCATCTCCGAACAGGACACAGCAGACCCCGAAGTCACATGTATACAAATGTTTAAAGTTGGTACTTCTACTCTTTGTACATGTGCCCAGGTGCCCCAAACTGTGGAACATATCCTCCAAAACTGCACCAACTATGAGACACTGAGAAGCAATTACTGGCACAGGGAAACCACCAAAAAAGATATGCTTTACGGTTCCATACATGAATTACAAAAAATAGTGAAATTTATCCAAGAGACAGGACTGCAGATACAGACAGAAAATGCATATGAAGAAGAAGACATAAATCCCTTTGAATGTAAATGCTACAGAAGAGTTCTTCAAATATCTTTCTCTCTGAACCTTAAGTGCCCAGGGCACATGGGGCTTCCGCAAGGGTTTTCCACAAATGTCTGTTCTTTGCCTTTTTTTCTGCTCTTGCCCAGGTGAGCCCTTTATTGCTCAACATCCTCTCTGTTGTTCTTTTCCATGTCTCTTTTAGTCTACCCTTAATTCTGTTCCCCTATGGTGTCCATCTTAGTGCTATTTTTGGTAGTGAGTTGTCAGTCATTCGGACTTCAGATATCATGGACACAAAAAAAAAACAAATATATCCATACTACAAGAACTTAATACTGAAGAAGGTTGGCTAGTAAAGAAGATTAAACAAAGAAAACTTAAATATTTTGGACACATTAAATGTCATGATAATTTAGAGAAGACAGTCTTGGAATTATACATAAAGGGAACAAGAAAGAGAGGAAGACCAAGGCGAAGATGGCTGCAAGACATTGTTGATGATCTGCAAATGGATGCATCAGCAGCAGGGCATCTTGCTTACAACCTCTTGAGAGCTGTTAGGGAGGCAAAGTTCTGCAAGGGACATGAAGATGACTGAAGACACAAACTATCTACATTCAGATGTGTCCCAGACCAGGTATCTTGTTTTATTCTAGATTTTCTTCACATGGCTTCATCATTTCTATTTCTGTAGCTCTCCCAGTCTCACTGGTGTTTTCCCTCTCCTTTCAAAAGTGTCCATGTGCGTCCTATATTAAGAAGCACAAGTCTTTTCATTTATTTTATAAGTGTTCTGACCATTTCCATTTACTAATTTCAGCATCTTATCTTATTACTTATTTTGTTGTAGTAACATGATAAGATTTGCTTTTTAAGAAAATACAGTTGGCATCTCTAGTAGGACAAAAAAGGTAGACTGATCATTACATTTCATCATCAGTGAAAGCTTCTGTTGTTGCATGTGAAACAGCCGTCTGCTGCCGACTTATTCCTTGATCTACAGACATAAAAAGTATATATATATATGTATATAAAGTTTATATTTTTGTGATATATATATGTTAAGTAAACTAATTATGTCAGTCCATAAGAACAATGAAGACCAAAACCTCTATCTTAATGCAAAGAAAACTAAATTGATGACAAATGACAAAACAAACAAGGCAGCTGAAATATGTATCAATGAGGAAAAATTGGAAGAAGTGGAGAGTTTTCAATATCTTGGATCACTACTATCTAATAATGGAGATACAATGAGGGAAATTAAAAGGAGGACATCTATTGCTCTTCAGAAAGTAAAACAACTAAAGAATCTGTGGAGATGAACAGACAGAACTACAAAAATAAGATTTTTAAGGGCATGCATCTTTCCCATCACAATATATGCCTGTGATACCTGGACACTTAACAAAACAGCTGAGAAACACATAAATGCCTTTGAATGTAAATGCTACAGAAGAGTTCTTCAAATATCATGAACACAGAAAAGAACAAATATATCCATACTACAAGAACTTAATATTGAAGAAGGCTGGCTAGTAAAGAGGATTAAAGAGAGAAAACTTAAATATTGTGGACACATTAAACATCATGATAATTTAGAGAAGACCGTCTTGGAAGGGTATATAATGGGAAAAAGAAAGAGAGGAAGACCAGGGCAAAGATGGCCGCAAGATTTCGTTGATGATCTGCAAATGGATGCATCAGTAGCAGACCATCTTGCTCACAACTGAGAGGCCTGCAGGAATGCTATTATTGAGGCAAAGTTCCTCAAGGGACATGCAAATGAATGAGTGAATGAATATATAATACAGGATTATTTAATATAAATAAAAAGAAACTAGACATGCAGAATCTTTAGTTTTTCAATCTATGATGAATATACAAAGTGGCGCTAGAAAAAAATGCCGTTGTTCTGTTTGTGCCAGCTTAAAAGCGTGGGTCTTGATCTGGATAGAGGGTACAGTTGTAAAACTGAATGTAATGAAGTATTTCCACATTATAAGTGTATGTATTATGCATCAAAATAGCTGTAAAAGTAAGAATGAAGAGTTTTTTAGGAAAAAAAAGTAGTAGTGTGATGATTTTAGCTGATAATTGTGTCCTACTTACCATCAGGTAGATCTAGAGGTGTAATATTTACCATCAGCGATGTCTAGACCTACCTGTAGCTTCATCCGATCTCATTCTGTCATAGTATGTGGCATACGCAGTACAAAAATGTCTGAAATAACCTTCTAACTACTTCTTCAGTCCATTTTATGGTAAAAATCTACTTGGGGCACATTCAAGAACAGTGGTCTGGTCGTGGGGCATGTCCGTACACCTCAGAAATCACACAAAATATTGTAATTTCTCCATCAAAACACATATTTTCACTTGGTTGTTTGGTACGCTTCTGATGGAACTATGACAGGTCACCGGACATGCGCAAATAAAACATGTACAATTAAAAAGTTACATGGTTTTTTAAAGAAACAAACATGAGCTACTGTAGTAACCACTCGCACTCTAGACACAAAATAGAAGGGCTACCTCAGTACCCGGAAGCATTGAAAGAGTTAATTAACAAGCACACAGGCTGTGTGTCTATCTATACAGGGCAAGTCTTATATATCTAGGATAGAAAACTCAAAATGAGGACAGAAACCCGAACAACACCATTAAGGGAGGCACAGAATTATGTCATGAGATATTTAAAAACTAAAGATTCTGCACGTCCGGTTTCTTTTTATTTATATTAAATAATCCTGTGTCCTAATGTAAAACAAAGAGGTTGTTTAATCTCATCCAACATTTCTCTATGCAAAATCTAAAGATTGAAAAAGTTGCCAGAAGGAATCATCTGTGAAGTATCCGAGGTATTTTTCTTGTGGTATTTCATTAACAAACATCTTTGCCTCCTAATATATTGCACAGCTGTCTGAAAGAGGTAACAGTTTGACTTATTCACCAGCCTTTCAATGTCTTCTTTTCAAAAGAATGCCACAGTAAGATGATGATGACTGTATCACAGCTGTTTTCAAGAGCTCCATATTTTGTGTAACATTTTATTCAGAAAATTCAGTGTTTTGTTTCTTGGATCTCAAGGACAGCAAATTCTCACAGTACATCCTTAAAAAACATAGTTTGATCATGAAAGTTTTTACTGGCCACTAAAACTGCTGCACTTATTGGGGCATCTGCCTTTGTTCTCTTGTTTTCTTCAGTTGTTTTCTTTTTCTTTGCTAATGCAACATCTTGTTTTCATGCTGAGCTTTCCACTTCAGCTTACTGAGTTATCTCAACTGCCTGAAGGTATCCCAGCCCAAGTGAATGAATGCTTTTGTAGGACTGAAATAAAGATTCCAGAGCATACAACAGGATGGCTCATTGAATGCAGACCTGCTGCGCAGCCTAGATCTAGACCTGAGGCAGATGATAGGGTGCTGCACCATAATCTAGACAAAACTGTGAACTTCATCCTAACAATAGGACCTCAGATTTATATGATCTAATATTAGAATTGTGAATAAAAAGTAGTCACTTAAATTTTTTACAGTGTGGAAGCATGTACATACTCATTATAGTGTCACTCTTTTCTACCTACTCCTCAGCTACTAATCCAGTGGTACTGGCTTCAAGTCTCAGCAGTAGGGAATTTTTTTTTTCTGATACCACCACACCAAAAAGCCCCAGGGGTCAACCCAGCCCTTAAAAATAGGTACCAGAGAAACCTGGAAATGTAAATGCAGCCAGGCATGATACTGACCACATCACACGTTCATGTGCTGATGGTCTTGGAAATACGGATCTTACAATGATCCACCAATGTGCCTTTCTCTTGTCTAGCAAAATATTTTGTTGTTGTAAAAAGAAATATTAGCATACCTGAACTTTCAGTCTTTTCTTCCTTGCCTCCTTCACTGCTAGAAAGTCCACTGATGGGCACAACAAACAAATAAAAATATACATTTCAAATACTTAATTTTAAAAAATTAACTAATGGAGAATGTCTGAGATTGGAGATGCAAAAAATCTTGTCAAAAAAATAAGAGAGAGAATGTACTTTCATAGGACATGCAATGAGAAGAAGGGGCATTGAAAATATTATAACAGGAAAAATAGAGCGAAGAAGATTGAGAGGAAGACCATGAGAAGTGATACTGGACAGTCTGACAAGATGGTGTGAGAGGTGATCACCAACTGAGCTGATGGCCTACATCAATGATCGGGTACTCTGGTGAAGCACAATAGCCAGTGCCAGTTGGCACAGCACCTGATGATGATTCAAATAATGACTAACTTTTCAAAAAGTAATATTTAATAATCCGCGAGTTTTAAAAAAAAGCACATTGCCATTTGATGTCAAATAATTTCTGAAAAATCATTGCAGTCATCTAACAGTCCATCCACATGCACATTAAAAGTTCATAGGAAAGTTTGTGCATATGTTATGGGAGTAACATACCATAAAATAAAATACTTAACAGTTTCAGGACTGATAATTTCTGGACTCTACAACTTACCCTTTTCCTCTGTCGCCATCTTCATTTCCTTCATCGTCATTTTCTGCTCCAAGTGGAGACAGAGTCTGTGGATTGAACTGCTTGTAAGGCTCCCCAAGGATCCCAGCTCTGTTGAGAAAATTCTCACACATTTAGTGCCTGATATTAGGACACTTACGAAAAACTTTCATGGTTCAGTGATATTCAAGAGGAGGGAGGTAACTGAATTTTATACTGTCATCATTAACATAAACAACTTCAAGATGTTTCAAAGGTGGTTCAGGTTTGCACAGGGATCCTAGCTCTTGAATCTTCCAAAAAATTTTTAGTTCATTTTAAAATATTATTAATATATAAGACATCTTACATCCTTCCTGTGCCATTAAACGTCAGATAGGACTTGCACGTTAATTCACAGTTTTCCTGTTTTTGGCAAGCTTTTCAACCTCATCAAAGGATTTTATGCCTACTAATTTGGCCTATTTTAACAATGTCCTCTTTGGAGTTTCACGTGGTCGTCCTCTTTTTCTTCAGCCTGTTGTGCTCCACTTGATAGCTTGTTTTAGGATTCTCTGTTTCTTCTCATCACATAACTGATATATGTCCATTGCCTTTTTCTAATCACCAATGAGACAGGTTGTTGTTCACTCATCTGCCTTATCTCTTATAAGACGTACTCACTTAAAATTGTGGGTGTCTAGAATCAGATCTGAATACTTCTCATCTATGTTATCCTCTGCATCCTCATCTCTCATGACACAAGGGCTGCTCCTAATGAAGAAAAGATAAACATGCAGAATTAGACTGCAGCAGAATGGCACATAACAATTGTCTGACCGTGAAAAAGAATTCATCTCAAAATTCTCACAAGCTACTTTTATGAAGTGACCATGTCAGATCAGGACCAATATAAGATGATCAAAGCCCTAAACCATGTGAAAACAGCGCTCTCAACAAACAAGCTGTTGTGACAATACAGCCTGTCCAAGGATAAAACTAATGAGTCCCTAATGGTGTTTGATCTTGATAAGAAATTACTTACACAAATAAGTAAAAGCTTGAACAGTTAATTAATTCTCCATTGATTTACTGTATGCAACCAAGATCTTCAAAGCAGCAACATCTGTCAAAACATCTAATGAGAGATTTTACAACAGCACCATAAACATGTGTGTATATGATAATTCAATATACTGTTGAATCCCAAGAAAATACAGCAGAAAATATTACTTCTCAAATGCTGATAAGTCACAATACAGATGTGCGCATCTGTAACACAGGTAAAAGAACTAGTGATAAACTACTAAACTAAATCTAATTATTGGGCAAATGTCATCTGATACTCACTCATCCGTCTTCAGGTTTATCTGATACTCACTCATCCTTCTTCAGGTTTATCTGATACTCACTCATCCTTCTTCAGGTTTATCTGATACTCACTCATCCTTCTTCAGGTTTATCTGATACTCACTCATCCTTCTTCAGGTTTATCTGATACTCACTCATCCTTCTTCAGGTTTATCTGATACTCATCCTTCTTCAGGTCTGGACGTCTGAAGAGCCAGATAGCTTCTTCTTTTGGTGATGGCAGGACAGAAACAACAGCAGGAGATCTTTGGCTGTGGAGTAAGCAAGCTGTCGGTAATAGATTAAATGAAAAGCACAGAATTGCCAAGGAGTAATGTAAATAAGATAGAATAGCCTACTATGGAGGACTGTTGTGGAAGGGAAGTCCTATTTTTAAACACCCATGGCAACCCCTCTTTCTTTTTTCCCATTATGTACCCTTCCAAGACGGTTTTCTCTAGATTATCTTGAAGTTTAATGCGTCCAAAATATTTAAGTTTTCTCTCTTTAATTCTCTTTACTAGCCAGCCTTCTTCAATATTAAGTTCTTGTAGTATGGATATATTTGTTCTTTTTTGTATCCATGATATTTGAAGAACTCTTCTGTAGCATTTACATTCAAAGGCATTTATATGTTTCTCAGCAAGAAAGAGAGGAAGACCAAGGTGAAGATGGCTGCAAGACATCGTTGATGATCTGCAAATGGATGCATCAGCAGCAGGGCATCTTGCTTACAACCGAGAGGCCTACAGGAGTGCTGTTAGGGAGGCAAAGTTCCATAAGGGACATGCAAATGAATGCATGAATGGCAACCCCATAAAAAATGTCTACATTATCCACAAAGGAATGAGCACTGATAACAAATGTTATATGGTGAGCAGTCTGCATATGGGTACAGTGTCTTAAAAAAGAAGGAAAATTAAGTTCACACTATACAGAGACTGATGCTTAAAACAAAAATGTGGTGTGTTGCTAGTGTAGGCTGCGCTGCTGATCAGATATTGGTAGAACTAGCCTCAGAAGAAGTTTCTGAGCAAAATATTTTTATTCTCACCAAAGGAGAGCACACAATAGTGAAGACTAAACAATAAATTCTGTGACTTTGCAGCTGCAGCACTGGTTCATTTATTTACACAAAAAAAACAGTTAAAACAATAATGAATGAAACCAATTATGATACCACCAAGCAAAATTTAAAACCCAGTGTAGAAAAATATAGTCACTCTGAGGAATTAAGAGATGTCAAATGTTAGTAATTTTTCTGTATTATCTCAAAATTACAATTAGGACAGATATTAAATATTACAAAAGTATAAAAACAGTCAAAATAAACTATCTTATATAAGAAACAAAGAACTCACTTGACAAACATTTTATATATTAAAAAATGACTTACTTAACAAGTGATAAAATGGCAGGTCTTTTTCTGAGGAAAAAGAATAGTCACAGAGTCTGATTAAAGATTAGGACAATAATGGACTGACCATTTATATAAAATAAATAAAAGATAAATGCTATTAAACATTAAGTTAGCAATATTAAATCCATGTATGCAGATTAAGGGTAAATCTCATTAAATTTTAAGTTAATAATGAGAGGATGGAAAATAAAAGAAATTAAAAATCTGTGAAGATATAGGTTATCTGCACCACACATGGCACAGGATGATTTTTTGGCTATGCAAATTTAAAAACTTCAGTTGACAGCAACATTTTATGACAGGTGCTGTCAAAGCTATAAGAATGCTGGAGCAACAGTGGGCAATCATTTTGAGCTGAAGAAATTATCATTTGAAACTATATTTGTTTATTTAATTGACATATGGGAATAAATTCTTGGGCAGTATTATTCCTTGATGATATATGATGCTCAACCAAGTTAGACAGAAATAAGCTGAAGTAAAAAAGCTCTTTGTTTACTGCATCAGAGAAAACTTGGTTTCATCTGGGATACAAAGAACTTTAGAACTATTGGAGAAAATTGTTGAAACAAAAAAAAAATCATTTACTGGCAATCATCACATGATTGGATGGGCTGAATCTTCAGTAACTAAATTTCAGTTTTATCCAACACCTTCTGTATTTCATTATTTTATCCAGCAGCTATATTACATTTATCTTTGTTACTGCTACAAGAATAACTCTTATTTTTTAAAATAATGTACATTCAAACATCCATTTTTCATCATATTTTTTTTTTCATACAGAACACTTACACCATCTTTAATAATGTGTTCACAGGACAATATTTTATGCATAACCGGTTCATTTAGCATCACAGATGATGTACATGGAAAATCGTTGCTTCTTTTATTTTTCTTGTCTCAACTCTAATCTTCTTTTCTTTACAAATAAATTGCCTACTTAATAAACAGATGTGGATTTTAGAATTGAAAAAAACCCAACAAAATGACCCAAGACCTTTTCTTAATGCCTCATAACGCCTCATTTTTAAACAGCTTTGAAACAAGATGCTGTGTTCCTTAAAATCTGGCTGCCTGGACGGATATTATAATGGTTACTTCTTTAGTGGAGCTAAGTAAGAAATCTGCTTGTTATGTCTACTCCAGGAAGTTATGAAGGCCAAAATCACCCATTTCTAATATGGTATGATGCCATTTTTCCCAGATCTTTACCCAAATGTTGTGAGTTCAAGATTCCAATTACATCTTCTTCTTCTGCATTCGAGGTTGTTGGTCACTTCAGATCCTGATCCCTGTCGACATGGCAAAGCCTGCAGTCCTCTCCAGGTCTTGATAGGAGCCCCAAAGCTTTTGCCCCCAGCTCCAGTTACATGAATTGAAATCATCAATCAACCAAGTCTACCATTACCATTTACCATTCTCCCAGGATTTTGTTCAGAAGTTTGTCTAGAGAAAACACCAGTTAAAGCATTTTACTCACACATTTTTTTAGTTAAATAGACAAGGCTTTTGTCTCATTTTTCTTTCCTTCTCCAAAAACAAAACTTAAAAAAAACAACTCACTGGTGAAAAATTCTGCTATTTGCAGGAGTTAAATTAATCTTGGATTCAAGCATTTTCTTTTCCTCATTGGCCTCTCCCTTCATTGGAGCTTTTATTTGATCAACTTCATTTGGTTCTGCCAAAACAATGAAGAGGGGTTATTCTCATTCTAAGTCTTAAATTGTTGTTTAATTTAATATCATTTACCTCTTAACCTACTATAAGCCTTTTAAACAGCTTTTCAAAAATAAAAATAAAAATGCAATAACTATTTGGTTTTGTTTCATAGTTGGAAGTTCAAAATAATTTTAAACTGCTGCAGACACTAAAAATAAGTACTGCTTCATTTTCCAGTATAATAGCGTAGCAGTGATTTTTTTTTTTTAATTATAAAAAAAATGTTAATATGACATGGATGCTGTTTGTCAGGTTAAGAGTTAAATGTGTAGATTTTGAAAACTAATGGATGGACTGTAAGAAAGTCCTGTGTGTCCAATTCCTTACCCTTTAAAAAATTTTGCTAATTCAGTTGTTCACTACCTCACTTGTATTTCTTTAACATAAATGTTAATTTAGATACTAATCATATAAGCAATAATAACATTCTTTAGAAGTTAATTCCAAAAGCAACAGTATGAATGGATAAGAAAAGATAAAGATTACCTGCAGGTGCATTCTTGACACGAAGAGCAGGATTGAAAGTATCTGAACGCAAAAGTCTATTTATAAAAAAAAAAAGTTTTAAGTAAGACTATAATCTATAAGACCCTGTGACAAGATCAAATAACAAAATTACAGTACCATTTACCTACGAAGAATGTATGCTGTTTAGCTACAGTCATTCCATTTCATATAGTTTCATTTTTACAGATTTTTTTAGTATGGCCTGAAATAAATTGAATATATGAAGTAACATTTAATCTATGCAAAGCTGTCAAAGGTATCTCTTTACTGCTCTTAGAAAACACGGGAAGAATAGATGGATTGATATAAATGAAAATAAACATTAAACTTCAAAGAGATAGAAAAGCAATTCTTTACTATCACCATCAATCATCAGATGCCGTGCCAACTGGCGTTGGCTATTATGCTTCTCTAGAGTACATGATCCTTCATGCAGGCCATCAGCTCAGTTGGTGATCTCCTCTCACACAATCCCGTCAGACTGTCCAGTATCATTTCTCTTGGTCTTCCTCTTGATCTTCTTCCTTATATTTTCCTGTTATAATATTTTCAATGCCCCCTCTTCTCATTGCATGTCCCATGAAAGTACATTGTCTCTCTCTTATCTTTTTGACAAGATTTTTTGTCTCTTCAGCTCTTCTCATACATTCTTCATTAGTTATCACTATATGTGGCATAAATGATAAAAAGGAGGAATTAGTGGAGTGGATGAAAAGGAGAAACATAAAAATCGTGAGAGTTGCAGACACCAAACTGAAATGTAAAGGCTGTCAACAAATACATCAGAATTATGTATTCTTATTCTCTGGAATATAGCAATTATTGAAGAAAGACACTGATGATTGTTGGAACATGTGCTCCAGATGACTAATGATTCACTACCAGAAATGACAATAAGATGGACACCACAGGGGAACAGAAGTAAGGGTAGACCAAAGAAGACATGGAGAAGAACAACAGGAGGATGTTGAGTAATAGAGGGCTCACCTGGGCAAGAGTGGAAAAAAATGCAAAGGACAGGCGTTTGTGGAAAACCCTTGTGGAAGCCCTATGTGTCTTGGGCACTTAAGGTTCACAAAGAGGGAGATAGATACTCTGGAGTAAGTGACCAGGAATGAGCAAAACAGGGTATCAGAATGATCAAAGAACCAGCCACTACTGGCAAAATCTTGGAAACAAAGTAATTATCAGATGGAATTATATATATCTACTGTAATATAAATATATATATATATATATATATATATATACTGATTTCTGTTCACTTTGAATGTCTATACAGGTAATACTTGATGTAAGCATCAATCATGTGCCGTGCCACATGGCATAGGTGATCATTTCTCTCCACAATTCCCTGTCTTTAGACTTGATTATGAGATCCGCCGCTGACTTTCATCCTAACCACACTGACAGCCCATCCAGTAACTTCTCTCTCTGTCTTCCCTTGTCTCTTCTTCCCTCAGTTTTTCCATTTGCCACAGTGTGTTCCAATTTTCCTCTTTTCAGAAAATGTCCTACAAATCTTGCTTGTTTGCTTCTGATCTTTGCTATAATTTGCCTTTTAACTCCAGCCTCTCTAAGACTTCTTCGTTGGTTTTCTTAGCTGTCCATGGTACCTTCAACATCCTTCTTATGAACCACATTTCCATGGCCTCCATTTCTTGCTGTACTCTCTTACTCATGGACCATGCTTCACATCCATAAAACAACACTGGCTCGATGTATCATTTAAGTACTCGGAATCCTGTTTCCACTGATATAGATCTGTTGCACAAGATGTTTCTCATTTTCTGGAATACTGACTTGGCCTGAGCACATCTGCTTTTTATTTCGTTGTGACATTTCCCATCAGCTGTTATAATTGTTCCTAAGTACTTGAATCTATCAATTTGTTTCAGTTCTGTGCCATCAATGGTAATGCTACATTTTAGTGGTATTCTTTTCTTATATGTAAGCATATATTCAGAAAATGAACAATTTGAACAGTTGCATTTAAAATGTATATGAAGAAACTGCTACTTCTAATCACATATAACATGTAATTACTGCACATAGCTTATGCAGACCAAGAAAATGCATTTGTTAGAGTAGACAGACATAAACTGTGGGAAATCTTACAGCATTATGGAGTTAGTACATATCCAGTCAACTTATCAAAAAACCTCTATGAAAACACTCAGTGTACAGGTAGAACAAATGCAGGACACTGAATCATTCATCATAAAATCTGGAGTGAGGCGGGGCTGTGTACTATCTCTCTTACTATTTATAACATACAGTGACAACATCTGCAAAAAAGCTATTATACATAGTAAAAATTCCACCAAAAACTGCCCAATAGCCCATCCTCAGAAACAAATACTGATGAACTCACAACACCTTCCATGTGGAAAGCATACCCAATAGGTGGACCATAAACAAACTCCTTTTTTGCTTATGATCAAACACTTATAGCCATATCTGAAAAAAAAAAACAAAGACCTACAGCAGAACATGAATAATTTAGCAAGGGCAGGTAAAAATCACAACATGAAGATCAGTGCTAAAAGAAAAGGAAATCATGACCATAGTGAGAGAAGAAATCCAAACAAAGATCTTCCTAGACAACGGGCCCTTGAAACAAGTGAAACATTTCAAATACCCAGGTAGCACAAAGTCATCCTCAAGGAAAACTGAGACTGAGACTAGAAGCCATATAGCAAATCAGGTCATTGGACAAATGACTCCTTTACTGAAAAACAAATACATCACAACTGAAACAAAAAGAGCACTCTCTGAACCTTAAAGTAAGAGAACAAATATTGTAGGATTAAACCTCGAAAAAATCCTAGACAAAGCACTTTAGTGAGACGTGAGAGAAAGAAAAATCACAAGAGAATTACCTGGGATTTGAACACGGACTCCGGTAGGACAAGGTAATTCTCTTGTGATTTTTCTTTCTCTCACGTCTCACTAAAGTGCTTTGTCTACGATTTTTTCGAGGTCTAATCCTACAATATTTGTTCTCTTACTTTACCGTACCAAAACCTCGTAGTTTCCTATTTATAAAAAATTGTTCTCTGAACCTTAAGTGCCCAGGGCACATGGGGCTTCCGCAAGGGTTTTCCACAAATGACTGTCCTTTGCTTTTTTTTTCTGCTCTTGCCCAGGTGAGCCCTCTGTTGCTCAACATCCTCTCTGTTGTTCTCCTCCATATCTCTTTTGGTCTACCCTTACTTCTGTTCCCCTGTGGTGTCCATCTTAGTGCTATTTTTGGTAGTGAGTTGTCAGTCATTCAGAGCACATGTCCCAACCACTGCCAGCATCTTTCCTCAGTAATTGCTGTCAGTGGCTTCATCTCCATTTCTGCCAACAAGAAGTTATTTCTTATAGTGTTTGGCCAAAATATTTTTCTAATTCTTAAAAAGGGCACTGTACAAAACAATTTTCCTTCCAATTCTATGCTATCAATGTCAAACGTGGACACTAACAGCCAAGAACAAAGGAAAAATCATCACGACAGAAATGAGATGTTTAAGGAGAATACTAAATGTGACGAGAAGAGACCAAATAAGAAATGACATCATCAGGGCAAAGGTTGGAGTAACACCAGTATTGCACTATATCCAGAAAAAGCAAGTCAGATAGTTTGGCCATGTTACACGGTTACCACCAAACAGCATATCACAGACAACAATCACACTAAGATTTGTAAGTAACAGAGGAAGAGGCCGCCCACACAGGAGATGGAGAGAGGACATTACAGAAGCATTAAATATCCCATTATGTGAAGCAAATCGGCAAGCCCTATCAAAACATCTGTTTGTCCCCTCAACACCAAAAGGTATGTGAGGAAGAAGACAAGACAAGACAAAAAAGCTATCATGACTGTCCAAGATGACATCATCACACTGGTCAATGAACCAAAACTTGACAAGACTCTAACCAACATATTCTACACTTGATATGTCACCTGGCTAAAGGGGCAGAAATCAATATATCACCTGGCTAAAGAAACAGAAAGCAATACATCACCTGGCTAAAGGGGCAGAAAACAATACATCACCTGGCTAAAGGGGCAGAAATCAATACATCACCTGGCTAAAGAGGCAGAAATCAATACACCACCTGGCTAAAGAGGTAGAAATCAATACATCACTTGGTTAAAGAGGCAGAAATCAATACATCACTTGGCTAAAGAGGCAGAAAACAATACATCACCTGGCTAAAATGGTGGTGGTTGGGAGATGATGGCGCATCACCTAGCTAAATGTGTAGAAAACAATACGTCACCTGGCTAAAAAGTGCGAAAACAAATATGTCACCTGGCTAAAAGGGCATAAATGAAATACATCACCTGGCTACAAGGGTATAAATGAAATACATCGCCTGGTTAAAAAGGGTATAAATGAAATACATCACATGGCTAAAAAAGGGTAAAAACCAATAAACCACCTGAATAAAAGGGAAGAAACCAGTACATCACTTGGCTAAAAGGGCAGAAACCAACTTACTGCCCATGATGGTGGACTTGCATAAGAATCTGATTCTTAGAATCTCTCCAACTGTAACATAATCCTAATTCAATATGAAACTTTTTTGACAGCTTGTTGGTCAATCCATCAGCTTCTATAACTTCTTATTCACAGCTGCAGGAATATCCTAAAACAAAATAAAACATGATTCATCTCTAGCTGCTCACCACAGCATATTCTGCTGGCCTGTCCAACCTACTCAAACCTCTGAGAACAGATCTGGCCTGAGGGAGAGGAACTGAAAGAAAAGCTATGGGGCTCACACTCAAGCCTGGAGAAGACGGCAGACTAGAAAAACAGAGCAATGGGGCTGTAGATACAGCATGATCAACCAATACTTGAATTTGGAAGAAGATCTAGTGTGCTATACATTTTTTTTAATAATTACCGTCCAATCTCCTTTTTCACAATGTCAAATTCTCTCCGACGGAAAGTGATCCATATTACAAACGTGCAGAAGCTGTACAGAGTCTGAGGATAAAGGTCAAGATTTTGAGAAAAATGAGAGCAGTTTTGTGAGAACATAAAGTTAAAAACTGCAGCTTGCATTCTCAAGATGACTAAGTTTTTACATTCACAGTTCTCAGATATAAAGAACTAATGTTTCAAGAATATGAAATATGTTTTAAATTCATTCATGACTCTTTTCTAGTTATATCCAAGTTATACTACTTTGCAAATCACAAGGTTTTTTTCAGCAAACACCAAAATATCAAAACTGGCATTTAAACAACCATACTTTTGCAGTTTCACATGTTAAGCCAAAATTTGAAAATAAAAAAAAAAAAAATCAGAATTAATAATCAGAAGGTTAACATTTTGGAAATATGTAGAAAATAGGCTGCATATTCTGAAATAATGGAAGCAAGTGTGTCAAAATATATGCAAAGTTTGTGATCAGTTTTTAAGCACTAAAGATAAAATTTTCTTGCAGCTGTGCTAAACTCAGTAAAACTATTTATTTTTTTTAACATATTTCCAAAATTTGTTTTAAAAATACTGTTTATGCACTCAAGCAGGTTATAAAAAAAGTACTATTATGGTCATGGATGCCTCCTTACCTCATACTTGCTACGATCTACATAAGTCCTTGAGACCTTTGACCTGGAGGAATGCCACAAAAATATGAACGTATCCTTGAAGAACAAACATATTCATACTACAAGAACTTAATACTGAAGAAGGCTGGCTAGTAAAGAGAATTAAAGAGAGAAAACTTAAATATTTTGAGAACATTAAACATCATGATAATCTAGAGAAGACCGTCTTGGAAGAGTACATAATGGGGAAAAAGAAAGAGAGGAAGACCAAGGTGAAGATGGCTGCAAGAACATTGCCAATGATTTGCAAATGGATGCATCAGCAGCAGGCCATCTTGCTCACAACTGAGAGGCCTACAGGAGTGCTGTTAGGGAGGCAAAGTTCCGCAAAGGACATGCAAATAAATGAGTGAATCCTTGAAGAAAATTTGCCTTAAACACTTCTTCTTCAAACAGGATATAATTTGATAAGAATGAACATTAATTCTCAGAAAAGTCTACTGTCGATGAAAACTAAATGTTAAATATTTCACTGTACTAAGACTCGGCCTTGATCGAGGTATATTTACCTCGCTGCCTTCATTCCCTAGAACAGTGTCAATTATATCAAATCAGATGGGGTAACTGAAGCAGGTCAAAAGTGAACCCAAAACCCTTGATGATGAGGAGTTTGTGCAAAAACCTCTGAAATATTCCTGCAACCATGACACAGTTGCAAAAATAGTAACATTATTTGTCTGTTCTTACAATGGCTGGACTAATAAACATGACCACTGAATAAAGCTGTAGTCTGGAATACCTGCCACATTCCATATGATGCTGCTCATGAATGCCAAGGCCAAGCAATAAGGCACAATAAGCTCTTCCCAACAACTTCTGAGCTACTCTGAGTCTCTCACAAGCATCTGCGTACTCCAGTTTCTCTGCCACACTTGGCTCACTGTGGGTTTAACACAAAATCTGATGACTGTTTAACTCTCACTCAACATGATGAAAGGGTAATGTGTCAATAAACTGTTTATATAATGTGAAATTTAATGAACAGCTTATTTCAGCTCCCTGTAGAACACAAGCCTTCAAGCAACAGCTGTAACGGCTACCAGTAACTCACAGCTAGCTCAAACCTTACACAACCTTCTAGCACCCCATGCACCCCAACCCCACCCTGCTGTGTCATTTCAGGCTGACCAGCAGGGTAGGGATCTTGGTGTCCCCTCAAGACAGAGAAGCCAACCAAGAAATCTTCTTCTTTGGTTCACACAATGAAAATTTAAGGAAGTCACTGAAGCTCAATCCCCATCAAGCTCAATGCCTGCAATTTCAAGATCTTAATCTTGCCATCAGCTGCATAGAACTCAAACTTGCATTTACATGTTTGATACAACAACAACAACCTATACTTAACAGACTTCTGATAATGAACTTTCTTTTTTTTCTGTTTTAAAACTAATCAGTCCATAATTGATCAAAGTTTAGTGTAATTTTTTAAACTTTAACAAAAGTATCTTGTGTAAGATACTATTTCATTAATTTGTTCTTTTATGTGATTGTGAAAATACTCTGTATAAAGTGGAACAAATTCAGGAACAGTGCAGAGATAAAACAGATGAGCAAACAACAACCTGTCTTATGAGTGATCAGAAAAAAGAGATGGACATATGTCGGTCATGTGAAGAGAAGAAACAGTCAGAGAATTCCAAAACAAGCTATCAAGTGGAACACAAGAGGCCAAAGAAAAAGAGGTCATCCATATGAAACTCTAAAGAGGACATTGTTAAGAGAGGCCAGTTTAGTGGGCATAACATCCCTTGATGAGGTTTAAAAGCTTGCTGAAATCAGGACAACTTGGGAAACTACCATCAAGCCCTATGTGACATTTAATGGAATAGGAAGGATATAAGATGTAAGGTAACTGTGAAAGTAAACAAATTATTTTAGTCTCCATAGGACATGCTTACATGAACATTGGGTTTTTCTTCATTTCCAGGGTCATCTTGTTGAAGAAACAGTTGAAATAACTGATAAGGTACATGAGAAAAAAATCCAGCTGTGCTTGCCTGGATGGAACAAAACAGAATGAAAAGATGTTATTTCCAGTCTTTAATCTGCATAATTATGATCTTGGATTATTTTTTCATGTTTTATTCATTCTTATTTGAAATAAAAACAAGCAAATGATTTCATATACTGTCTACTCCTCAGTCATCTTTTTCAAGAATCAGCCATCATTATATTCAATCACTATTATTATGGCATGTTCAGATACAGCACAGAAGAAAGCCAATGCTTGGCCTGCAATCTTTAGAACAGATAAATACATACTGTCAAAGTCAAGGATTAAGAAGAAGTGACCAAAAACCCAACTGTCCCTGCTTGTGGTGCATATGTATGTAGTTTATTGACTGCACATCTGAGTACTGTAATTACGTGATTAGAAGCAGTAGTTTCTTCATATACATTTTAAATGCGGCTGTTCAAATTGCTCATTTTCTGATTATATGCTTACATCAAGTATTACCTGTATAGAGTTTCAAAGTGAACAGAAATTGAGTCAACTTCTGACATCCTTTCAAATGACACATCTGTAATAATCAGACAAAATCATGCTAATAAATAACACTCTCACTTCTGTAGACAGTAATAAATTCAGTAACACATAAATGCCTTTGAATGTAAATGCTACAGAAGAGTTCTCCAAATATCGTGGACACAAAAAAGAACAAATATATCTATACTACAAGAGCTTAATATTGAAGAAGGCTGGCTAGTAAAGAGAATTAAAGAGAGAAAACTTAAATATTTTGGACACATTAAACGTCATGATAATTTAGAGAAGACTGTATTGGAAGAGTACATAATGGGAAAAAGAACAAGAGGAAGACCAAAACGAAGATGGCTGCAAGATATTGTTGACGATCTGCAAATGGATGCAGCAGCAGCAGGCCATCTTGCTCACAACCGAGAGGCCTACAGGAGTGCTGTTTGGGAGGCAAAGTTCCGCAAGGGATATGCAAATGAATGAATGAATAAATTCAGTTTCAAGAAATCTTTGCACACCTCACAGAAATGGATTTGCATAAACTTACAAACAGCCTAATGAAACAAAACAAGGGCATTATGTTCTAAACTATCTGTACAACTTGTGTTCATACAGTATCAAAGCTAGAATGATAATTTTCAGACACCTTGTATTTAACACGATTGTGTAATAACATACAAACTATCTCTTGATCCTAATATGTTCAACCCTCTGCCTTCTTGGTACTGTTTTCTTTTGAAACTTGCTAAATTCTCACGTAACAATGAGACTGGTACATTTAAAATTAACACAGGATAAAGATGAGTGCACTTAACAACAATGTAAGATGTAGAGTGATGCAGTCAAACTAATGTAACACAAATAAAACTCAGTTCAGAAAATGTATGTATTTATGTACTTCTTGTTTACTTATGAAATATTTTCAGGGTTGACACAAATATTTTCCTTTCTTTTTAATGGAGATAAATTCAGAATTAGAAATCTATCTTACAACAACTTGAAGTTTCTTCTGAGTTCTTGGATCTGTAATGGGTTCCAAAGATATTTAATTTAAGCCTTTTCAACAAAGTCATTTATTCAAAATTAGTCATTTACAACGTGCAGCATAAAGCTATACTGAATGCAGCATTATGGATCTGATCAGTACGATCCAGATATACTGAACAATACTTTCATAACTTATAAGGTAAAGGTAATCCTGTCATGCCTTAGAGGCACATAGGGAAACAGTAAAGGCTAGAGAAACAGAATGATTGAAGATCCTATTCACCCCAGTCAAATATAAACAGTATAGGCTAGAGAAACAGAATGAATGAAGATCCTATTCACCCTGCTTGTGATGCTAGTGGACATGCCTTTGTGTTGCTTGGCCAGCATGTTTACAGCATAAATATCCTCATGATGGCAGAGCCTGCTGCTTAGGTCTGCCCCAGGAGTTTTCGAATACAAAAAAAAAAGCTACCAAACCCAATTCTTTTCAAAACTCAGTGCCCATTTTTCAAGATCTCATTCATGATGCCTGTTATAGAGGACTGAAGTTTGCAGGTACAGGGAGATAATCAGCCAAATAAAATCATAAATACACATTCACTGTGAATATTCATGCCGTGAAACAAAAAAGTTGAAAATAAAACCTGTTAAAAATGAAAGAATAAAAATATGTATGTAGTCTATCAAGATAAAAGGAGCTCAAATTTCATTTTAGATATTGGTATTATTTTGAACAACAAAAATTGGTGAACTACTCTGCGAGCCCTATGTGACGTTTAACGGCACGGGATGGATAAAAGATATAAGATAAGATTATTTTGAAAAAAAAAAACAGTGAAGGTTTTTTTGTTTTTTTTTTAAACATTCTGTTTAACAATCTGTTGAAAACACAAGTTATAAAAACATGTCTATACTGATAAACTATCAGTAAAACAAAATGAATAATATAAACGAACTGCATTGGAACAATTTTTTTTTTTTTGCTACAGCTTGGCCAGCTAAATCAGTCATGGCATGTCACATTACAACTCTTAGGCTGAGAGAAACCAGGTTTTCTTTGAGCACTAGAAACCACATTTGAAATATTACAGCATTTTTTTTTTGCATGAAATTTCTTTGTTTTTCATACTGTTTTCAAATTTTTCATTATTTATCCCATTTTTTTAAAAATGAAATAAAAAAAAGAGAGTGAAATAGCCTGCAATGTTTTAATGGTATTTTGCTCACTTTTGATATCCTCCAAGGTGACTGTTGTGTGCTCACTCTGTTCCTTCTTACTGAGGAATGACTTCTGAACTTTTTGTGCTATCCCTCTTCCTCTACCCATCATTCCTGGTCTCTGGACACCAGAGGATGCTCTGCATGAAGTAAAATAACTCTGGTAATAAAAGCATTTGGAGATGTTAACAAACAAACAAAGACATGTAACAAGATGCTTGTACATATTAAATATCTACCACATGACATAAAAAAAAGGGGAAAACAGTATATGTTAATGACAGTTACAGAAAAATGGCAATACTGTAAGTCACATTTTAAAAAATACAGAAGACAATAATAAAGCATACCTGTCTCCACGACCTCTACCATCATGACCTTTGACTCTCCGTCTCTTGTCTTGTTTATCAGCATTAGGATTGTTGCTGAGTACAGGGAAAAAAACACCACAAAACATTTTAAGAAATTTACTTTTCTTTATTCATTTACTTATCTATTTTTAGAAATTAGGCCAGCATTTTGTTCCAGTACAATAATGGGTATTTCACTCATGTAAAAAATGTGCACTTTTTTGTATTTTATAAATTATTTTCTAATTTAAGCTAGAAGCATGGACAAACTATGCCACAGGATGCTAGCTTTTTCAGGATTTATCACCACACTGTTATCCACACTCCAGCCTGCTATCTGACCCACCTTGTTCTGTAGCCTTGTGGTTAGTTCCTCTCTATGTAGCATTGTCCCTTGCAAGCTATGATTATTGAAGTATTATTATTGTATTATGATTGTTGTTACTATTAGCATCGAGATGGAAAATATGGGAGAGGAACGCTCCCACAGTATTCCCATGACCCTAGTAATGGACATCACGACTGGACGCGGACAAGTGTAACTGAAGAAACAAACAAAGACAAGGGAGTGGACAGGCCAGACAACTGAACTAAAATTTATGACTTGGGAACCAGTTGACTCACATACCAAAATTAATGGATGAGTTTTGAATGACAGAACATGATTACCCCAGTGGTCAGAAAAAAAATAAGAAAATAGGACGCTAAGATACAGATAGATTGACTGATTGATTGATTGATCTTTTTTCAAAAGGGTTAAGAATTGGGCACACAAGCCCATCTGACATTCTGTCCTTTATCATACATCTTTCACTCTATTCCAGACATTCTACAAATATGCTGTTCATGTAACAAACATAATTAACATTGAATCTGAGAGACATAAAATAAAATATAACATTTACGTTTCGCTCTTATCCATTCACTCAGTACAGAGAGACCAGTAGGAAGGAGTTAGGAAGACAGAGTTTTTAGAACGAGAAGCAGTTTTAGAGCAGACAGAGGAAATACTACAAGTTAGAAACTGACTTTAGTACTACAATGTGTGAAATGCAAGTTTGATATTTTGGAAAGCTGTGAAAAATGCTTTTGGTTGATTTAATCTGAAACCTGTGACCTTTGGTTGATGAGTATAAAAGTGAGCTATATAAATTTGACTCAAGAATGAACCATATACAGTTTTGTTATGACTATGTGTGTATTAAGAGTTCAATTTTGGGATGAACCGTGTATTACATGGTGGAGTTACATCCTGAACTGTTGAAACAAACAAAAGGAATATCAAATGCTGTCGCGGCCACAGCCTAAAATAGCAGTGAGAGGAAGTACAATTAACAATCATATAAAAGAACAGTTAAGACTACACAACCTGACAATTTAACTACACCTCCCATGCTCATATCATTTAACATCAGTGTAGGCCACTTGAAACCTTGTCAAAAAGATAAGAGAGAGACAATGTACTTTCATAGGACATGCAATGAGAAGAGGGGGCATTGAAAATATAACAACAGGAAAAATAGAAGGAAGAAGATCAAGAGGAAGACTAAGAGAAATGATACTGGACAGTCTGATGGGATGGTGTGAGAGGAGATCACCAACTGAACTGATGGCCTGCATGAAAGATCGGTTACTCTGGAGAAGCATAATAGCCAACGCCAGTTGGCACAGCACCTGATGATGATGATGATGTAGGCCAGCATTCACCCCACACACACCATTCCAAAATAACAGTGTAATTCCAGTCAAGTTTACACTGAATAGCACAGGAGACATGGGAGACCCCTGAGGCAGCCTCGCCTGTGATCCATGATCTCTATCTCAAGGCAACTGACCACCTTAACAGCATCAAAGTTTTCCATCGAACTAATCTTCCATCTACCCCAAACTCCATCAGAAGTCTCAACAGCATTGAATAATCCACTCTGTTGTATGCGTTGTGGATCAAGTGCCACAACTACGGTTTCCTCTTTTCTCTGAATCTCTCGTATACATCATAACCAGGGTTGATGCATTATTAGTTGTATCTCTTCCTGGATGATAACTTACTAATGGTGTCAGTAGTAGCCCACTGGTCTCTAGAAAGCCTGGTAGTTGCCCAGTTATAATTCACTCAATCACTTTGCCTTATACATTTTGTATATGAAATCCTCAAAATCTACACCTCTATATAGCTTGGATGGGAACATGCTACTGACAGAAAAAAACAAAATCCTGAAGTGGTGGGTGGAGAACTTCAATACAGTCCTCAATCGGTCATCGACCATCAATGATGAAGTGATTGGTCGTCTACCTCAGGTTGAAATTAAAAGCGAGCTAGATATACCACCAACCATTCAGGAAGTTAAGAACGCCATCAACCAGTTATCAAGTGGGAAAACTCCCAGCTCAGATGCCATCCTCGCTGAGATCTACAAAGTAGGGGGAACCCGCATAATACAGAGCCTCACTGATCTCTTCTGTTCAGCTTGGAGTTCGGGAACTCTGCCACAAGATTTTAAAGATGCCCATATGATCCATCTGTACAAGAACAAGTGCAATCGCCACCACTTTGACAATCACAGAGGAATTTTGCTTCTATCGATCGCTGGTAAAGTACTGGCTCATGTCCTGCTAAACCGACTCAATAAGCATCTTGAAGTGTGGTTTTCGAGCAGGAAGAGGGACAGATGACATGATCTTTGCTATCTGTCAACTACAGGAAAGGTGCCAGGAGCAGCACAGTGACCTATTAACCATTTTTGTACACTTAACTTTGATACTGTCAATAGGACAGTCAGTGGCTAATAATGACAAAATTTGGATGCCCAGCCAGGTTCATAGAAATAGTTCGTCAGTTTCATGATAGCATGAAGGTTTGTGTTCTCGATGATGGTGAGGTCTTCGAATCCTTTCCTGTTACCTGTGAGGTAAAGCAGGGATGTGTCCTTGCACCCACATTCTTCAGGACGGTGTTCTTGGCCGTGCTCATGAACGCCTCCAGAAGCTCAAAGGAAAACTGTATTCCATTAATTTATAGAACAGACGGAAAGCTCTTCACTCTAAGGTGATTAAAAGCTGCCTCAAAAGTTAGGAATGCGAAAATCAAAGACTTTCTGTTTGCTGATGACTGTGCACTAAATACTAATTCAACATCTAATATGCAAACCATTACTGATAACTTCTCGGAGGATGTGACAACTTCGGCCTTACAATCAACATCGGAAAGCCACAAGTTGTATATCAACCCGCCCCCTACAAAGAATATACTGACCTGGAAATCGTGATAATGGGACAAAAGCTAAAATCCGTAGAAAATTTCAATTATCTTGGCAGTACCCTTTCCAGGGCGGTCAGTCTTGATGCTGAAATCAGCAACAGAATAGCTAAAGCCAGTGCAGCATTTGGGAGGCTAGGAAAAAGTGTATGGGAAAGAAAAGGACTCAGCATTACCACCAAGTTAAAGGTCTATAAAGCTGTCGTTCTGACCACACTAATGCATGCAGCCGAAACATGGGCAGTCTGCAGCAGACATGCAAGACAATTAAATCACTTCCATCTAGCCTGTCTCAGAAAAATACTGAACATCAAATGGCAGCAATTGATACCTGATACTAAAATCCTCACAAGAGCTAATATTCCAACAACCCACACAATGCTTCAAAAGGCGCAAATTCGATGGACAGGGCACGTAGTCAGAATGAGTTACACTCGACTGCCCAAACAACTCCTTTATGGGGAACTACTGAACGGAAAGCTGGGGGGCAAAAAAAGCGTTACAAGGTTACGCTCAAAATCTCACTCAAAGCCTTTGGGATAGACATAAACTCTTGGGAGGCCATAGGACAAGTCCACCCATCATGGAGGGCTTTAACCACCCCGGGTTCTCAGAGAGCAGAGTGCTCAAGAATTGAAAATGTCCAGTAAAAATGTGCAATGCAAAAAGCCAAGGCAGCACAAGCACCCACAACTGAATCTTAACATATATGTTTCGTATGTGGCAAAACTTTTAGAGCTCGTATAGGGCTAGTTGGTCATGCATGGACACACCTCTCCTTACTTTGAAAAAGATGAATCTGTGGTCATCATCGAAGACGATGGATGAACAACAACATATATTTTGTAATAATTAAAAAACCATTCACCCTACTAATTTTACAGTAATAAGTCGATTTGAAGAAGACCGTTGAGGCAATCAGCGATCCATAGCTGATATGCCAGCGTCAGGGTTACCGACCCATAGCTGACCAAGACTCTGTCCCATGTCTCCGTGGTACCCTTCACCTAGCCTGGCTAACGGGGCAGGGATCACCGTAGTCCCCATGGTGGTGGAGTTTGCTAAAGAAGCATTACCCCCTGCTTTTTAGCTGTACTCCAGGACTGAAAAAGTAGCCACCATAACATGCTCCCACGCCGATACGATGCTGTGCCTCAACACCTTAACAACATTAGCTGCAAAGAACAACAGCTCACAGTTACAGGGAGTTCATACAACTATAAGTACAGAAACAAGTTCACATATTTTCTATAGGTGTTTTATTTTCCATCCCGTGTCATACAATATCACCAACTGAGCAGATGGCCTGCATGAAGGATCATGTACTCTGGAGAAGCATAATAGCCAATGCCAGTCGGCACGGCACCTGATGATGATGATGTCATACAATAGTCTTTGCGATCCACGTTCATAAAGTTTGGGGTTAAATGGCTCTCAAATAAATCACTACTGGCGTGATAGAATGAAGACTTGCAGGAGAATGAATACAACGCAACCATTGAGTCAACTTTGTGACTTTTTTTTTTCTCCTCGTGTGCATGGAGAAAAAAAAATTAATAATAACAAAGAAAAGAAAAAAAAAAAACCTAGGTTCTGGCGAGGTTCGAACTCGCGACCTTCTGCGTGTAAAGCAGACGTGATAACCACTACACCACAGAACCTGGTTACGACATGTGCAACACAAATTTATTTATTCGCTGACCTTATAAATTCCAAACCTGGATTTACGAGATCATCTTTCCATATCCATCTTCCTGACAACGGAACCTGAAATTTTGTCAGAAGCACAGAATAATATTTGCTCTTTTAAAGTTCTGTCTCAAAAAGCTGAAAAACATCCTAATTAAATCTTGCTTTATAAACTCACATTCTGTTGACATTCAGGATAACTACTTTTCACGGGTATCTTTTCATACATATTAAAATTTTTCAGTTAATATTTAAACACTTGTAGTCAGTCAATATTTTAAGGAACATACCCCTTCAAAATTTGTGGCCACTTTAGCCATGACTGAAGGCCAAGATAAAAAGTAGGTCACACTCTACATTAGCCACCATAGCAACAAGGAAAGGCTACTCTTGTCTATTGTCGGCATTGTTTACCTTGGACACACTGGTCGAAGTGTACGGAAAAGTGTTCAGCTATTAGCATTCTAAATGGTTCTAAGGACTGCAAACGCGCCACAAACAGCCTCTGGCAGTCAAGTCCAGCTCCTGGCCTTCCCGTGGCAGAACTGTTTAAACTGACAGGAGAAGGGGCGAGGGCGAATATCTGGCGCCTGAAAACCAGTTACTTAGGGTAGATGAGTGTCACGTTTGGTAGCTCATCTGCCGCTGTTGGCGAGATCTTCAGCTGCCGTGCGTGGAGCGGTGCTCTTCCCGGCCAATGAAGACATTTGCAAATGAGGTTGCCGCGCAGCATCACTGCGGAAAAGGTGGTTGAAAGAATAAAGCGAAGCAAACAGTCAAATCACGGCACCTCTGGTCTGGAGGTCGGCCACGTCCTGAGTGCAGTCATATCGGGTGAAATGCATGAACCGGCTTGTCCCAGAGGTTAAGTCACTGCTGGCTTGACTTTTAAAATGCCGCGCGTGGAGTGAAGCTCCTCCCGGTTAAGGAAGTAAATGCGGAAATAAAGGTTGCTGTGCGGCGCCGATGGGAAAAGGTGGTGGAAAGTGAAGTTTAACCTGGTATGTCCAGTAGTATCGCTACGAGAGCTATACCACGGCACCTCTGCTCTAGAGGCCGCCTACGTCCGAAATACACCTACACTGGTGAAATATGCCTAAACCGGCACACACCAGGGGTGGAACTCGATGGCTAGACATGTCATGCCACCTCCGCTCTAGAGGTCGGTAACGCCTGATAAACACCCATACCGGTGAATTTTGCCTAAACCGGCTCATACCAGGGGTGAATCTTGAAGGCTATGAATGTCACAGTACCTCTGCCCTAGAGGTCGGTCCCGTCCCAAACATGCCCATACTGGGAAATGCCTAAACCGGCTCAACCCAGGGGTAGAAGTCACTAGTGGCGAGGATTCGTCCTCTTGGACAAAAGCTCCATCCTGGTCACAACTAGGAAGGGTAGCGGCCACGACTGCAAAATGCTGAAGTCGGAGACACTGGACCAGGGAAGTCTAGATAGGCAACCATCTCTCACCCGGCGGGGATGTCTGCGTATCCTAATCACGCTGAGGTTTTCCGGTGAGAAAGTCCAACCCTGGACTGGATGGGCAACCACCTCTCACCCGGCGGTGATACACAGGTATCTCAAAACACGTCGAGGTTTTCCGGTGAGAAAGTCCAACTCTGGCCTGGTTGGGCTAACGCTTCTCACCCAGCGGGGATGCACTGATATTCCAAACACGTCGAGGTCTTCCGGTGAGAAAGTCCAACCCTAGACCAAACTGGTGCAATGAAAACCACGGTGTCACGCAATCCCGCTTCCGAGACCCACCAAGAATACAAGCTAAAGCACTGTGATACTCTGAACCCCTTGTGGTCCTTTCGTGGAGCTCGTGTGGTCTATTTTGGACCACACAGGGGACCACGGGACCTAACGAGGACCACATGCGTGAATTCAGTAGGTTCACAGTGCGGTTTTTGGTGGTAGAAGTGAACGAAGAAGAAGAAGAAGAAGCATTCTAAATTCATGGCGAGACTATGATCATAACGTCAGGTGCTACTAAATAAGCAAAGCAGCCTTTGTCCTATTTAACTTTTTAACTTTTCTCTTTATTAAAAAAAAAAAAATACGATTTATCCCCTCCCCCACCCCCATATTCCCAGCTGTATGAACCTGGCTGCCTAAATCTCCTTTGTAGCTGGAACAGTCACCAACCACTGAGATAAGTCGGACTTCCAAGACACAATTATATCACACTGACATCTTGAAACTGCCTAACCCTCTAAGATGTCTTATTTTACGAGTGCAAGGCTGTAGAATCAAATTAAACTCCAGATTTAGATTCACCTAAATCATTTCACATTCTTCTCTCTTCCCAAAAACATCGTATATAACCTAAACAACTTTTCTCCTCCTACCCCTCCTTAAAAACACTCTTTATCGCCTGTTTTCATGCCTGATTTCTACATTTTGCGCATTCTCTGTGTTCTCTACATGTATTAAATTCGAAGGACTTGTTCTAGCCTATCTCTGTCTTGGCTTAACAGTAAGGTGACCATATTTTTCGCAAACCAAAGCGAACACCCCCCCCCCCCTTTTTTGGCAAAACAAAATTTGCTCTTTAACATTTACTGTCTATATACGTCAAACTCAAACTGCAAAAAGTCTTTAAAAATTTTATGCTCGCTTGAGTAATTTTTTTACATCCATAGCTAGTGTTTGGTTTTAAAGTTCACATAAAAAATTTAAAAAGCTCAATATAAAGGAGTCGTACCTTATTGTCACACCAACAATAATTACTAGTCATTACAGCTGCTCTGCAGCAGATGATGTACTTGGTACTGGCTCTTCTAAAGTCCAAATTATCTTGACATAGGTTTTCTGGAAGTCAAATCATGGGAAACCTACACTGGCAGACTTCCAGAATTCTATAAAAGGTACGTCGATGGTGGGATTGGAGTCACCAGTATGCCACAGGATGAACTAAAAAAATTATTGAATTTGCAAACTTGCTTAATAAGAACATAAAATTCAGTCATGAAATTTCTGACAAGTCTGTTGACTTTTTGGACATTAAAACATATTTTGGCACAGACAGGCTTGTCACCTCTGTATTTTACAAGCCCACTGACAACCATACCTATTTACTTTACACCTCCTTCCATCCTGAATCTTGTAAGAACTCCATGCCAGACTCCCAACCCTGCCTTCACTGCTATGTCAGGATAACTTGGGACTTTATAGATCAGTCCAACAAATTATTCGAATTTTTCTGTCATCGCCACTATCCAGAAAATGTTCTTCGGAAAGCATTCAACCATATCCAACTAGTGAGCTGCAAAGAAGCATTCAGAAAAAAAAACTTGTTACCCCATCTGACAGAGTTAAATTAGTACTTCCTTTTCAACCGCATGGTCAGATGGTTAAGAAAATTCTCTATCCTCATCTGCCACTAATCCAACTTGACCCTGACACTCGAGATATTTTCTCTGCTCCACCCCTATTAGCATACAAACGGGAACCAAATCTTAAAGACATCCTCTTCCATAGCCACTTGAAGCGGAACTTTGCATATGTTGGCACTAGAAAATGTAACCGCTCTCGCTGTGTTATCTGCCATGTAGTCTGAAAAACAAAAGCGATCACCTTTCCCAAAACTATCCTCACTCTCAATGAGAGATTCACATGCGAGTCCCGCAATATGACATATGTCATTGTATACAAAAGATGTAGGATAAGTTATATTAGTGAAACTGGTCTCAGATTAGGGGGACCACATGCAGAAACATCTGTACGATATCACCCACCATGCTTTGAAATCAGTCCTGAATCATTTCAATGGCCCCAACTACAGAGGCAAATCTGACTTTCTGGTAACAGCCATCAAATAATGTCACCCAGATGACAGAAGCCGCTTAGCGCTAGAGAACACTGCATTCAGGAATATAGGATGCTGGAACCACATGGTTTGAACTCGTTATTCAGCTACACCTAACAATTCTCCTCTTCCACAATCCCTCCTCATTAAGTTCCACTCCTTTCTCACTTGTTACACATAGTTCAGAACCTCCTCACAGTATCATATTACAAACCCTCTGCCTTAATTATAATCACATATTTCACCTTTTCCCGACTAGATTACCACTCTCTCTCTCCTCCACGGTTTCTCTATTCACCACTGTCAGTTATGACCCACCTATCACACATTCCATGTCTCCATTTAAATAATCTCTACACTCCACCATGTGCATTTTTGACACACAGCATTGGACAAGCCACAGCTTCTTTCATGTTACAGCTAAGTGCTCTATTCATTTTTTTTTCAAAATATAGCATTTATGTGAATTTGTACTTTATCTCCTCTCTCTATTTCTGCGTCCTGAATGTTTTTGTATGATTAAGGCTCACATCGAAACGTCATAACTGTGTACTCGTTAAGTAATCTTCTTCTTCTTCTTCATTCACTTCTACCACCAAGACCACCCTGTGATCCTATTGAATTTACTCTCATGGTCCTTGATAGGTCCCGTGATCCCCGAAAGGACCACGCGAGACTACTGGACCTGCCAATTAAGCTTAAATTTATCCTTTCCATAACCTTTTCACATCGGCGCTGCACGGCAACCCTAATTTCTTTTTTTGCGTTTTCTTCACTGGCCGGGAGGAGTTTCATTCTACGCCCGGCATCCGAAGAATCTCGCCAGCAGTGTCTTAACCTCTGAGTTAAGCCAGTTCAGTCAATTCGCCTAGTATGAGTGCACATAGGACGTGGCCGACCTCCAGAGCAGATGTGCCGTGATTTGAGCAGTCCTGACCTCGAGACTACTGATTACTTCACTTACTCCTTTTTTTCACCTTTTCCACAGTGGCGCAGCGCGGCAACCCAATTTGCACCTTTCTTCACTGGCCGGGAGGAGCCCCACTACATGCATGGCAGCTGAAGGATCTCACCAGAAGCAGTAGATGAGCTACCAAACATGACTCTCATCTACCCGAAGCATCTAGTTTTCAGGTGCCAGATATTCGCCTTCACCCCTTCTCCTGTCAGTTTTAACAGTTCTGCCATGAGAAGGCCAGGAGCTGGACTTGACTGTCAGAGGGTATTTGAGACGCACGCCATTGGAGTGGAGAGTGTATCCCCTACATCACCTCCGGCTATAACAGTCCTTAGAACCTCGTTAAGTAATAAAGCTGTTCCTACTTTTTTTCCCCCTAGTTTATACATCGTGTTAACGGGTGTCTTTTTAAAATTCATATATTTCACTTTATGGAAAGTCTTCATGCTGTCATAGTCTGGCAAATGTAACTGATGAAAGCTGAGAAGACTTTACTTTCATTCCTTTCATTAACCCTTTCTTTCTCTGTCTCCCATCAACTTTGAAAGCATGATTACCATAGTCAGTAGTGAACTGCCTTGTTAATCAGTGCAGATCCTTTATTATCCTAGTCAGCTGCAAAATAGGTACTAACTCATTCTCTTGTGTTAGGGCTACTGGATCTTCTCATCTCATAGCATTATGTTGTGTAAGTAATATATCTACATTAATTTCTTGTAATTGTTTTTCATTTTGAAAAAAAAGTTTATCTTATGATTTTTCATTAATTTATAAATTATTATTAATACTATTTAAAATTAATGATGGAAATGCTGAAGCTTACTTTACATAACTGGTTTTAAAATATGAAGTGTTAATCTGACATCTGGGCTGGGGTAGCAAGGTATGCTACTGTATGGTGAGGCAAAAAAATTTCTAGAGCTGGCCTTGGCTCAGTGAAGATTATATTCTTAGGATGCACACTTTGAAAGCCTAGCACAAGCCATAACCAAACAAGCTCTTACCTGGAACTCCCAGGAAACAAAGAAGACTTGGAAATACCTGGCAAAGGAGTCTCAAAGCAGAGATTAAAACAAAAAAAAAAGATTACACCTGGAGATGGATAGAAGAAACAGGTCAAGACAGAAATAAATAGAGAGCCCTTGTTGATGGCCCATACCCCAGATAGCGGTAAAGAAGGTGTGGAAGGAAGGAATCTTTGAAAAGAGGCATCAGGCACTTCCCTGTAAAACATTGCAGCAGTGATTTTTTTTTTTTTATTAAAAAAAAAATGCTCATGTGTCATTTGGTAGTTTAAGTGTTAAAAACTGCTCACATAAAACCAAATAACAAGAAGAAAACAGAACAAAATATAATCTTTATTATCATTTCAGTAACTCTATCACAAAATAATCATATGGTCTTGTTTCTAAGTAATCTCAAACATAAAACGTCCTATTGGACAACGCCAAACCTGGTATGAGTGCACATAGGACGTGGCCGACCTCCAGAACTCGTTTTGTTTTAAAACAAAAGATCTCAAATATGACACCATTAGGGGGCACACATGTCAGTTTTTAGCATTTTCTGGTTTGTATAACTTATATTATAGTAAATGTGTATTATAAACTATGCAGCATCAGCTACTGATCCAATCTAAGACAAAATATTACAGTATCAAATGTTACCTATGTCTGTAACACTCAGTGCTCACTGAAAGCTGATCTCATCCTCATAAATAGCAGAGCCAATAATAGTACATATAAATAACATGGCCAAAAAGTCAGTAACATTACACATAAATAACATAGCCAATAAGTCAATAACATTACACATAAATAATATAGCCAACAATAGTACATATAAATAATATAGCCAATAAGTCAGTAACATTACACATAAATAATATAGCCAATAAGTCAATAATGTTACACATAAATAACATACCCAATAAGTCAATAACATTACACATAAATAATATAGCCAATAAGTCAGTAACATTACATATAAATAACACAGCCAATAAGTCAATAACATTACACATAAATAACATAGCCAATAACATTTCACATAAATAACATAGCCAATAACAGTACATAACAGTATACATAAACAACATGAACGATAAAATATACAGCCTGCCATATTCTGCTTAACTCTTTCACCCCTGAATTCATTTCCATGCTCTACCGGAATAAATTTTGATGGGAAATTTTGGCAGAAGGAAACTGGAAGGAAGTTACTCTATAATTTAAGAAAATGCATTGGGTATAAATTTGCTACTTTTCATTTTCTTTTGACTTTACTGAATATCGCTCTGAGCATTAATTTGTATAACTGTCGAAGATCTACCAACCCTGCCAGTGTTATTTTAGAGCAAAAGAGTTAATAACAGTCAATAACATGTAAAGTGATATGCCCAATAAAAAAAAGTCAAACTGTTATAAGCATTCAGCAAAAGACAGTCTAAGACAACTAAATGCTATCATTTGCAAGTAACAAATGTTACTAACAAGAAAATGAGTAAAGGCTAAATCATGTACGTACAAACAAGTAACCAACAAGAAAGCTCAATTCATGCATATAAAGTCATAAACATACAAGGAAACAAAATCAGTAACAAACAGCATATACATGCAAGTAACAGTCTCTAATAAGTAATCTGTCAAGCACACACAATTAATACAGCCAGAAATATGTAGACACCATTATATGCACACAATGCAGCACTGTCACGTGCATAAGCAATGATGCGCATGATGTCACCATCCTTGTACTTCAGACAAATTTATTGTTGCTTTAATGTCCTCAATATATCCTTCAGTATGCAGAGACTGAATACATCAATTTTATTTTGACTAATATTTTGTGTGTGTGTGCTTAATATAAGGTTAGCCCCAGGCATCTTTACATTTTGCTCCCAGTTCTATCTTTTTTATCTGATGGTAAAACGAACTTTTTCTCAAAACAATTTCATTAAATACAGCAGTATTTAATTCACACATATTACTAATGATAAAAGTATACTTTAAATTACAACAGCCTCAGTCAAATGCCCAATGCTGGATGGTCTCATACTCATAAAAAAAAACATAGCCAGTAACAATACATATAAATAACACAGTCAATAACTGTACACATAAATAATGTAGCCAATAACAACATATAAATAACATAGTCAATAATTGTACACATAAATAATGTAGCCAATAACAGACCATATAAATAACATAGCCAGTAACAATACCTATGAAAACTGCAATATTATAAGTGTGCAAGGACTGGAGATCTCTCAGACTTACAAGACGTATGATAGTCCAGCAGATGGAAGAAAAAGGATCCAGTCTAGCAGGAAAAAAAAATTCTTTTAACTAAATGAATTTTTTACCAAAAGAACAAATATAACCATACTACAAGAACTTAATATTGAAGATTGGCTAGTAAAGAATCTTCAGAAAGTAAAACAACTAAAGAATCTGTGGAGAGGAACAGACAGAACTACAAAAATAAGATTTTTAAGGGCATGCATCTTTCCCATCGCAACATATGCCTGTTGAATGTAAATGCTACAGAAGAGTTCTTCAAATATCATGGACACAAAAAAGAACAAATATATCCATACTACAAGAACTCTAAAGAAAGACCAATCCTTAGCAAAACTGGAACCCTATTAACATCAAGTAAAGAACAAAAGCAAAGATGGGCTGAACACTTAAGAAATACTTAATTGACCACATCGAAAAGAATTGTTAAACCTTGAAACCAACTTACCAACCCCACAACTAAATGTCAATCTAGATGAAATTAAATTGCATGAAATTGAAACCGCAGTGAATTTAATGGCTAACAACAAAGCTGCAGGTGAAGATGAAATAACACCCGAAATGTTAAAAGCTATCAATAATGACAACATGAGACAAATACAGAGAATTTTTAATAAGATTTGGAAATAAGAAAAGGTCCCTTCTAAATGGAAAAAAAGGAATCATTGTTAAAATACCAAAAGAAGGCAACCTTAGTGACTGTAACAATTGGAGAGGAGTAACCTTAATATCAGTTGTGTCAAAAATATTTTGCAAGGTCATTTTGAATAAACTTAAAGATATAGTGGATGCCACAATGAGAGAAGAACAAGCAGGATTTCAAAAAGGGAGAAACTGTCTCGATCAGATCTTTACTCTAAGAATAATACTTGAAGAACATACTGAAAAGCAGAAACTATTAATACTGAACTTCATAGACTTTAAAAAGGCATTTGATAGCATACACAGAGATTCAATGTGGAGAATTTTAAGTCTATATGGAATACTATCTAAAATTATCAACATCATTAAGGACTTCTACAATGGACGTGTTTGTGCAGTCAAAACAGAAGAAGGGATGAGTGAATGGTTCCAGATTGAAACAGGTGTGAAACAAGGATGTATACTGTCTCCTTTGCTTTTTGGAATTACAATAGACTTCATAATGAAAAAATGGTGCACAGTTAACACAGGTATTGACTGGGTACATGGGACCCAACTAGAAGATCTTGATTTTGCTGATGACTTAACTCTTTTCAGTAAGAATGTGAATTCCATGCAAGAAAAAACAGATAGCCTGTTTTCACAGGCTAGCAAAATAGGACTTGAAATTAACAAGGACAAAACAAAAATAATGAAACTTTACATTAATCAAAATGGAAAAATACACATAGAAGGGAGAGATATTGAAGAAGTCAATCAATTTGCATACCTTGGCAGCTACATAGACCAGGATGGTGATACCAGAAAGGAAGTTAGAATTAGAATTTCAAAAGCAACTTTGACCTTAAGAATCTTGAGAACATGTGGCATTCAAAAGTTATAAGCACAAAAACCAAGTTAAGTTTATTCAATTCATATGTAATATCCACCCTCATTTACTCATGTGAAAACTGGAAAACAGCTAAAGAAATAGACAACAAATTAGACTCTTTTGAAAACATGCAACAGGAAATTACTCGGTATAAAGTGGAATGAATTCAAGAACAATGCAGAGATAAGACAGATGGCTGAACAACAATCAGTCTCATGGGTGATCAGGAAAAAGAGATGGACATATGTTGGTCATGTGATGAGAAGAAACGAACAGAAAATCCCAAAACAAGCTATCAAGTGGAACACAACAGGCCAAAGAAAAAGAGGCAGACCACGTGAAACTCTGAAGATGACATTGTTAAGAGAGACCAAATTAACAGGTATAAAATCCCTTGATGAGGTTGAAAGACTCGCCGTAGACAGGAAAAATGGTGAACTACCTTGTGAGCCCTATGTGACATTTAACGGCATGGGAAGGATATATAAGACAAGAACTTAATACTGAAGAAGGCTGGCTAGTAAAGATGATTAAACAAAGAAAACTTAAATATTTTGGACATATTAAATGTCATGAGAATTTAGAGAAGGAGTCTTGGAAGAGTACATAATGGGAAAAAGAAAGAGAGAGGAAAACCAAGGTGAAGATGGCTGCAAGACATTGTTGATGATCTGCAAATGGACACATCAGCAGCAGGGCATCTTGCTTACAACCGAGAGACCTATAGGAGAGCTGTTAGGAAGGCGAAGTTCTGCAAGGGACTGACTGACTGACTGACTGAGCAAAAAAAGAAATAAATACTCAGCTCAAATCAAAACACACTGAAGCACCATAACAAGCTAAAGAGAAAACACAAGCAATTCAGTTTATTAGCACTATGCATTTTTCACCCTTACATTTCTGTTTGAAATTCAACACTTTCTAGCCTGAAAATTAGATAGATATGTTGATGACACAGTGCTACTGTCCACAACACAAAAAAGGAATGGAAAAACTAATTATGTAAGTCCATAAAACAGTGAAGAGCAAAACCTCTATCTTAATGCAAAGAAAACTAAATTGATGACAACTGACAAAGCGAATAAGGCAGCTGAAACATGTATCAATGAGGAAACATTGGAAGAAGAGGAGAGTTTTGAATACCTCTGATCATTATTAACTAATAATGGAGATACAATGAGGGATATTAAAAGGAGGACATCTATCGCTCTTCAAAAAATAAAACAATTAAAGAAGCTGTAACAGGCAGAACTACAAAAATAAGGTTTTTAAGGGCATGCATCTTTCCTCTCGCAACACATGCCTGTGAGACCTGGACACTTAATAAAACAGCTGAGAAACACATACATTCAATTTGAATATAAATGCTACAGAAGAGTTCTTCAAATATCATGGACACAAAAAAGAACAAACATATCCATACTACAAGAACTTAATATTTAAGACTGGCTGACTGAGCCTGAAAATTATGACTCATACTCAAAGTCTGAAAAACTCAGCATCAGTGAAACTATTCTGCCTTATTTCTGTTTTGGTCAAACCATTGCAAAGCCCTGGTTTCCTTCTGTTATAGCTAAGAGCAACATTTTATGGAAAGTCTCCAGGCTGTCATAGTCTGGCAGACATAACTGGTTAAAGCTGAAAAAGAAACAACATTTTTGTTTAAGTAAACAGTGCAGTTGACTTTTGTGAATACTATATAAAAATCTTGAAGTGAGTTATAAATATTTATTTGGGATGTTTGGTGTTTTCTACATATTTTTTTTCACTTTGGTGCTGCACTGAATTAACCCTTTGATGTTCAGTTTAAGAAAAAAAAAAGTGAAGACTTTATGCAGAATCCAGTTCAAGTGCAGCTGCTTTGACAATTCTGCTTCATTTAGATGCTATTTTCCCCACATATCTTATTTTCTAATATTGCCACATGGCTATGTGATGCAGAATACAGAAGCCATTTCAGAATAATGAAACTATGTTCTTTTACATTCTCTCCACATGAAATTTGTTGCTGAATTTTAAGAAATTATAAAAAATAAATTGTATTACATGTAAAACTCTCTACATAATTTTTTAAAAACATTGTAATATATCATTATCTCAAGAAGAATGGTGGCCTGATTGGCTGAATAGTTATGTGCTTGGTCTACTAATCTGGTAGTACTAGGTTCAAGTCTCAGCAGCTGGGATTTTTTTCTGGGGCCACAACACCAACAAGCCATAGGGTTCACCCAGCCCCCCCCCCCCAAAAAAAAAAAACTGGTTCCAGAGAAATCTAGGAAGGCAAATTCAGCTAGATGTGATAGTGACCACAACACATTTTCATGTGCTGAAGGTCTTGGATATACGGGCCTAAAGCCATATCTCCAATATGCCTTAGTGTCATGGAAACCCAGATTTTACCTACCTACCTACCTACCTACCTAAAGAAGGATCATCTTACAATATCTGGCATTATTATTTCAGGTTAAACATTACTTTATTCAAGGGATCAAAAAGTATTAGAAATAGCTCCTCAGGTAAATTTGGTGTAATAAATCACACAGAATATAATTAAACTAATACCAAATTAATAAGTATCATTTCCACAGATATCAGGCAAGCACAGATTCAGACAGAGGCTAACAGTGGTCAGTGCGAAACTACTGAAAGTTATGATATAAGTGACAAAGCCCCAAAGGGCTCGATGAAAGTTATGATATAAGTGACAAAGCCCCAAAGGGCTCGATGAAAGTTATGATATAAGTGACAAAGCCCCAAAGGGCTCGATGAAAGTTATGATATAAGTGACAAAGCCCCAAAGGGCTCCATGAACTAACCATGTGTGAGAGGAGGGCAGGCTGTTGTATGTGGGAACAGGTGACAGCTGAATCTTTGGACTGAGCTCTGAGAAACCCCCCGGAGGAAGCTGAGAAGAACCAGTGGTAAACTGGAGTAACCGAGCCATCTGTTCATCAGTGAAGCTTGTTACCATGATCCAGAACCAGTTCAGAACCTAACATAATAAAGAGAATGAATTCGCTGCCACTGTTTTAATATTCTGGCGCTCATTATTTAATATGTGCTGGATAAAATAACAGTCAAATAATCAATCAATGTTGATTACAGACTCTTCAGACACTGACTGGGCAAGTGGTGAGTGAGTGTCCAACATATCTTTTGGAACACAGGAGCAACAACTGCCTCTCTGTGTTTTGTAATTTTCTATCTGGGGTGTTTAACTTCAGTACTTCAGTGGCCCCAAGAACCACAGCCATATGTGGAAAATGAGTGGTGGGCTGCATCAAAATAAAACAGTTTTAGCCAAATTCATATAAAAATGTGACAGTTGTGAAGTAAAGGTGAACTGATTGTTTTTTTATTAGTAGTGCAGGTAAGAACAGCGAAGAGCAAAACCTCTATCTTAATGCAAAGAAAACTAAATTGATGACAACTGACACAACAAACAAGGCAGCTGATATATTTATCAATGAGGAAAAATTGGAAGAAGTGGAGAGTTTTTAATATCTTAGATCACTACTAACTAATAATGGAGATACAATGAAGGAAATTAAAAGGAGGACATCTATCGCTCTTCAGAAAGTAAAACAACTAAAGAATCTGTGGAGAGGAGCAGACAGAACTACAAAAATAAGATTTTTATGGGCATGCATCTTTCCCATCACAACATATGCCTGTGAGACCGAGACACTTAACAAAACAGCTGAGAAACACATGAATACCTTTGAATGTAAATGCTACAGAAGAGTTCTTCAAATATCATGGACACAAAAAAGAACAAATATATCTATACTACAAGAACTTAATATTGAAGAAGGCTGGCTAGTAAAGAGGATTAAAGAGAGAAAACTTAAATATTTTGGACACATTAAACGTCATGGTAATTTAGAGAAGACCATCTTGGAAGGGTACATAATGGGAAAAAGAAAGAGAAGAAAACCAAGGCGAAGATGGCTGCAAGACATCGTTGATTATCTGCAAATGGATGCATCAGCAGCAGGCCATCTTGCTTACAACCGAGAGGCCTACAGGAGTGTTGCAAGGGACATGCAAATGAATGAAAGAATGAATGAATGAATGAAAGAATGAATGAATGAATGAGTGCAGATCTTACATGCTTAGTTTAATCAAATAAATTACAGAAAGTAAAATCTACTTTAAAGAGGGTTTATACATTATATGTGCTCTACCATATATCATGAATGCAATCTATGGTCTGAGAGCCTATCATATCTGGGGTTTGATTCAGTCATTATCTATTTTCTTTCTCTCATGTCTACAATTTTTGAAGGCTAATCACACATGTTTTGCTCTGTCAGTTTCCTGAGAACTTTTTAAAGACTCATTCATCTGCTGCAGTTAACCAAAAAAAACAAAAACATAGTAACAATAAAAGCCTATATAAAGTAATCTTGTGATTATGATTCTTTCATGCTCCTGTGTAAAGATTTTATCTGAGAGCGGGAATGGCCTAATCAATACTGAGCAGCTTACGAGACTGGAGTCAGTGGATTCTGTGCCCCCCCTCCCCTTGCCTCCTTCCCCCACATATACACACCACAGCTTTCATCTAGTCATAGTCTTCAATGATGCTATAGAATTCATGTACTGTGCTGAGATCCTCCTTTCAAGGGGAGATCAATGCATCCATGGACTTGGTCAGAGTGCAATGATAACCTTTTAACATTCTGTTAATTAATCCACATGTTTTTTTTTGTAACTCATCAAGTTTTCTAATGCCACACTGTAAACTTCTAGCAGGTCTCAAACCATCCCTGATATGTGTATGTATCCCAAAGTTATTTCAATAAAATGAACATTTCCCTCACTTTGTTAAACGATGATGAAGCTCCATTAACAATGTGGTGAAGTTTAAAGTCAGCCACACTGTAGGTCCCCATTCCACACATCAGAAGCTGGGACACAGGTAATAAAGACTATGAAGAATACTTAAAAACATGGCTTAAAACATTGTTGTATAATCAGCAGCAGCATAAATCATATAGAAAAATAACAAAACAACTGAAGTTATAACTTGAATGCACTGATTAATATGCTCATTACTGACTGCATTATCACAATCAAAAAGCAGGATAAATTTAACAGTACATTAGGACAGTGGGGAAAAAAACTGGCATGCTACACCACAATAGACAAAAATTCCATCAGCTATACCTGCCATATTTCATGCCCTATAAGATGTCTGATGTATAGTTGATGTCTAAAATTTTGCAGGGAATAATTTGGAAAAAGAAATGAAAAGCACAACATACATTTTCCATGAACAATATGGCAATGTAACTCCAAAGAATGATGATGGCAGTAAGTGGCAGTGATACCACTCTTCATTTTAATTGTAACATTTATTCATGTATTTTTTAAATAATGCAGTAAATGCCATTTTGTTTACTCATTTTATTATGCATAACACCACTTTTAGTTCTTTTTTTTTTTTTTACAAATTTACCAAGATTTTATTAAAAAAAAACAAAACCAACTACAGTTTACTTGTACTGGGTATCTTAAACGTTTCATCATGTTTTTATGAACTTTATCGTTTACCACTGAAACTTCATACTATATATATTGGAAGTTAACGACAGAGCCATTTTTCATCCCTATAAGATGTCATATGGACATGCACATCCAATTTTTCACCCTTTGGAAATAAAAATATATTTGTTCAGTGTTTAATATTGTAATTAATATTATTTTATATGTAATCATAATTTAATCATTTATAATCATATATGTTCCTTTTTGATGTCAGCAGAGAACTTGTGTGCTAAACATGGGTATTTGGGTGTTAGTCTGTTACTACTAACATCTAGTCCAATGCCTACTTAAATCCAATATCAAGGTATAAGATACAGTGTAAAATATGAAGGACTTTTGTGTGGGAAAAAAGTGCATCTCACATGGCCTGAAATAGTAACTACCAATTCTGAGCTGAAAGTAAGGCTGACAACTATTTAGACATATATAACAAATAAGTCGTATCATTTTAAATTTTCACCCCTTGTTCACAAAAAAAAAAAAAGGAGAACCGCAGATGCAGCCTTGGAGTTTTTTTTCCCCTGAACTTCACCTTTTGAAAGACTGTACACAGAGGAAAGAATATAATCACTAACACCCTTATAGTTCCACTGCCTTCACTGCATTAAAGAACATTAAATTCATACCTGCAAAAAGATTCTTTAAAAAAATCATAGAACATTAAGTTCATAGCTACAGGAAGATTCTAAAACAATGTATGATTAAAAAGTTTAATTATTTAGAAATACATAACTCACAAAAAAAACAAACAAACATGAAACAGTGCAATGTTAAGATAGTCTCACCTCCAGTTCAAACTCATCAAATATTCTGAGAAGATTTTCAGGAATGAATCCTGTACTTAAACCCTTCTTAAAGCTTTCCACCTCCTCCTTGACTGGAGCCACAAGTCGATACTGAGCCAGTGCATCAAGATAACACAGTTTGTTGCTATTGGTTATGGCAGTTTTAGAACCGTTTGGAATAAGATCTACTTCCTGAAATGTCCATAAAAATTTTTTCATAAATTCAGTTCAAGGGATTTAGAATGAAATAAATGTTTATATAACATGTAATCTTGTGTAATCGAACAACTATTAACATGTAATCTTGTGTAATCAAACAACTATTAACATGTAATCTTGTGTAATCGAACAACTATTAACATGTAATCTTGTGTAATCAAACAACTATTAACATATAATCTTGTGTAATCAAACAACTATTAACATGTAATCTTGTGTAATCGAACAACTATTAACATGTAATCTTGTGTAATCAAACAACTATTAACATGTAATCTTGTGTAATCAAACAACTATTAACATGTAATCTTGTGTAATCGAACAACTATTAACATGTAATCTTGTGTAATCAAACAACTATTAACATGTAATCTTGTGTAATCAAACAACTATTAACATGTAATCTTGTGTAATCGAACAACTATTAACATGTAATCTTGTGTAATCAAACAACTATTTGTCTTCATTCAACATCATCCAGCCCTGAGCACAGAAAGATAGAACATGTAATATTTTATTTGTATAGAACATGTAACATTTATATAGAACATGTAACATTTTATTCATATAGAATATGTAACATTTTATTTACTTCTTGCATACTTTTAAATAGTTGTGTTATCAGTCAGACATGAAGTTCAGAGTGCAAAGTCACTGAAGAATTCTGCAAATCACATGTGAATATTAATTCATCTAATCTTTAATCAACTAAATTGATGACAACTGACAAAACAAACAAGGCAGCTGAAATATGTATCAATGAGGAAAAACTGGAAGAAGAGGAGAGTTTTGAATATCTTGGATCACTGCTAACTAATAATGGAGATACAATGAGGGAAATTAAAAGGAGGACATCTATCGCTCTTCAGAAAGTAAAACAACTAAAGAATCTGTGGAGAGGAGCAGACAGAACTACAAAAATAAGATTTTTAAGGGCATGCATCTTTCCCATCACAACATATGCCTGTGAGACCTGGACACTTAACAAAACAGCTGAGAAACACATAAATGCCTTTGAATGTAAATGCTACAGAAGAGTTCTTCAAATATCATGGACACAAAAAAGAACAAATATATCTATACTACAAGAGCTTAATATTGAAGAAGGCTGGCTAGTAAAGAGGATTAAAGAGAGAAAACTTAAATATTTTGGACACATTAAACGTCATGATAATTTAGAAAAGACCGTAATGGAAGGATACATAATGAGAAAAAGAAAGAGAGGAAGACCAAAATGAAGATGGCTGCAAGACATCGTTGATGATCTGCAAATGAATGCATCAGCAGCAGGCCATCTTGCTCACAACCGAGAGGCCTACAGGAGTGCTGTTTAGGAGGCAAAGTTCCGCAAGGGACAAGCAAATGAATGAATGAATGAATGAATCCTTTTTTGTTATAATTATTGTTCCTCTACTTTTTTTTTCTATCATTCTCAGATGTCGACTTGTATTCTTCTAAAGTAATCGGCGGTCAGTTGGAGTTGGCGTATATCCCCATGAAGCTTCTCTTGAACGGATATAGGTGTTAGTTATAAATATTGTAATACTATTCAACACTTATGATTTCTGAATGAATTTTCATAAACAGTTTTGGTCTCTCTTTAAAATTTATGAGAAAAAAAAATAATGGCGGAGAACAGTGATCTACTTAACAAATAATCTGATACCTTGATTAGCTGCCCTTGTGATATACTTAACAAATAATCTGATACCTTGATTAGCTGCCCTTGTGCATTGTAAACTTCCTCTGAGAAGGTAAGACCCATGTCTTCAACACTGTTCTTCTCAATGTAGGAGATTTTGGTCTGATAAAATTCTGGATCATCTGTCTCAAAGTGCTGCAGAATATAATACAATCAGCATGTTCTGAAATATAATACAATCAGCATGTTCCAAAATATAATACAATCAGCATGTTCCAAAATATAATACAATCAGCATGTTCCAAAATATAATACAATCAGCATGTTCTGAAATATAATACAATCAGCATGTTCCAAAATATAATACAATCAGCATGTTCCAAAATATAATACAATCAGCATGTTCCAAAAATAATACAATCAGCATGTTCCAAAATATAATACAATCAGCATGTTCTGAAATATAATACAATCAGCATGTTCCAAAATATAATACAATCAGCATGTTCCAAAATATAATACAATCAGCATGTTCCAAAATATAATACAATCAGAATGTTCCAAAAAAACCCAGACTAATCTCAACTATAAATTTTAACTATATACTTCTTAATAGCTACAAACTTCATTTGCTTGTTAGTTTCATTCTGTGCTTCAAAAACTTAGTAGCTGAGATGACTGTGTCATCAGGACAGCAAAGCAAAACTGACTAAGCTTCCTCTGAGTAGTGATCCAGGTAACAGGCTGTTTGTGACATTATAGCATGATCTATAGGGGAAGGGGTCAGTGTCAATTCCCAATATGAAAAGTCTGCTGTTTAAAAGCTCTTCAGAAGGTCTAGAAAGTCACCAATGACCACTTGCTATCTGATTGGATGTTTTTAAACTCAAGAACTTCATTACAAGCATCAACTTAGTCACACACAGAGAACCTATAAAAATTCTAGAAACTTCTCTGAAGTAAATCTGAACAACAAGAGGAAAAATATGAGAAATGGGAAATTAGGCCACACTTGTTCATAGACTTATATACTGTAAGAACTTTTTATTGGTAACAAGAAATGAGCATTCTAGTTGTAAGTGTACAGTTAGGTAAGCTGTACCATTTAAATATAACAAATGTTTACACTTTCCTGTTTATGATATCTTGAGTTAGTAATATGAGCTTAAAATTTAGAAAACATAAAAAACAAACAAAAATCTGAATAAAATAATACAGACCTTATATGTTACTCTGATGCCCAATAGTTGAGCCAAAAATGACCTTGTAAATCGTGCTTTCACCAGCTGTGTCCTGCCTAGTGAGGACTCCAACAAACACTTGGCCACAACTTTTCCTGCAAACTCATACAGCTTAGCTTTTCTGTCAGGTGGCCTTTTTGTATTAGGATGAACCTGTCATAGTAATCTTTCACTGTGAGTTTCATGAGCCATTTTGGATTAAAATGAGGCTAAACAAAATCCTTGGCTAGCAAAATAGGTCTTGAAATTAACAAAGACAACAAAAGTTATGAAATTTCTTATTAATCAAGAAGGAAAAATATATGTGGAAGGAACAGCTGTTGATGAAGTAAGCCAATTTTCATACCTTGGCAGCTACATGGACCAGGATGGTCACACCAGGAAGGAAGTTAGAATTAGAATTGCAAAAGCAGCATTGTCCTTCAAAAATATTGAGAACATATGGAATTAAAAAGTTATAAGCACAAAAACCAATTCAAGTGTGATATCCACCCTCATTTATGCATGTAAAAGCTGGAAAACAACTAAAGAAATAGACAATAAATTAGACTCTTTTGAAAACAAATGCCTCAGGAAAATACTTGGTATAACGAGGAATGAATTTAAGAACAACACAGAGATAAGACAGATGAGCAATCAACAACCTGTCTCATGGGTGATCAGAAAAAGAAGATGGACATATGCAGGCCATGTGATGAGAAGAAACAATCAGAGAATACAAAAAGAAGCTATCAAGTGGAGCACAATAGGCTGAAGAAGAAGAGGTCGACCACGTGAAACTCTAAAGAGGACATTGTTAAGAGAAGCCAGTTTAGTGGGCACAGCATCCCTTGATGAAGTTGAAAAACTCGCAGAAAACAGGAAAACTTGGCAAACAACTATGCAAGTCCTATGTGATGTATAACGGCACAGGAAGGATGTAAGATGTAAGATGAAATAAATAATTAGCTTTACTTCTATGTTTCATGGTCTAAATCTTAGGACTGACCTCTGAAAAAAAAAAAAATAGAAAAACTTACAGTACTCATACTTCTGTTTCATGCCTTTTAGCATTTATACTGAGCTTGTTCAGAGATAACAGTTATGATTAAATGCTGGGACCCACAGATGCTGTGACCAAGTACAGCACAAACAGGAATTTTAAAAGACCATCTATGAAGGTCTGAACATCACTGAGGTCATATGGTCCAAAAATGTCAACTACGTCCCCTCTCAACACCTCACGGTTCATGAGGAAAGATAAAGTAAGTAACTATCATTGAAGGTTAAAAGAATAAAGAAGGAGATCACTAAATTTATCACTGAAGGTTAAAAGAATAAAAAAGGAGATCACTAAATTTATCATTGAAGGTTAAAAGAATAAAGAAGGAGATCACTAAATTTATCATTGAAGGTTAAAAGAATAAAGAATGAGATCACTAAATTTATCATTGAAGGTTAAAAGAATAAAGAAGGAGATCACTAAATTTATTGTTGAAGGTTAAAAGAATAAAGAATGAGATCACTAAATTTATCATTGAAGGTTAAAAGAATAAAGAAGGAGATCACTAAATGAACTTTTTTCAAGAGAAAACTTAATAAGTTTTTACCAGGACTATTCAAAGTCTGACTTCAGAAAGAGCTTTAAAAAAATGAATGAATATTAGCTCAGTTTTCTTCTCCTTAATCTAAGTCCATGTTATAGACACATTTAAACCTGCAGCTCTCTTGCCATATATAATCAGCAACCAATGTTTGACAGGAACAGTTAGCTTCAGTGGACATTGGGGTATGTGGCAAAGCATGTATGGGACTGTCCTGAATGTGATGATGCCAGATTCTGATTTCTGAATTTCTCTCTTGCCTGTGTAAGCTTTACTGTTACTTTCAGTTTCTTGGCAGTAACCCCACAGCTTTCTTTTTTTTTTTTCCAGATGCATTACCTCTGGCACAGACACACATGGACTGGCAATTCTTGGCATGTTTTCTGAAGCTTAGATTTCATATCATCTTCCAACATTAATGTGCGGACATTACTCACTATATCTAATCTAAGTGCCATGCCACGTGGCGTAGGCGATCATTTCTCTCCACAATTCTCTGTCTTTAGACTTGATCATGAGATCCACCTATGACTTTCTTCCTAGCCACACTGACAGCCCATCCAGTAACTTCTCTCTCTGTCTTCCTCTGTCTCTTCTTCCCTCAATTTTTTCAGTTGCCACAATGTGTTCCAATTTTCCTATTCTCAGGAAATGTCCTATAAATCTCGCTTGTCTGCCTCTGATCTTTGCTATAATTTGCTTTTTAACTCCAGCCTCTCTTAAGACTTCTTCATTGGTTTTCTTAGCTGTCCATGGTACCTTCAACATCCTTCTTATAAACCACATTTCCATGGCCTCCATTTATACTCACTATATGAGAAATGTTTAAACTCTGTCTCAGGTCAAAGAAAAATGAAAAAAAAATAGACTATGAGGAATCAGTGACTAACAAAACCTTTATTCTAAAATGTTTTATGAAAATTAAAGCAAACAAATGCATTAAATAATATTGACATAATTTCCTTTCTTAAATAACATTATTTCACATGGAAGCAAAGGCATGTTTCTAGACTTATCTTCTCACTCGAAGGATTTTGGTTTTGGGAGCCTTTACTGTATCATTTATTTAACCCAATCATAAACATGGATAGTGGATGCACTATTTCCTGGGAAAATAACAACATCCAGAGACACAGAATATCTACTTGTAGGGTGAGAAACATTGGACTGCACTGCCCACATGGGTGTCTGTAAATGAAAGGAAAATATGATTTCATGTGAAGCTCTGTCCAGTGAATATGGAACTTCACAAGAATCCACAGTGGGTGAAAGCAAAGAAAAATTCTATCACTTTCCACTTAAATACTTCTGTAAGGTGAATGTTTATGCACTAAGAATTATGTCCTCGGTCAGTAAAGCTGGCCTGGCCACAATAGTGTGAGCAACAATAACATAAATTCCACTCACCAGTCCTTGAGGATTGTCACTGAGCCTTGTGAATAACTTTGAACAATTTGGATCAAAAAGCTCTTTGCACAGAAGTTCAAACCACTCCCTGCTGATGCCTCCCCAGTCTAGGCCTTGCTCTCCAGAAAAGATTATTTCAAAATGCTTGCACCAGTCTGATGGTTTTAAATGCTTTGTCATTTTGTATGACTGTAATGTAGACAAACATGGATTTCATTTGGTGATTTAATGATATTAAACCACTGGATGAAACTATAACAAATGAAAAAGAAAGGGGTGATCAATCAGTAGTTGGATTGTTCGCTCTCAGACAATGTGCACAAGTGGTTTGCTCTATATTTATAATTATTGTAAATAGGATGTGCCAGACAATTCACTCATTCATTTGCATGTCCCTTGTGGAACTTTGCCTCCCTAACAGCACTCCTGTAGGCCTCTCGGATGTGAGCAAGATGGCCTGCTGCTGATGCATCCATTTGCAGATCATCAATGATGTCTTGCAGCCATCTTAGCCTTGGTCTTTCTCTCTCTCTTTCTTTTTCCCATTATGTACCCTTCCAAGACGGTCTTCTCTAGATTATCATGATGTCTAATGTGTCCAAAATATTTAAGTTTTCTCTGTTTAATACTCTTTACTAGCCAGCCTTCTTCAATATTATGTTCTTGTAGTATGGATATATTTGTTCTTTTTTGTGTCCACGATATTTGAAGAACTCTTCTGTAGCATTTACATTCAAAGGCATTTATGTGTTTCTCAGCTGTGCCAGACAAACCCAGCTCAATATAAAGACTGTGCAACATCAATGCTGAACAAAACATCATTAGAAGAAAACAGGTGAAGACGTTTTCCAATTTAGCAGTCAACAACCCCTGGCTGACATGTTGGCATCAGGGCTGGTGAATCACAGCTGACCAAGACCCTATCCCACCTCTCCTCATCAATATAGTCCCCTTGATTTGCAATGCATTCTGTGCCATCTGTGAACCAGTGTCTGACTTCCAGTAAGATAATATCCTGACTTCTCAGCCACAGTGTAAAATGCCTCTTGTGTGTTTGCCTAGCGCAGTCAGGGTGGTATAAGCTTGTTATGCCTGCCTTGAACTTCGTAACCCAGTTGTAGATTTCAGGCTTTCTTATGCTATCAATGCTGCTCACCACAGATATTTTTAAAATAACTTTTTTTTTTTAATTTAAAAAAAAAACCAAAATACACTGATTTAGTGATTTTGCATATCTCAGTACTGCATGAACTTATGATAGAACTGTCATATTATTAGCTCTATATACAATTCATAAAATGTTATTAGCTCTATATGCAATACACAAAACATTATTAGCTCTACACACAATGCACAAAACATTATTAACTCTATATCTTACATCCTTCCCATGCTGCTAATGTCACATAGGTCTCGCATGGTAGTTCACCAAGACTTCCTATCTTCAGCAAGTTTTTCAATCAATGTGTGTTATGCCCACTGAACTGGCCTCTTTAACAATGTCCTCTTTAGAGTTTCACGTGGTCAACCTCTTTTTCTTCAGCCTGTTGTGTTCCACTTCATAGCTTGTTTGGAGATTCTCTGATTGTTTCTCTCATCACATGACCGACATATGTCCATCTTCTTTTTCTGATCACTCATGAGACAGGTTGTTGTTTGCTCAGCTGTCTTATCTCTGCACTGTTCTTGAATTCGTTCCACTTTATACCAAGAATTTTCCTGAGGCATTTGTTTTTGAAAGAGTCTAATTACTCGTCTGTTTCTTTAGTTGTTTTCCAGCTTTGACATGCATAAATGAGGGTGGATATTACATTTGAATTTAATAATCTTAACTTGGTTTTTGTCCTTATAACTTTTGAATGCCATATGTTGTCAAGATTCTTGAAGGTCAGTGCTGCTTTTGCAATTCTAATTCTAACTTCCTTTCTGGTGTCACCATCCTGGTCTATGTAGCTGCCCAGATATGCAAAATGGTTTACTTCTTCAACAGCTGTTCCTTCTATGTTTATTTGTCCTTCGTGGTTAATGAGAAGTTTCATTATTTTTGTTTTATCCTCGTTAATTTCAAGTCCTATTTTACTAGCCATTGAAGACAGGGTATCAATGCTATATACAATATATCTATTTACAGATCTATACAATACAACTCTATATACAATGCATAAAATATTATAAGCTCTATATACAATGCACAAAAACTCACACTGTGTAAGAGATCTGATCTGTCAATTTTGAGCAGTACATTTGAATCAGACAGCTTCTGATGAGTGGCTCGAACTTGCCGATGGAAAAAGCTTTGCTTGTCATTAAAGGTTTCAGAACCTCCTGAGAAAAGAAACAAAAACAGAAAGCAATAAGTTGTTTGTGACACACGATAAATAATGTATAAGTATACAACTATAAATTGACGCCAAAAAAAGAGACAATTGAGGTAAATGTGATTTTCTGGTCACAGCCATAAAACAATGTCATGCAGATGACACAAGCTACTTAGCACTTGAGAACCACCACATTCAAGATTTTGGGACACTGGAACCACATGGTTTAAACTCTTTATTTAGCTACACATAATCTTCCACAATCATACTCATTCTCACTTGTTGCACTTTGTTTAGACTCCTCATGAACCATCCCACTGCTACTCCTCTACCACAACCATAATCATCCATTTCACCTTCTCTTATATAGATTCCCTTCCATCATACACTATCCAACATTACAATTCCCTATCCACTCATGACTATGTAACCCCACTTTTCACTCTCTTATGAGCACCATCCATGGATACTGACTCTCCAGACATCATTGTTCTTTGTAGAATTCTATACTCTTTCTCCTCTGCGCATCCCTCTTCTCTTAACATTTTCTATACTCAATCATGCACTATTTTACACCTTTCAGAACGCATGCATCCTTACCCTGGTAACAGACATTACTTGTTTACATTGGTGATGCTGAAAAAGGGACACCTCACAGTGCTCTCAATTATTCAAGCTAAGTGCTGTTTAATTTTAAAGTTTTATTTTGTATTTTTCATTCATTTTTTTCATTTTTTTTTGGTTATTTCATTAACTTAGTTTAATGTGATCCTAAAATTTGTCTCCTCTATCTTATTCGTCATCCTGTTTGTTATTGTCTGACGAAGGCAAACGCCAAAATGTCACAACTGCGTACTCGTTAAATAATAACACTGTTCCTACTTTTTTTTCTAGTTTGTACATTTAAATTGTTTGTGATCCTGCTGTTCATAATTCTGATCCCATATTATTACATAATTTATATAACTTATTATTACCATTATTATTATATGCTTCTCCATCATGTGTGGTCCTTGGTGTTTCCAATTAGTTCTGATACTTTTCCGTATCACTTGGTCAGTCCATTGAGATATTTTTCTCTTTGCCTTCCTCTCTTCCTTTTTCCCTTGAATTTTCCAGTCATCACCAGGTCCTCCAACATCTGTCTTCTCATGACATGTTCAAGAAATTTTGACTGTCTTTTTCTTATCATTTTAACCAGTTTTCGTTGTTCTGAAACTTCTTTGAGGACCTCTTATATAACTAAATATAATAAAAACATATATATATATATATATATATATATGTATCCGTTCTTAAAACTTCAAATAGTTCAGACATTTACAAACCCTGAAGTGACAAAAACATCAGATACAAAATGTTCAAATAGAACAGTTCATACTGACGTTCTTCTAGAACAAATCAATTTCTGTCATTTCACAGGTTCAGGCACATCTCTTATAAAATGAATTCCTTGTTCAGTTATAAAAAAAAACAAAAGATACAACACTCTCCCCTATGCCCCCATACCTATACTTTTAGAGAGAAAGTATGAAAATGTTGCTGCAATAGTGTTACAGTCTTTGGTAGCAAGCTCAACTGAAGATTTGCTTCTGTCTTCTATACACAAAGTGGGTGCTTCCACCTGATTGTTATTGATCCCACTAAAAGCAACCTGAAATACACAAGCAAACAAATGATGGATTAATTTTTCTTTTTTTACTGATAATCATTTCTGTTATAAGTTAGTGCTGTTCTAACATCAATTTCCTACTGACAGCTATTATCTGCCTTGAAATACAATATTTATAGTGTTTTTTTTTTCTAGTATTGGAAACAAACTGAACACACTTCTTCAGTATTCATGTGCTGAGTCATATTTGTGGTGTCCAGCTTTCAGATGTTGAGCAATAATATTATGTAGGTAATTATCCCTTTAACTGTGCACAGAAATATATTTAGTTCACTGTCATTAAGCCATGGCAAGTAACAAACCATACAGAGCCTCAAAGAGACAAAGCATCAGTAACGGTACCTTGGCCATGACTCAGTGAGACAAAGCATCAGTAACAGTACCTTGGCCATGACTCAGTGAGACAAAGCATCAGTAACAGTACCTCGGCCATGACTCAGCGAGACAAAGCATCAGTAACAGTACCTCGGCCATGAGTCAGCGAGACAAAGCATCAGTAACAGTACCTCGGCCATGAGTCAGCGAGACAAAGCATCAGTAACAGTACCTTGGCCATGACTCAGTGAGACAAAGCATCAGTAACAGTACCTCGATCATGACTCAGCGAGACAAAGCATCAGTAACAGTACCTCGGCCATGACTCAGCGAGACAAAGCATCAGTAACAGTACCTCGGCCATGACTCAGCGAGACAAAGCATCAGTAACAGTACCTCGGCCATGAGTCAGCGAGACAAAGCATCAGTAACAGTACCTCGGCCATGACTCAGCGAGACAAAGCATCAGTAACAGTACCTCGGCCATGAGTCAGCGAGACAAAGCATCAGTAACAGTACCTCGGCCATGACTCAGCGAGAAAAAGCATCAGTAACAGTACCTCGGCCATGACTCAGCGAGACAAAGCATCAGTAACAGTACCTCGGCCATGACTCAGCGAGACAAAGCATCAGTAACAGTACCTCGGCCATGACTCAGCGAGACAAAGCATCATTAATAATATATCTGACAACATTATCATACCTTTGTCCACGGAGAAATACGGAAAGTGCATAACTTTCTTGCACATATTTTGAAATAACATTCCTTGATAGTCACTTGCTGAAAACAGAAATAAACACAAGATCAGAAGATGAAAATAAGTCACTTCAAAATGTATGTTAAACCAAAGATCACAAACTCATAAGAAAATGAATACTTGTCTTACAAGAAAAATAAAGCTCCACTAAATGAAAACAGTTCCTACCAGATTTACAGCTTGTAAATTTAGAATTAAATCTACCAAACTACTGTTGGAAATGAATTTCTGGTTTTTGACTAGCCTGTTAAACAACCATGTCATTCAAACAATGGCTTGTTGACATATGGTATCAAAAGACACATGAATCTCATGCTCAAGCACAGACTTAGTGTGTTCTTTCCAGTTCCCCTTTCAAAATGGGCAGGATCTGGGTTGATCCCATTTGTGTTTAAATCTTCATCAACTCTCTCAAGTCAGAAATGAGTTCACAGTATGCCTGAAGTATTATCACAGGCATTACCCATTAGGCTAAACAGGCCAATGGGCCTGTCATCAAGAAAAAAAACAACTACAAATACAGATTATTGTTCTACACTAAAGTAATTTATAACTGATATCGCTGCATTTGCATGTTATGGTATCCAAAAGACTGTTGTAATTGGTCTGCATAATGCAGTCTTATAGAAAAAAATTATCACAACTAGAGAAGAATCAGACCATATAGACCATTTATCCCCAACCCCGTCTGATCTATACCATCCATCAGTTGTATAAAAGAAAAGATGACAGGAAAACAAATGATACATGGCATCAAAGACATGAATCTAGAGCTCAAGCACAGGTCTAATACCGCTCGCCCTTCAAAATAGGCAGACAACTGAGATTTCATTTCTACCGGTGTTTTATCTTGATCATCTCCCCTCAGTCAGCGCAAATTCCTGCTAATCTTATTCCTCACTACATCTTCTCTCCTTTCTTCCACTAATATTTCCAGTACATCGTCATCCTACCTTTGGAGAAACATAAACATAAACTTTTCTTGGCTTTTCCAGCTTTTCATCGTTGTAAGTCAGCAACTGGGCTTCATAACATAGATGGTGTTTCCATGTGGTAATGTTTTTCTGTACTTTGTTTAGATCTGCAGCTGAGAAGTATGAAACAGAGTATTTATTTACTATCATGTGACTTACTATCATGTGAATTAGTATCAAGTGATTTACTATCATGTATCACCTGCTTTAATGTGTAAAGTGATCTGTATAAATAAGATTTTTAAGGGCATGCATCTTTCCCATAGCAACATATGCCTGTGAGACCTGGACACTTAACAAAACAGCTGAGAAACACATAAATGCCTTTGAATATAAATGCTACAGAAGAGTTCTTCAAATATCGTGGACACAAAAAAGAACAAATATATCTATACTACAAGAGCTTAATATTGAAGAAGGCTGGCTAGTGAAGAGTATTAAGCAGAGAAAACTTAAATATTTTGGACACATTAAACGTCATGATAATTTAGAGAAGACCGTATTGGAAGGATACATAATGGGAAAAAAAAAAGAGGAAGACCAAGACGAAGATGGCTGCAAGACATCGTTGACGATCTGGAAATGGATGCAACAGCAGCAGGCCATCTTGCTCACAGCCGGGAGGCCTACAGGAGTGCTGTTTGGGAGGCAGGGTTCCGCAAGGGTCATGCAAATGAATGAATGAATGAATGAATGACTTCTTTCATCGGGAGGCCTACAGGAGAGCTGTTAGGGAGGTAAAGTTCCACAAGGGACATGCAAATAACTGATTGATCTGTTCCACCAGTTTTCTTCAGCTTAGAACACTGGTTCTTAACCTGAAGTTTACAGACCTCCTGGAGTTTTACTAAAATATTTTTTGTGGGTCCGTGAACCAACAAATGGATTGATTCCAATAAAAGACAAACTCAGCACCATCTGGGTTACATTTATGGATTTATTTTTTAATGAAAAACCCGCGACGTTTCTCAGGCTGAAACTGGGGTCCATGGCCAAAAAAAAAAAAAAAAGGTTAAGAACCACTGGGGTTCTAAGGACTGAAATAGCCGGAGGTGGGGTGAGGGATATGCCCTCCACTCCAATTAAATGTCTCCGTGGAGTGTGTATCAAATAGCCTCTGACAGTCCAAGTCCATCTCCTGACCTTCTCGTGGCGGAACTGTTTAAACTGACAGAAGAAGGAGCGAAAGGCGAATATCTGGCGCCTGAAAACCAGGCGCTTTCGGAGATGAGACTCGTTAGTCTTCGTTGGTAGCTCATCTAGGAGAAGGAAAGCCCCTGCTCGTTGCTGACAAGATTCTTCAGTTGCCGTGCCTGGGGTGAAACGCCTCCTGGCCAATGAAGAAAAATGCGATTAGGATTGCCAAGCGGCGCCGCTGAGGAAAAGGTGATGGAAAGGATTAAGTGAAGTTTAATCGGCATGGCCAGTAGATTCGTGGTGAGGGCTACTCATATCACGGCACCTCTGCACTGCACTCATCAGTGCAAGATGTTGGTTATATTGCGCTCTTTCCGTGCCTCAGGAAGTTTGTACCGGAGTAAAAGCGCGGGTCTTGATATGTATAGGGAGTATAGTTGTAAAATTGAATGAAAACAATATTTCCATGTACTTCCGTGTACTTATTATGTTTCAAAATATAACTAAATGTATGAAGATTTCATAAATGCAGAGTTTTTTTTAGGAAAAAAAAAGAAGTAATGTGATGTTTTTAGACAATGATTGTGTCCACTTTGCCATCAGCTAGGTCTAGATGTACATTACTTACCTTCTGAGATGCCTAGATCTACCTGTCGGTCTCGTATTGTGATTCTATGTTGCATTATCGCTAAAATAATGTCTGAAATAACCTTCTAACTACTTTATATTATCTCCAGATCACGTTGAGGTTTTCCGGTGAGAAAGTCCAACTCTAGCCTGGATGGGCAACCACCTCTCACCTGGCGAGGATATACTGATATCCAAAACATGTCGAGGTTTTCCGGTGAGAAAGTCCAACTTTAGCCTGGATGGGCAACCACTTCTCACCCGGCGGGGATATACTGATATCCAAAACATGTCGAGGTTTTCCGCTGAGAAAGTCCAACTCTAGGCTGGATGGGGATATACTGATATCCAAAACACGTCGAGGTTTTCGGGTGAGAAAGTCCAACTCTAGGCTGGATGGGCAATTACCTTTCACCCAGCGGGGATATACTGATATCCAAAACACGTCGAGGTTTTCCGGTGAGAAAGTCCAACTCCAGATTAAACTGGTGCAACGAAAACCACGGTGTCACGAAACTCGCTTCTGAGACCCACCAAGAATACAGGGTCAAGCCCTGCGATGCTCTGAGCCTCCATCCTAAATGAGACTATAGCGAGAACCACAGGAGTAAATTCAGTAGGATCACGGGGCGATTTTGGTGGTAGCAGCGAACGAAGAAGAAGAAGAAGAACCACTGGCTCAGAATGTATTTTTAAATTCATTCATTTTGTGAGCTCCAGTATACATTGGTGATCATGTTTCTCCATTTTTACAGTTCCTGGTAATTTAAATCTTTCTTAGAAGGGTACATAAAGGGAAAAGGAAAGAGAGGAAGACCAAGGCGAAGATGGCTGCAAGACACCGGTGATAATCTGCAAATTGATGCATTAGCAACAGGGCATCTTGGTTAAAAACCGAGAAGCCTACAGGAGAGCTGTTAGGGAGGCAAAGTTCCGCAAGGGACATGCAAATGACTGACTGACTGACTTCTCATGGGATATGGAAAGATTTTTGTAGTCTTTTCATTATGGCTCTAAGCTGTTTTCCTATAACAGGTCATAAAAAAACACCAATGTTATGAGGTAAAGGTCTTTCTACAGTGGCACTGTTGTCAGATCGAAAACTTAAAAAAAAAGTTTCATGAAGATTCCTTATGTTCAGAAATGAAGTTTCTATTCTTTTTTTAAAAAATTTCTTGATATCATCATCATAGCCATCATCATATTTGCATCATGTTCATGACCATCAACATTAACATCGTTTGTTGTTAGAAACAATCAAATAGGATCACACGGGGAAACACATATTGATGAGGTTTTCTAAAATTCTCTCTTTTATCCATTATTAATGTTTCTTTCACTCTATAAATTATTTAAGCTTTTGAGTTTTGCAACGGTAACACTTACTCATTCATTCATTCATTTGCATGTCCCTTGCGGAACTTTGCCTCCTAAACAGCACTCCTGTAGGCCTCTCGGTTGTGAGCAGGATGGCCTGCTGCTGCGGCATCCATTTGCAGATCGTCAACGATGTCTTGCAGCCATCTTCGTAACACTTAATCTGATGTTATCCCAAGCTTGTAACAGTGGCTGCTGGCGACCTGCTAAGCCGAGTGATTAGATGCTCTATCAGGGTGGTACTGGGTTCAGATCACGGCAGTGGGATTTTTTTTTTTCTGGTACCACCACACCAAAAAGGCCCAGGGGTCCACCCAGCCTCTAAAAATGGGTAGCAGAGAAATCTGGGAAGGTAAATGCAGCCAGGCATGATAATGACCACATCACACGTTCATGTGCTGAAGGTCATGGAAGTACAGGTCTAACATTGTATCCTCAATATGACTCAATAGCATAAAAACAGGGAATTTACATTTTCTTTAACAGTAGCTGTTGGCTCTGGTTATTTCAGAAAGTGGTATCATCTGTTCTTTAAAATGAAACAATATAAATTTAGACTAAAATTTATTTTAAAGTGCTGCTTTATTTCTAAACATAAAAGCAACCTTGAGTTTTATTTTTTAAAAAATAAAGACTTACAACTGAGAACTAGAATGTCAAATTCTCCATTTTTCAGCTTTACATTCTCATAGGAGACAAATGCCTTATAAGAGCCCTCCTTGTCCATCCTGATGTACATAACAAGCTTCTTGTCCTGTGTGTTGTTTATGATCTGTATGGTTGGGTAGTACTGCTTGTTGGTACCAGTCTAAGATGAGAAAAATTACAAGCTGCTGCTACTGTTATTATTAAAAGTGTTATAAGCCAAGTTATTCATGGCAGGTCTCAAGTCATTAGCTTCAAGTCTCACATCTTTGCAAGTAGTTTGAAGTTGAGTCTCGATTGGTAATCACGTCAACCAGCAAAAAGTGGTAAATTACCAATGGAAAACAAGAAGAACCAAAACTTTTGGAGGTTGTCAGTTACTGTAGTTGGTTTATATTATCAAAAATGTAGTAAAAAGCAACCAGAAAAATCTATTGGAAGATAACTGGGTCAGTAGGATGATGATGATCCTCAAGTTGCATCGAAGAGAATCAGCCAGTTTTGACTTTGGTTAAGAATGTGAGCATTCAGTAAAGATTAAATCGCACTGCTAATAAGATTAAAAAAACACAAAAGAAGTTCACATGAATATTTCCTTTCTTCTGATGTGTGTACAGTGTGTTTAATTTTATATTAAAAAATACACATACAAGGTACTGAATGTTGTCTTGAGGAAAACAATATTTCAGAAAGTACTTCATGTAAGGTGAAAGACGGGTACAATTGTACTGGTTTTAAAACATCCTAGCACAGTCACTGGTATCAAGTCTGTGAGTCTAAACGTAAAAAAGTGTTAATATATCATCATCATCACCATCACCATCACCATCATCATCATCATCATCATCGCCTTTCATTTCCTTGAGAGCACAGGCCACGGATAAAGGTTGCCCATTCTTCCCGCAGTGCAAGAGACAACTGTCGGAGATTGGTTGGCGCCACGTCTCGCTGGCGGACTTGTCTGGTGAGTTCATCCCATAAGTGTCTGATGACATGGATTGCCATGGAATGGTCTGGACGTTGTTGTCAATGATGAACTGGGTGGTCTGTTGTGCCACATGATGTCAAGCGTTATCCTGCTGAAAAATCGACCCTGGTGCAACCAGAAGTGGAAGGACGTGAGGACGAAGAATTTCAGCGACGTATCGCTGGGCATTCAGGCGACCTTCAATTTGCATCAGGTCACTTCTTCCCATGAAGTTTATCGTCCTCCACACCAGTACGCATCCACCGCCATGTGGAGAAGCCTCATCTACGCAGTTCTGGGCGTAGCGCTCATGGACTCTGAGGTAAACTCTTCTTCGTCTGTCGTGTCGCAGGGGCAGAAAGAATGAGTCATCACTAAACCAAACCCTTCTCCAATCATTTGCAACTGTCCATTGACGATGCTGGTTCGCCCACTGCAGTCGGTTCTGACCGTTTGATGTGAAATTCGACGAGCTGCTGTCATTGACTGGACTGTTGAAGGCGCAGATGCAATCGACTCCTGAGCTGACGCAGCCGTATGAAGCGGTCTTCGGCAGGAGTTGTGACTATGGGTCTTCCACTGCGCGGCCGGTCTGCAACTGAGCCAGTTTCTTGAAATGGCCTCCAAAGGCGACTAATGGTGCTTCTAACCACATTAAATTGTCTGGCCACTACACTTTGTGACTGTCCGGTCTGTAAACGTCCAATGATGATGAGTCGTTCTGTAGTGAGATGAGCCATACTTGCGCATTGAATTTTCAAATGAGGTGACTCAAGGAGCGTCAACCTTTTATATAGTTCACTAACATGGTCAGTGAGTTTTGTGTTCAGTAAGTTTCACGGGATTCTCGTGAACCTGTCATGAATTAAAATGCTTTTTTGACTAGTGTTGCTTTTCTGTGCTCATGAATCATCTGCTGAGTACAATTCAGGTCAGCACGTGAAGTTGTTGTCCAAGTGAACGTTTCAGGCAATTTGCCCTTGTCTGATCAGCAAACTTCAGTTTAAATCGCAACATCGTATGTGTTATGTTTTTTTTAAACAGTATAACTTCACCAAGTATCTTAACTGTCCTGTACTCATTCTGATTAGACATAGTATGAATGACTATTTAAAAACACAACATTAATCTTCAGAATACTCTACACATATTTTAGTCTTTTAGTTTCTTTTTTTGCAGTTTCAATTATTCGTAAATATTATTTCACGGATTATTTAAAAAATTTTTTTAGAGATATTACACAGAACAAAGAGAAGTTACATGAACTGACTGTTTAATTTCTAAGGTAATTCCTGACTGAAATACATGGATCGTCTACTTGGATCATTAATTAATTATTTCCCTGCAGCTGTAAACTATATAAGACAGCCGAACTCTTCATTGTGTACAACAAGATGGGACACATCATCCCTAAAAAGCAATACAAATTTGTGCCACTTCTTGTGTTGTTGTGGGATGCTGGATGTCCATTATATAATCCTTTGATTGGGCAAAGCCCTTCTGTATTTTGTGTTTTGGGTAGGTAAGATGCTACACATACATCTTTACCCCTTTGATCCACCACCCTGTTTAATGTTTACTACCTAACACTAGGCCTTTCTAACATTACCTGCAGTTACCACCACAGCACCAACAGCCTAATGCACTGGCACAACAACAACAACAACAACAGAAATCACCAACTGAGCTGATACCGTGGAATGAGATCTGTGGAGAAATACAAGTATGACTGCCAACGTCTGCTGGCGTGGCACCTGATGATGATGAATATTATGCTGCAGCAGAGCCATCGAGCTGATTGGCTAAACAGTGACAAGCGGCAGGTTGAGTCAAATCATCAGTCTTCATCTCTTCAGAGGAGTTCAAGTTTTTAAAACGGCGTAAACTGAGTTTTGTTAATATTAATGAAACTTCTACTATTTTTCGCTGAACTAAAGGTTTTCACAGTGTTACTATTAACAATGCTGAACTGACAATGGCTTAAATAAGCAGTAATATGGATATTTGTATACAACCTTTGATTGAGCTGATTTTTATCTTATCATCATCATCATCAGGTGCCGTGCCGACTGGCGTTGGCTATTATGCTTCTCCAGAGTACCCGATCCTTCATGCAGGCCATCAGTTCAGTTGGTGATCTCCTCTCACACCATCCCATCAGACTGTCCAGTATCATTTCTCTTGGTCTTCCTCTTGATCTTCTTCCTTCTATTTTTCCTGTTGTTATAATATTTTCAATGCCCCCTCTTCTCATTGCATGTCCTATGAAAGTACATTGTCTCTCTCTTATCTTTCTGACAAGGTTTTTTGTCTATCCAGCTCTTCTCATACATTCTTCATTAGTTATTTTTGCTGTCCAGGGGATTCGCAACATTCTTCTAATAAACCACATTTCTGCTGCTTCCAATGATTTTTGTGCAGACTTGCCTATTGTCCATGATTCACTTCCATATAACAAGATAGGTTCAATATAGCATTTTAGGACTCGTTTTCTAACATTCATTGATAAAGATGTGTTAGCTAATATGTTTCTCATTCTCAAATATGCAGTCTTTGCTTGGCCTATTCTGTTCCTAATTTCTGTTCTGCATTTCCCATCTGAGGGTGTCTGAGTGGCGAAGTGGTTAGTGCACTGGTCTCTCATGGCGAAGGTTGGGGGTTCGAATCCGGCCGGAGGCACCCCAGTCACCCAGCTGTAGAAATGGGTACCCGACTTCTTCTGGAGTTGGGGAAGGAAAGGCGGCCAGGCGTGATACTGACCATATCACCCTCTAGTGTACTGACAGGTCAAGGAAAATATGGGCACTAACACCATATCCCTATGTGCCTCTAAGGCATGACAGGATAACCTTTACCTTTTTTTTTTTATTTCCCATCTGAAGTTATTACTGCTCCAAGGTATTTGAATTTCTGCACCTGCTTTAGAATGGTTCAGTTTAATTTAATACTGCATGCTGGTGGATTCTGTTTCTTAGATACAACCATAGTCTCTGTCTTTTTGATGTTCAAAGTAAGGCCTTTCTGTTCACTTTCTTTGGCGACTTTATCCAAGAGATTTTGCAGGTCTTGTTGGTTCTCAGCTATCAGTACTGTGTCGTCAGCATACCGGAGGTTGTTAATATTGTATCCTCCAATCTTTATGCCTAGTTCTGTGATGATTGTTCTTAGAATATTCTCGCTTTTTATCTACTGTTTATAAAGTTCTTGACTGAGCTGTATAGGGCTCACCTGGGCAAGAGCGGGAAAAAAAGGCAAAGGACAGGCATTTGTGGAAAACCCTTGTGAAAGCCCTATGTGCCCTGAGAGAGAGAGAGAGAGAGAGAGAGAGAGAGAGAGAGAGAGAGAGAGGGGGGGGGGAGAGAGAGGGAGAGAGATAAAGTCTTTGACTGAGCTGATTTTTATCTATTGTATATAGTTTTTGATTCAGCTGATATTTATCTTACATCTTACATCATTTCCGTATCGTTAAACGTCACACAGGGCCCGCATAGTTGTTTGCCAAGTTTTCCTGTTCTCGGCGAGTTTTTAACTTCATCAGTGGATGTTATGCCCACTAAACTGGCTTCTCTTAACAATGTCCTCTTTAGAGTTTCACGTGGTCGACCTCTTTTTCTTCAGCCTGTTGTGCTCCACTTGATAGCTTGTTTTGGTATTCTCTGATTGTTTCTCCTCATCATATGGCCTACATATTTCCATCTTCTTTTTCTGATCACCCAAGAGACAGGTCGTTGTTTGCTCATCCGTCTTATCTCTGCGTTGTTCTTAAATTCGTTCCACTTTATAACAAGTATTTCCTTTAGGTATTTGTTTTCAAAAGAGTCTAATTTCTTATCTATTTCTTTAGTTGTTTTCCAGCTTGATTTTTATCTACTGTATGTAAAGTCTTTGACTGAGCTGATTTTTATCCACTGTATGTAAAGTCTTTGACTGAGCTGATTTTTATCCACTGTATGTAAAGTCTTTGACTGAGCTGATTTTTAATCTACTGTATATACAGTCTATGATTGAGCTGATTTTTATTTGCTGTATACATGTATGTTGTAATTATAATTTTCTTTCAGGTTATCATCCTAATAAATCAACAACAACAACAACACACACACACACAAAACAGATTGATTAAACAAAAAATAATTGATTTCTAGCTTCCCCCCCCCCCCAGTAAAACAAACAAAAACATACATTATTGAGGAAAAAAAAAGAGAAGAAATAGTTTAACAAAATACTTAAGGTTGCGAGTTAAAAAATCCTTTTGATTTCATCCACTGAAAGTAGATACATCTTGATCAAATGCATGCGGCCCACAACTTTGTTCATGCTAAATCAAACGACATATTTGGCGGCCTGCTTAACCGAGTGGTTAAGTGCTTGGTTTACTAGTCCCGTGGTACCGAGTTCAGTTTCACCAGTCGCTTGTTTTTCTGGTACACACAGAAAACAAGAACAAAAATTAAAAAAATTTAAAAAGCGGGATCGATGCAGCATCTAAAAATGGGTAGCAGAGAAATCTGGGAAGGTAAATGCAGCCAGGCGTGATATTGACCATATCACACTTTCATGTGCCGAAGGTCATGGAAAATATGGGCCTAACACAGTATCTCCAATATGCCGTAATGGCATGGGAACGAGAATTGATAGATAGATAGATATATAGATAGATAGATAGATAGATACATACATACATACATACATACATACATAGATACATAGATAGATAGATAGATAGATAGATACATACATACATACATACATACATACATAGTTACATAGATAGATAGATAGATAGATAGATAGATAGATAGACAGACAGATACATAGATAGATAAATACATAGACAGACAGACAGACAGACAGATAGATAGATAGATAGATAGATAGATAGATAGATAGATAGATAGATAGATAGATAGATATATAGATACATAGACAGACAGACAAACAGACAGATAGATAGATAGATAGATAGATAGATAGATAGATAGATAGATAGATAGATAGATAGATAGATAGATAGATAGATAGATAGATAGATAGATAGATAGATAGATAGATAGATAGATAGATCAAACTATTTACCTCCTTCACTACAATTTTGAAGAAAGATCTGTAATCTGCCTTATAAGCCGAGAGATTTCCAAAACAGTCCCGCGGTTCAATGACCAAAGGGTAGCTCCTAGAACAAGGTAAGACAACTGCTGAAGTGTAGTGTATGAAGCCTGTCTTTGATGGATCAATCGGTCCTTGGGTATGAAAATAAGAAGTTAATTTTTGATGAGTTCGAGTCTCCAAAGTGGCTTGAGTCTACATTTTTGGTTAATACTAATAAACTTCTATTGGGTGAGGAAAACTAGAGATCAAAATGAGAGTCTATCTAAATGCCCCATCACAAATGTATCTCTAGGCATGGGAATAGTGGCAAAATCACACACAATAACCAATGATTAATTCAATAGGCAGATGAAAAACTTTAATGTTACATTACATGAGTCTTTGTCAGAATACTTTTTTACTTCATAATTCAGAACACGATAATTCCATCATTTATGATTTGTCCGATATCTCACTCAGAATCGCTATGTGGAACGCTGCAGGGAAAAAAAAACCACACACCAACACTAACCCAAAGAATACAGAAAGCACTAAATACTATAGGAGACTGGGCCACTAAATGGGGAGTGATGAGACTCCACAAAGTCCACAGCCATCTGCTTCTCGTTGTCCAACATGACAGAATCCTTTAAACTAGAAATACAAGGAAGGGAGCTTACACAGACAGAACAGCCGACATACATCGGAGTAAAACTGGACAAGAGGCTAACCTGGAAGCCACACCTGCTAGACGCAGAAAACAAAGCTAGCAAAAAGCTGGCAGACACAACCCAGGGAGCCAACAGCAACATAAAAAAGCGTATGTGGGCACCATAAGTCCAACACTCGAATATGACATGACAGCCTGGGCCACAGTCTCCAACACAAACACTGCTCACCTAACAAAAGTGCAAAACACTGGCCTGTGGCTTATCACAGGAGGAATGAAGAGCATTTCCATCAAGGAGATGGAGAATTACATACTAATTCAACCTCTTAAGGTCAGAAGCAAAGAAAAACAAATGATCCACAAACAAAAGTTAAAACGCCTGACAACCCACCCTGTGAACAACAAAAACAACAACAACAACAACAAAGTCTGAAAAGAACCAGCTTCAACCATCTAACAACACAACTGCAACAACATTATAAAGACCTCCTTCCTACCTCTCAAGAAACTGAACCACTTCAAATTGTGGAGGATCACAGTCACTGTGAAAAGATAACAGTCCTCACAGAGGTACCAGGCATACACAAAAAGGACTTCCTAACAACACTTCAGATGAAGACACTGACCCAGGACAGAAAATGCAACCCAGCTGAATGGACACATGTGTACACAGATGGGTCTGTACAAAAAGCAGTAAAAAGGAGGCGGGGGTGTGTACATTTGATACACAGATGGTAGGCAAACCAAAAAAGGCCTTCGCCACGGAAAAGATTTCCTCCAACTACAGGGCAGAAACAACAGCCCTCCTCAAAGCCCTCAGAACACTTGAAACAGAAAACCAGCATCCAAAATAGCCTTCACAGACTGCATGGCTCTTCTAGAATCATTAAAAACAACAAACGAATGCACAGGCAAACATACAGGAAATCGCAACAGAATTGTAGCACCTTACACTGTCGACAACTGTGGCACTACAATGGGTACCATCCAACTGTGAAATATTTGGCAATAAAATAGCTGGCAGCTTATCCAAAGCTGGCAGCAATCAAGATCAAACAAATCATTTAGTAAGCTATCAAGAGGCGAAAACTATAATCCGTATTCAGAATGGAAGAAACAAATGAAATGCATCAACGAACCAGATCCAATACACCAACTACAAAGAGTTCAACAAACCATCCTCTTCTGCCTAAGGACAGGCCACTGCAGACTACTGAGCCACCTGCATCGACTCAAAATGTCTCGCACAGACGAGTGTCCATGTCCAGACTCCAGAACATATCCTTCAAGAGTGCCAAAACCATGCGGACCTGAGGCGTGAGACATGGCCAGAGGACACAAGCTTGGGACAAAAGCGTTGGGGCTCCTATCAGGTTCTGGAGATGACTGCGGGCTTTGCCATGTCGACAGGGATCAGGATCTGATGTGACCAACAACCACGAACGCAGAAGAAGAAGAAGAGCATGAATCTATCATATATCCCAATTGATCACAGAAGCAGAGTCCATCACAACAGTTTGATGATGAATCACCATAATCCAGTTATGGTGCAGCTTACTCAGAAGCATGACATTGCAGTGTGATGAGAGAATACCAACCTACATTCTCATGTATGTCCCAGGGAAAACAAGAAAGCCATAAAGGAACATCATCATCGTCGGGTAAAAAAAAGAAAAGAACTATGTTCCTTGGGCGCCTGAGTAATGAAGTGATTAGTGCACTTGTCTCTCATGATCAGGTCAGTGGTTAAAGTCCATCTGAAGGCACCTTAGTAGAGAAGTGATTAGTCTCTCTCTCTAGGTGAGGAGAGTTGTTATAGTCTGGCCGGAGCTGTAGATATGGATACACTGGTTTCCCTTAGAGCTGGGGTGACTACGCCACTGTCCAGTTTGCCGAGAGGTCAAGGAAAATACAGGTATGAACACCATGTTCTCCAGGCGTTTCTCCGGCATGATTATATACTTTTCGTGTACTTTTTTCTCAGTTCCATAGCGTTCATAAATAGGTTAAAATCTCTCTGTAAACCTTTCGTTCCTTACTGGTCTCCTTACTTCAGACCACGAGAACACAATCACATGAAAAAAATTAACTGCTTTCATTTCATCTTTGTCACTCTTAAGACCTTCAGTGACTTCTACGTACCTGGTTTGAAGTTCTTAACAAATGGGCTATTTTCAAGATGCCTTCCTCCAACCAGAACGGAAATCTCGTAATCTCCAGATTTATGTACTGTAAAGGAACACCTGACCAGGTTCATATCATCTGCCTTGTCTTCAGAGAACTCTACAGACCTTGCCACTTGCATGCCATCATGAACAATCTCTATCATTACTCCATCATCATCTGAAATTGGATACGGCTTTCCATTCTTCTGAAAAAACTGCAATAACAAAAAAAAAAAGAAAGAATGTATACATATACAATCTTATAAGTGTTGTACTTGAAAGTGTAAACCGGTCTCCCCTATATACGCCATATCCCTACGTTTGCACATAATGGCATAAATAGCATTGCGTGAAGTGCAGGTGAAGCCCTCCTGAACTGATAATGTGGACTTAGGAAGGAAACCTGGCTAGCCTCAGCAACAAACGTTTGTAAACTGGACCAAATCTCCAGTCAGTCACTCTTCAACCAACCACAAAGGTAGTTTCATGCTCTCATTCTTACACACTTGACACGCTCTTTGCCATTCTCCTTTGTTTTATACGGGGTGAGCATATTTTTCCCTGCCCTCAAACACTTATTACAAAAAACTATGCTAGGTACTTACATGCGGTTTTTTGGCAAAGTTTATCCCATCTCAGAACTTATCCGTGCACTTCGAAGAGTCCTCTGTTTGTTTCACTGAGAACCTATTAGAAGTCGCCCTAAAACAGGACACCTTCTATGGTACCAGACGCTGCGGTCGTCGTAGATGAAACACTTGCCCGTTTTTTGTTGAGACTTGTCAGATCTCCTTCTCCAACCCCATGTTATCAGTTCAGGAAGGCTTCACTTGCACTTCCCGCAATGTTATTTATGTCACTATGTGCAAACGTAGGGATACGACGTATGTAGGGGAGACTGGTTTGCACTTAGAATATCTGTTTCGTCAACATCTTAACGACATTTCCAAGAGGGCACGGACGACTGTGGCAAAGAAACCACCTAGGAAAACAGGGCATCTGTTAGGCCAATCCGCTTCTGTTCTTCTGAAGTACGATCTCGGAAGACTCCAGAACAGCGCCTTATTTCCCAGGCTACATGTCTCTACCCAGATGGAATTAACAATAAATTCAGAATCCTTTAAACTTCTTTGGATTTTCACCTACTATCTGGTTCAAAGGACTGTTAATACAGGAGGTGGGATGGAGGATACGCTCTCCAATCCCTTGGCGTGCGTCTCAAATATAACCTCTGACAGTCAAGTCCAGCTCCTGGCCTTCTCGTGGCAGAACTGTTTAAACTGACAGGAGAAGGGGCGAAGGCGAATATCTGGGGCCTGAAAACCAGACGCTTCCGGTAGATAAAAGTCATGTTTGGCAGTTCATCTACTGCTTCTGGCGAGATCCTTCAGCTGCCGTGCGTGGAGTGGGGCTCCTCCCGGCCAGTGAAGAAAGGTGAGAATGGGGTTGCCGCGTGGCGCCACTGTGGAAAAGGTGAAAGAAAGGATTAAGTGACGTAATCAGTAGTCTCGATGTCAGGACTGCTCAAATCATGGCACCTCTGCTCTGGAGGTCGGCCACGTCCTATGTGCACTCATACCAGGCGAATTGCCTGAACCGGCTTAACCCAGGGGTTAAGACACTGCTGGCGAGATTCTTTGGATGCCGTGGGTGGAGTAAAACTCCTCCCGGCCAATGAAGACAATGGTCAAAAGAAATTATGGTTGCCGTGCGGCGCCGACGTGAAAAGGTTATGGAAAGGATAAAGTTAAGCTTAATCGGTACGTCCAGTAGTCTCGCGATGAGAGCTACTCATACAACGGCACCTCTGCTCCAGAGGCCGGCCACGTCCGATATACACCCATACTGGTGAAATATGCCTAAATCGGCTTAAACCAGGGGTAAAACTTTATGGCTACTTAAGTCACGGTACCTCGGCTCTAGAGGTTGGTCACGTCCTAAACACCCCCATACTGGGATAATATGCCTAAACCGACTCAACCCAGGGGTGGAAGTCACTGGTGGCGAAGATTCGTCCTCCTGGACAAAAGCTCCATCCTGGTCACAACTAGGAAGGGTAGCGGCCACGACCACAAAATGCTGAAGTCGTAGACACTGGACCAGGGCAGTCTAGATAGGCAACCACCTCTCACCCGGCGGGGATGTATGCGTATCTCCAGATCACGTTGAGGTTTTCCGGTAAGAAAGTCCAACACAATGGACTGGATGGGCAACCACCTCTCACCCAGCGGGGATATACTCATATCCAAAACACGTCGAGGTTTCCCAGTGAGAAAGTCCAACTCTAGATTAAACTGGTGTAACGAAAACCACTGTGTTATGCAATCCCGCTTTTGAGACCCACCAAGGATACAGGCTCAAGCCCTGCGATAGTCTGAACCTCTTGTGATCCTCTCGGGGACCACGGGACCTACTGAGGACCACGGGAGTAAATTCAGTAGGATCACGGGGCGGTCTTAGTGGTAGAAGCGAACGAAGAAGAAGAAGACCTACTATCTGCTGCTATTCGTGCTCTGCTTGTCTTAGCCCCTCTCATTTCGCTGCAGTTCTTCATTCATAAGTTTTAGAGTTATCTCCCAGCCCTCCCTTTCTTCTCTAGCAGCTATAAAGTATTCATAACTTCCTGGTCTCTTTCCTGCACCTACCCCGTCATATTGTTCTCACCCTTTCACCACCTACACGCCGCTGACATCCGACTGATAGAAGTTGTTTTTCTTCGTCGTCTCTCAGCCATTCATCGCTCCCACCTTCCCCGTTATTAGGGAGAATTTGTTGTTTTCTATACTAGGAGGATGTCACAAAGCTTAGTTTTTAATTTTTCTTCGTTTTATGTATGTGTTGTGTAGTTTTTGCAATCCTTGAAAAAGGCTGACGCCGAAATATTGGATGTTGTATGTTTTCATTTATACATTCTCATCTTACTTTCATCAATCAATCAAGTGCCGTGCCGTGTGGCGTAGGCGATCATTTCTCTCCACAATTCCCTGTCTTTAGACTTGATTATGAGATCCGCCGCTGACTTTCTTCCTAGCCACACTGTTTCTCTCTCTGTTTTCCTCTGTCTCTTCTTCCTTCACTTTTTCCAGTTGCCACAATGTGTTCCAATTTTCTTCTTCTCAGAAAATGTCCTACAAATCTTGCTTGTCTGCCTCCGATCTTTGCTGTAATTTGTCTTTTAACTCCAGCCTCTCTTAACACTTCTTCGATGGTTTTCTTAGCTGTCCGTAGTACCTTCAACATCCTTCTTATAAACCACATCTCCATGGCCTCCATTTCTTGTTGTACTCTCTTATTCATGGACCATGCTTCACATCCATAAAACAAAATTGGCTCGATGTAACATTTAAGTACTCGGAATCTTGTTTCCATTGATATGGATCTGCTGCACAAGATGTTTCTCATTTTCTGGAATGCTGACTTGGCCTGAGCACGTCTGCTTCTTAATTTCATACTTTCTGCTATTTGTTTTTTTTTCCTCACTTTCCTCACTCCCTCTGTCGCTTTGTAAAACTGAACCATACATCTCTCAGTCAGTCATTTGAGTGTCCCTTGCGAAACTTTGGCTCCCTAACAGTTCTCCTGTATGTCTCTCAGTTGCAAGCAAGATGCTCCTATTATGTATCCTTCCAAGACTGTCTTCTCTAGAGTATCATGACGTTTAATGTGTCCAAAATATTTCAGTTTTCTCTGTTTAATCCTCTTTACTAGCCAGCCCTCTTCTTCTTGTAGTATGGATATATTTGTTCTTTTTTTTACACCTCTATCTAGCTTTATTAAAGGATCAAGACATCTATTTGTCCCCTTCAACACCGAAAGGTATACGAGAAAGGAGACAAGACAAGACAAGGATCTCGTGCCCATAGACAATCATCCCTAACTGGACACTCACCCTGACGCTGAAGGTCATAGTCTTGCCGACGGTTTGAGGCTCTGACCAATCCCACGTGACCGTGCTCGTGGCGGGCGTACGGTGCCGGCCAGTCAAAAACTGGTAGACATACGATTTGGCGGACGGAAGAGTCTGGTAGCAGTAGTTGGACACCGCGGCCAGTCCAGTCACGGCAGACAGACTAGCCAGAAGCATTTTTGGCAAAGCTGCGCCTATAGCAAACAGCGGAGCATTTCTATCTGTGAACAGAGTAAACAATAATGGATTTTTTCTGTCCGCCTAAAAGGGAAGTTCAGTGTAAACATTAACAATTCATAATACAGCCTGAAATAGCAAAATAACGTTCCTGGAAGCAGAATTTACGCAGGATATTACATCAAAATGTCCGGGAAAAAAACAGTAGCCAAAATTACTCAATAATTTTGGAAAGCAACGTGAACGAACAAACGAACAGACTTTATTTTTGAAGAAATTAAGAACTGGGCACGCAGGCCCGTCTACCATTCTGGCCTTCATCATCACAACTTTCATTCAGTCACAGATATTCAGCATTTGTTATTGAACATAATATGCATGAAAAAGCAAACGATGAATAAGTAAACAATTAATAAACCCTTTAGTTCCATACACTCCACATTCTGCTTTGTGCAAAACTTTCCAGTGAACGAGGGAATGTGTGGTGAAAACAAAGAACATTTCTAAGTAACAGCGGTTCCAAACCTATTTTAAATGAGACCCTAAACCAGCAATGGACGCGACCTGCGACCCACGAAAATGAGTACACTTCAAGTATATTATAGAATAAAATATTGAAACTGAAAACAAAATGTAATATTTTCTTGCGACCCTGCTTCGGGCCTATTTAGCTCGGTATACCGATCCGGTGGTATCGGGTTCAAGTCCCAGCAGTGGGGATTTTTTTTATGGTACCACCATACCAAAAAATAAAGGGGGGGGGGGCCGGGGTCCACACAGCCTCTAAAAATGGGTACCAGAGAAATCTGGGAAGGTAAATGCGGCCAGGCGTGGTACTGACCACATCAGACTTTCATGTGCCGAAGGTCATGGAAATATGTGCCTAGCATCGTTCCCCAGTATGCCTTAATGGCATGGAAAAGGGGATTTTAGCTTTTATTGTACCTACTTCGGGCTTCCGCTACTCTAATTTGGGACCTGGAGTTGCGACCTGTCTTGAAACTAAACCGACTACGCTGGCTGGGCCATGTAGAAAAAATGGAAGAGAACATAATAATAGAAAATGATGTATGCACAAGAGATGAGGGAAACAAGACCAAGGGGTAGACCAAGACAGAGATGGAAAGACAATATAGAAGAGGATATAAAAGAAATTGGTGTCACCAACTGGAGAGAGAAGATTAGGAATAGAGAGGAATGGAGGCGAACTTTGTCTGCAGCAATCAGCCTTAATGGCTCGGAAATCTGAAGAAGAAGAATATGTATGAACGAAGAGGTCTGGGAAAGGGCAGGACAAGAACCTATGAACCTACAAATTATGTCTAGGAAGTGGAGGTGGATTGGCCACACTATGAGGAAACTCGACACCAGCATAGCAAGGCAGACACTGACATGGAATCCTCAAGGAAATAGAAAACGAAGAAGGCCTAGACTTACTTGGAGAAAAGAAATTATGACAGTGCTCAGAGACAAGGGATACACGTGGAAAGAAGCAGAGAATAATTCCAAGAACAGGGATGACTGGAGAGCCTTTATCCGTGGCCTATGCTCTCAACGAAGTGAATGGTGATGATGATGATGATGATGATTATGATGTAATTAATGCGAAAATACATTCAAAACAAAGAAAAGAAGGTGTTTTGATAACTTCCAGAACATTTGCTGGGTAACTTTTTTTTTAAATGAACATCAGTGGCCAGGAAAGTAAACTACAAATACATGCAGTACTTTAAAAAAAACCAAAAGGTCATGCAAATAATAAGGCGGAACATTTTGAAAACTAAAATAAATATAAAATATAACAATGTAATAATTAAGTAGTAATGTACATATTATAGTATATCTTGCGATGTATCTCCCGCTACAGTGGGTGGATGTATCTAGTGGCCATGTGCTCTCCTCAGCACAGCGAGATGTATTCAAATTCTCTAGTAAGTAATAATTCTCTAGTAAGTAATAATTAAATTCAAGCTAACTGATACTAAAATATTAAACACTTCTGCTCACCAAAAGAACGCGAACACTGAACAAGAAAACTGAAGACAACAATGTGGCTGTAGGGATACTGGGATTCTGCAGAGTGAAACGTATTTCATGGGGCGAACAAAGAACACATAAAGAACATAAAAAGAATTACTGTAATAACCTGGCATGAAAACATCAATGATGAACAACATTGGAATCAAAACAGTAAAATTAAGCTGAATGAGACAGCGGTCGACGATCCACAGCTGACAAGATCAAGACCCTATTCTACCCCCCCCCCCCCCCCCCCCCGGTGCCCATGGGAACAGACGATAGTCTGGTCAAGTGAATATGGATCGCTGTGGGAACACGAACCCGGTTCTAAAGAAGTGTTGAACCGAAGCTGGACGTGTTGGACCGACGACGATGAAGAAGAATAAAGAGGAAAGAAGAAGAAGAAGAAGAAGAAGGAAGAACAAAAGAACAAAGAGGAAAGAAAGAAGAAGGAAAGAAGAAGAAGAAGAAGAAACAGGAAAGAAGAAAGAAAGAAAAAAAAGGAGAAGAAGAAAAGTAAAAATTCAATCAGCAAAGATGAACAATGACAAAAGAAAGCTGAATAAAGGTAGGACATAATGCGTAATTCCTTCACGTAATAAAAGGGGTTAATTATGGGATCTCACATATGGATAATGAGATAGATCGCACCAGCCATAAGAGGCTGATTGAAAAACGGAAAGAAAATGGGGATAAAAGAAAAAAAAAAGCATTGCTGTCTAGTTAAAGTTGGTGGGTACCCGCTGAATGTAATATATAGCTATAAGTTGTAACTATAGAAGAGAAACTACTAAGATCTGAAATCTAAGGTGGATTGTTCAGCTTTCCCAGTTTTGAGTCACATCAGGACCTCAGCGTTAATTTGTGACAGATGATAGAAGAAAACTCATACCTTGGTTGGCCGACCCTTACTCCTGTACTACAAACGAAAGTTAAGTTGCAGCAATCTACACTACGAAAAACTGACGATGATCTTCTTACATTTTACATCCTTCCCGTGCCGTTAAACGTCACATAGGGCTCGCATGGTAGTTCGCCAAGTTTTCCTGTTATCTGCGAGCTTTTCAACCTCATCAAGGGATTTTATGCCTACTAATTTGGCCTCTCTTAACAATGCTCTCTTTAGAATTTCACGTGGTCTACATCTTTTTCTTCAGCCTGTTGTATTCCACTTGATAGTTTGAAAATCTTGGGGAGAGAATCCTAGCAAACGTTTATTTATTTCATTCTCGTTTTGCTTTTCTGTATCTTTTTCATCAAGCATTTGTTACGAATGATGCACTGACTATCCTCTTTAGTCAAAGTAAAGGGCAGAGTAAAGTAAATATAAACAGATTATTTTCATAAATGACACGGAAGTGACGATGTAACAGAGTAAAGAATGACTCTGTATAAGATTTAGAACAAGGTCAAGAAAACAGAATACATTCATCCCTCGCTTATCCACGGGCTCGCCAAACGCGGCTTCAGTAACTCGCCGTTTGGAAAAAAGTATTAAATAAAGAAAAATTAAAATACAAATGCGTAAAATTGAATTCATATATTTCCCGCTTCCTGCCTGCATAAGCAGCGACATAAATCTTCGTTTGTTCAGCCATTTCCTTGCTTCGCGTGCTCAATCAGTTACATGGTTGCTATGGCAGCGAAAGCGTTATTATACTTTCTCCGTTTCGCTGCTGCGAATTATTAAACAACAATTTGATTTAAAATGGTCTAAAAAAACAAGTTAATTATGATGACAATTCAGCCAAGCTTAAGAGAAGCTGTGAAGTGCTTCCTTTATGTTTATAAATGAAAACAACTGATTCACTTGTGCAAAAAGCAAACAAACAAACAAGCAAGCAAACAAGCCGAAGAAAAATCCAGTTATATGTCAAATGTTCAACAAGAATTCGTGAAACAGTTAAAAAAGGGAAGAAACAAAGTCGTACCAGTGCTACCTATGCTCACATACTGCTAAATGTGCTTTCACAGTTCGAACACATTCGAATATGTACTCACTTACCTAGATTTGTGAGCGAAATATTTGTTATTTATATATTTCTTGTGTATCACTGATGTGAATTCACATTTTCTCTTCTTCTTCTATCTCTTTGTTATGTATGTCTTTGTATGATTGACGTCACTGCTGTGTGCTCGTTACTTAATAAAGCTGTTCCTACTTTTATGTTAAACAATCTTACATCTTCTTATCACAGCTTTGCCGCAGTGTCTTTGTGCACGCTTATATATTTAGCGTTATATATTATGTACGTATACCCAAAAGATTATTCGTACGTATGTGAATGCTCTCTGTCTGTCTGTCTGTTTGCCCGCCCGCTGCCCGCCTCCCCAAACTTTCTCAGATTATTATTCTGTCTTCTTCGTAATTATGCCATTCTATTTTTTTTGTTAATTATTTTTATTCATGTTTTAATGTGTATAACTTTAAAACTGTATCACAGGTAAGTATATATATTTGGAAAAAAAAAAGAAAAAAAGAAACGTATATTATTCAAGCTTTCGCGTGAAATCTTGGAACTAAATGGTCGCGGATACGGGGAGACAACCGTGCATTTTAGGGGTGTGATAACTGGCGTGATAAAATGTAGGAGGAAGATCGACAAACGCAAAATGATGACGAAATGCAGAAAATAACAAATGAGCAAACTATGACAGTTATATTCACATTAAACTGGACGCACTTGATGTGAAACTAGTAACAGAGTCACTTCGTTTGAAACAAAACAAACACGTGTCATCCTTTATTTTTTTCATGAAATATCACTGTCTGGGAAAGTGAAAACTATAAAAGCACTGCTCTTGTTTGGAACTGAATTCAGATTTAAATCCCAGGTTGGAAAAAAAACGAGCTGTTGCCATGGAAACCTGCAAATGGTCTAAACCTGACTTAATGTTGCCATATCCCTTCTTTTTAAAAAAACATAAACCTGTAGTTTAACACTACACATATACACATACAAACTTAGATATCCCAGGAATATCACTTCCATTGATCATCGCACGCACATGTGAAAGCGCGCGAGGAAATCGAATGAGGTCACGCCACGACTCAGCCTTAAGACAGCTCACACCAGGGGGCCCCTGCTGAATCGCAATAACAACAGGGCTCCAAAAGCAGCCAAGAAGGGAGGGGGTGGTGGTGGTGGTGGTGGTGGGGGGATGTCAGGACAATCGATTGGGTGCTGGCTCTTCCAGAAGCGGACGCCCATCTTAAAACCCACGTAAAAAAAAGCGGGTTTAGATGCCTCTACAAGAGAGAGTCCTTGGTGTATCTAATACTTAGAACACAAACTTAGAGACAAAGAAGCAGACGGTATACTACTGTCAAACTGAAACGTTCATGAAAACATAACAAGTTCTACGAGGGGTGATTGATAAGTTCTCGGCATAAGGGTCAACGGATTATTTGTGGAGAACTTTTTTGGGTTATTCCTCAGCATAGTCCCCTTGCAATTTAATGCACTTAGTCCAGCGATCCTGGAGCATACAGATCCCTTCTTTGTAAAAAGTCAGCATCTTGTGCCAGTAGAAAGTGGTCTACAGCATGAGTGACATCACCATCTGAAGCAAATTTGCGACCACTGAGCTCCTTTTTGAGTTTGGTAAACAGGTAATAGTCCGACGGGCCCAACTCTGAGGAATAAGGGGGATGTTCTGAAAGCTGGAAGCCGCATTCATGAATGACAGCCATTGCCACAGCCGACTTGTAAACTGGAGCATTGTCTTGATGAAAGATGACTCCTCTCGTCAATTTCCCTCCACGATTTTCCTTCAATTTGACCCGCAGTTGCTTCACAAGATTAGCGTAATAGGCCCCGGTGACCGTTCTACCCTTTTGAAGATAGTCTACCAGTAGCACACCTGAATCCCAAAAGGCGGAAGCCACTACTTTGCCTGCAGACAGAACCACACTTGCTTTCTTTGGAGGTGGGTATCCATGATCTTTCCAATGCTTTGACTGTTCTTTGATTTCTGGTTGAAAATGATGAACCCAAGTCTCATCAACAGTCACAAATTGCTGAAGAAACTTTTTAGGATCTGCAGAAAAATGGCCAAGATTGTCTCTTGACATGTTGAAACGCTGTCGTTTGTGATCAGCTCCAAGAAGTTTCGGGACCCATCGAGCAGAGACCTTTGTCATTTGAAGATCATTGTGAATAATGGCATTAATACGTTCCTAGGAGATGCCCAACTCAGTAGCAATGTACCGCTCAGTTAGTCGTCGATCCTCCATTATCATGTTATGGATTTTGCCGGTGGTTTCATCGGTAGTTACCTTTCTTGGTCTTCCTGGACGGGGATCATCTTCCAGACTCTCCCTTCCATGTTTGAAATGAGCTGCCCATTTCTTCACTGTCCCCTAGAGTCTCCACCATATCCTTATGGATCTCATTCGACGATAAACCCTTGATGCAGAGGTAACGAATGACTGCTCGATAAGAAATGTTACTCATTTTCTTAATTTCGGCCACCCCTTACCACTTCAGTAGCCTGTAAAAAAAATCGCTTGCAGTTAATTTCCTGAAACTTGGTGTTTAATCTTATATTAACCTGATCTACAAATGCACCTAATATCAACTGTGTGTTTCAAGTATTTGTACCTTATGCCGAGAACTTATCATTCACCCCTCGTATTTAGCAGCATAAACAGGGCGATTGTGTGAAGATGAAATTGTTTTGTGTGTGGTGTATTCCAAAGTGATAGGTACATGAAAACGAAAATCAGGATATTTAAGAGTAATGTTTTAAGTGTACTACTCTATGGAAGTGAATGCTGGAGAATCACTAAAACTATAGAAAATAAGTTGAATTCTTTCAAGACTAAATATTTACGAAGAATTAGAAGAATATTTTGGCCAAACACCAAAAGGAATAACATCTTGTTAGCAGAAATGCAGATGAAGCTACTGACAACAATTACTGATGAAAGACACTGCCGATGGTTGGGACATGTGCTCCGGATGACTGATGATTTACTACCAAAAATAGCACTAAGGCGGATACCACAGGGGAAGAGAAGTAAATGTAGACCAAAAGAGACATGGAGAAGAACAACAGAGAGGATGCTGAGCAATAGAGGGCTCAGCTGGGCAAGAGCGGAAAAAATGGCAAAGGACAGGCGTTAGTGGAAAACTCTTGTGGAAGTCCCATGTGCCTTGGGCACTTAAGGTTCAGAGAGAGAGAGAGAGAGAGAGAGAGAGAGAGAGAGAGAGAGAGAGAGGGACATTAGCACATCACGTTGGATATCTGTATGTGGATGCCTCCATGTGCAGAAAATATGTGGGGATGGTTGTATGTATCAATGAGGGAGAACTAGAAGAGATGGAGAGTTTTTAATATCTTGGATCATTACTAGCTAATAATGGAGATACAATGAGGGAGATTAAAAGAAGGACATCTATTACTCTTCAGAAAGTAAAACAACTAGAGAATCTGTGGAGATGAACAGACAGAACTACAAAAATAAGATTTTTAAGGGCATGCGTCTTTCCCATCGCAACATATGGCTGTAAGACCTGGACACTTAACAAAACAGCTGAGAAACATGTAAATGCCTTTGAATGTAAATGCTACAGAAGGGTACTTCAAATATCATTGACGCAAAAAAAGAACAAATATATCTATACTACAAGAGCTTAATACTGAAGAAGGCTGGTTAGCAAAGAGGATTAAAGAGAGAAAACTTAAATATTTAGGACACATTAAACGTCATGAGAATTTAGAGAAGACCGTCTTGGAAAGGTACATAATGGGAAAAAGAAAGAGAGGAAGACCAAGGCGAAGATGGCCGCAAGACATCGTTGATAATCTGCAGATGGATGCATCAGCAGCAGGGCATCTTGCTTACAACCTAGAGCCCTATAGAAGAGCTTCTAGGGAGGCAAAGTTCCGCAGGGGACATGCAAATGAATGAATGAATGACCACCACATAAAAAAGGGGGCCCCGGAATCCACTAAGCGGCTAAAAACAATGGGTGCCAGAGAAATCTGGGAAGATAAATGCGGGCATCACACTTTCATGCGTCCGTGGTCTTAGATATATGGGCATAACATCGTATCCCCAATAAGCCTTAATGGTATGGAAACGGACATTTTACCTTTATCTATATCTCATTACTGATTTCATAGGCGAATAATGAAGTGAAAAATTAGACATTTTTCATTTCTAATTTAGAAAAAAAAAAATGTTATGAAAATGTAATTTGACGTAAGCGGATTGTTTGTTGCACTCTTTGTATGAATGATTGGCAGTAAAGACGCTGTCCGATTTGATGACAGTCAGCGACTAAAGGTGTCATGCTAGTGTTAGGGTTGGGGACTATAGTTGACATGCTAGTGTTAGGGTTGGGGACTATAGCTGACATGCTAGTGTTAGGGTTGGGGACTATAGCTGACATGCTAGTGTTAGGGTTGGGGACTATAGCTGACATGCTAGTGTTAGGGTTGGGGACTATAGTTGACATGCTAGTGTTAGGGTTGGGGACTATAATGGACATGCTAGTGTTAGAGTTGGCGACTATAGTTGACATGCTAGTGTTAGGGTTGGGGACTATAGTTGACATGCTAGTGTTAGGTTGGGGACTATAGTTGACATGCTAGTGTTAGGGTTGTGAACTATAGTTGACATGCTAGTGTTAGGGTTGGGGACTATAGTTGATATGCTAGTGGTTAGGGTTGTGAACTATAGTTGACATGCTAGTGTTAGGGTTGGGGACTATAGTTGATATGCTAGTGTTAGGGTTGGGGACTATAGTTGACATGCTAGTGTTAGGGTTGGGGACTATAGTTGATATGCTAGTGTTACGGCTGGCGACTATCGTTGACATGCTAGTGTTAGGGTTGACAATTATAGTTGACATGCTATTGTTAGCGTTGGCGACTGTAGTTGACATGCTAGTGTTACGGCTGGCGACTATAGTTGACATGCTAGTGTTAGGGTTGGGGACCATAGTTGACATGCTAGTGTTAGGATTGTGAACTATAGTTGACATGCTAGTGTTAGGATTGTGAACTATAGTTGACATGCTAGTGTTAGGATTGTGAACTATAGTTGACATGCTAGTGTTAGGGTTGGGGACCATAGTTGACATGCTAGTGTTAGGGTTGGGAACCATAAGTTGACATGCTAGTGTTAGGGTTGGGGACCATAGTTGACATGTTAGTGTTAGGGTTGGGGACAATAGTTGACATGCTAGTGTTAGGGTTGGCGACTGTAGCTGACATGCTAGTGTTAGGTCTGGGGACCATAGTTGACATGCTAGTGTTAGGGCTGGCGACCATAGTTGACATGCTAGTGTTAGGGTTGGGGACCATAGTTGACATGCTAGTGTTAGGGTTGGGGACTGTAGTTAACATGCTAGTGTTAGGGTTGGCGACCATAGTTGACATGCTAGTGTTAGGGTTGGCGACCATAGTTGACATGCTAGTGTTAGGGCTGGCGACCATAGTTGACATGCCAGTGTTAGGGTTGGGGACCATAGTTGACATGCTAGTGTTAGGGTTGGGGACCACAGTTGACATGCTAGTGTTACGGCTGGCGACTATAGTTGACATGCTAGTGTTAGGGTTGGGGACCATAGTTGACATGCTAGTGTTAGGATTGTGAACTATAGTTGACATGCTAGTGTTAGGATTGTGAACTATAGTTGACATGCTAGTGTTAGGATTGTGAACTATAGTTGACATGCTAGTGTTAGGGTTGGGGACCATAGTTGACATGCTAGTGTTAGGGTTGGGAACCATAAGTTGACATGCTAGTGTTAGGGTTGGGGACCATAGTTGACATGTTAGTGTTAGGGTTGGGGACAATAGTTGACATGCTAGTGTTAGGGTTGGCGACTGTAGCTGACATGCTAGTGTTAGGTCTGGGGACCATAGTTGACATGCTAGTGTTAGGGCTGGCGACCATAGTTGACATGCTAGTGTTAGGGTTGGGGACCATAGTTGACATGCTAGTGTTAGGGTTGGGGACTGTAGTTAACATGCTAGTGTTAGGGTTGGCGACCATAGTTGACATGCTAGTGTTAGGGTTGGCGACCATAGTTGACATGCTAGTGTTAGGGCTGGCGACCATAGTTGACATGCCAGTGTTAGGGTTGGGGACCATAGTTGACATGCTAGTGTTAGGGTTGGGGACCACAGTTGACATGCTAGTGTTAGGGCTGGGGACCATAGTTGACATGCTAGTGTTAGGGTTGGGGACCATAGTTGACATGCTAGTGTTAGGGTTGGGGACCATAGTTGACATGCTAGTGTTAGGGTTGGGGACCATAGTTGACATGCTAGTGTTAGGGTTGGGGACCATAGCTGACATGCTAGTGTTAGGGTTGGGGACCATAGTTGACATGCTAGTGTTAGGGTTGGGGACCATAGTTGACATGCTAGTGTTAGGGTTGGGGACCATAGTTGACATGCTAGTGTTAGGGTTGGGGACCATAGTTGACATGCTAGTGTTAGGGTTGGGGACCATAGTTGACTTGCTAGTGTTAGGGTTGGGGACCATAGTTGACATGCTAGTGTTAGGGTTGACGAACCATAGCTGAGCAAGACCCTCACTCCACCTCTCCGCTGGTACCCCTGATAACAAGCCTAGCCTGGCTCACGGGAGAGAGATTTTCATAGTTCCGCACGGTGGTGGAGCCTGCTAAAAAAGTATTGCACACCCATGCCCCTGCTTTTTTTTTTAGCTCAAATCAGGGACTGAAAAAAAAATAGCCGCCATAACCCGGCTCCCACACTTACACGATGCTGAGCCTCAATGTCTTTCTTGCGTCGGTGCCAAAGTAACCAGTTCGTAGTTCCAGGGAGAATGAACATAAAAAGAAGAATATATGTTTCTATTTTATGTGTATATATGTGTATGCATCTGAAGTATTTACGTATTCGCGTATTCAAGACACCAGAGAAGGATTTGTAGGACAGTCCAAGCAACTCCCCCCTCACTCCACCTTCTCCTGCTGGCTCTATTCATAAGTCAAACTGTTTTCATCATCACGTGACCTCTTGAGGCCTTCGGGGCACTTCCTTAGGGCTCAGGTCAGTGTAATGCCTAGATTCTCCTCTCACTGGGTCTGCATGTATTTATGTATGTACAGTGTAATGCCTAGATTCTCCTCTCACTGGGTCTGCGTGTATTTATGTATGTACAGTGTAATGCCTAGATTCTCCTCTCACTGGGCCTGCGTGTACTTATGTATGTACAGTGTAATGGCTAGATTCTCCTCTCACTGGGTCTGCATGTATTTATGTATGTACAGTGTAATGGCTAGATTCTCCTCTCACTGGGTCTGCATGTATTTATGTATGTACAGTGTAATGGCTAGATTCTCCTCTCACTGGGTCTGCATGTATTTATGTATGTACAGTGTAATGCCTAGATTCTCCTCTCACTGGGCCTGCATGTATTTATGTATGTACAGTGTAATGGCTAGAGTCTCCTCTCACTGGGCCCGTATGTATTTATGTATGTACAGTGTAATGGCTAGATTCTCCTCTCACTGGGCCTGCATGTATTTATGTATGTACAATGTAATGGCTAGATTCTCCTCTCACTGGGCCCGCATGTATTTATGTATGTACAGTGTAATGGCTAGATTCTCCTCTCACTGGGCCTGCATGTATTTATGTATGTACAGTGTAATGGCTAGATTCTCCTCTCACTGGGCCTGCATGTATTTATGTATGTACAGTGTAATGGCTAGATTCTCCTCTCACTGGGCCTGCATGTATTTATGTATGTACAGTGTAATGGCTAGATTCTCCTCTCACTGGGCCTGCATGTACTTATGTATGTACAGTGTAATGGCTAGATTCTCCTCTCACTGGGCCTGCATGTATTTATGTATGTACAGTGTAATGCCTAGATTCTCCTCTCACTGGGTCTGCATGTATTTATGTATGTACAGTGTAATGGCTAGATTCTCCTCTCACTGGGTCTCTATGTAGTTAGTGACGAGCTATTTTAAACCATAGGCATGACTAATTGTAAGACTAATTATTTAGTAAAAAAAAACTGCTCTTCAAATGTAAGTACTATGCTCCTCTGCGCCCTAGCCATCATACTAGCACCGAGCCTGTAACTATGTTCTAAGCGACCGTGTTTTTCTAAACACCGAAGAATGATGAGAATACCATGCACCAAGAAAACAGATGAAGAGGTTCTACGTGAGGCTTGGCAAAAAAAAAAAAAAAGAGAGAGAAGTTATGGCAAGATTCAGAACGTTACAGTCCAAATTTATAGGGCATGTTTTTTTTTTTTATAAAAGGCAAACTAGAACACCTAGTGACAACAGGAAAACTGGAGGGGAAAAAGGGACAGAGGAAAACAAAGAAACAAGATACCTGACGGACTGAACGAATGTCATAGGGCACGGTCCAACACACATCTTATAGAAAGAGCAGAAGGACAGATGGTTGTTGTGGAAATCAATGACGACCAACGCCTGACTGGACCAGAGAGAGACAGAGAGAGAGGGAGAGAGAGAAAGAGAGAGAGGGAGAGAGAGAGGGAGGGAGAGGGAGAGAGAGGAGAGAGGGAGAGGGAGGGAGGGAGAAAGAGAGAGAGGGAGAAAAGAGAGAGAGAGAAAGAGAGAGAGAAAGAGAGAGAGAGAGAGAGGGAGAGAAAGAGAGAGAGAGAGAAAGAGAGAGAGGGAGAGAGAAAGTGAGAGAGAAAGAGAGAGAAAGAGAGAGAAAGAGGGAGAGAGAAGGAGAGAGAAGGAGAGAGAGAGGGAGAAAGAGAGAGAGGGAGAGAGAGAGAAAGAGAGAGAGGGAGAGAGAGAAGGACAGAGAGAAAGAGAGAGAGAGAGAAAGAAAGAGAGAGGGAGAGAGAGAGAGTGAGCATGTACTCGCAGCAGAAAACATTATCAGATGGAATGGACCATCTTCCAGTACAACTCATGCTTTATGGCCCTTAACGTCCAAGCCGTTTCCGTGACGTTATGTTGCATTACGTCACGCGATCCCTGCATTTTCCGGGCTAATATTCTTTACTGCCGTACAGAAAGTTCGATGCCCATTACCTCTGTTAACAATGCCCTGAAGCCAGGGCATTCTCAAGTATTTCCTTACACACAAAGAGCACCAACAAACTAGCCATCCCAGCCTTCAAAATAAAATCATAATTTATTCATCCAATGGCGCAGTTCAATATTGATTCCGCGTCTTCTGAGAGTCAGCCCGGGATTGTTAATAACATTGGCTTATAACCGGAATATTGACTGCTCCTGCGTCATCTCCTGTTTTCTCAAACAGAGTAAAGTATCTATGGTGTGGGTAAATAACTGCAGCACTGGCAGCTGGACAGAGTCAGGGAATGAAGTTGTAAACTTTACACTCTTGGAAAGGCTGTTTGGTTCGATCGATATACAAACGTTTCCTTGCCAAACTTTTAACATTCTTTGCTAATGTGTGTGTGTTTTTTTTAATACTGTATCCTCATCCTTTCAATAGGAGATGTTCAAGAGAGCGGAAATGAGCGCCACTTCCCTCCCGTGCCCCCCCCCCCCCCCCCCCCCCCCGCCCAAGTCTCTTGAGCAGGAGGATGAGAAATAGCAATTGTTTATGCAGCGGCTTTGGAGATGAAAAATACTTTCAAAAGAAACAAAATTTTTTCTTTCTTTCTTTCTTTCTTTTGAAGCAGGGACATCATTATTCATCAACGATGAATATCCACCGAAAGCCAACAGATAAGTTCAGCTTAAAAAAAAATTATAGTGACCTTGAGTTGTGCAAGCACAAGCACGCATGCGCACATGCATAACCACACACACACACACACATATACGACACACACACACACACACACACACTCTTGCCTTCTTCTAAATACCCAACGCAAGTATATCTAAAAAAAAAAAAAGGTACAATTGAAAAACCGAGCTCTCCACAAGTTGAAGAACTGGGCTCATATGTCAGTCTGACATTCTGCTCTTCAAACTTTCATTTAAAACACACTCATTCAACATCCCTTTGCTACTAATTTTAGAAACGCGTAGGAGCAATAATAAATATGAAATGAACGGCCAATTCGTATAAATCCCATCTAAACATTCAACAATGTCGATCAAATCAATCAATCAATCAATGCCTGAAGCCCCACCTCCGCAGCACAAACCAGAAAGATTTTCCAGTTATTTTCGTCCCTGGCCTTGCTCTGCCAAACGTTCCTGGCAAGTCCCTCTGCTTTTAGAACATTCACTGTTATTGGACGTAGTTCTTTGCTCTTTCTGTTTTCATCTTCTTTGAGGGTTCCTTCTTTGTCAAAGCCTGCCTTGCTATGCTATCTCTCTGCTTCCGTGACAAACTCACCTTCATTTTCTAGTTGTAATCTGTATATTGATTCAATCTTGCTCTCTTCGTCCCCAAATCTCCTTATTTCTGATCCTGTTCTTCTGTTTAATCTTAAGAATCCTTCTCAGGCAATTATTTAAACATGTCTGAAGGTCTTGCTGTGTTGTCTTCGACTCTTCCCATGTTTCGGAGTCATGGAGTCACACAGTTTTCACAAACTGTGTTGAGAAGTCTTGGTCTGATTCCAGTCTTGATGCCTTTTCCTGCCTATATTTTATTAAGACGCAGGAATTCTGCCCTGGTCTTGGTTCTCCTAGACTTAACATTCCTCTCTGTTTTTTTTTAAGACAACGAAAACAACAGGCCGCGACCCGGTGGTACTAACCCTAACCCTGCCAAACCGGGTCCATCCGTAATGTGACGTAGATCCTGCCCCCGGCATTCAATGTGCAGGGCAGGCCTCGAACATCTCAGTTTGTTAAAAAAAAAAACCAACGACGCTTTTGTTTTAACCAAAGGGCATGTTGATCAGGGTACCTGCCAAGAGGACACTTTGACCTCAGCCAAAAGGCCTCTGTCCCCCCCCCCCCTTCTTTGTCTACAATGCTACACAGATATGTATAATTACCTGGTTCTTGAATCTGGTTATCTTCAATATCTATCGGTCTATCATGTGCACTCTTGAATTTAACGATACAATACAAGGGTCGATAAGCTACAGCACCCACGGGCAAGCGCAGCAGGCGAAATGGTTTACAACGGCACGGCTGTTTGAACTGAAATTCAGAAATCACGATCTCCTAAAACATTTGAAGTTTTAATTAAATAGAAGCATAAAATTATTTAACTCACTACCAAAAATAGCACTAAGATGGACACCACAGGGGAGCAGAAGTAAGAGTAGACCAAAATAGACATGGAGAAGAACAACAGAAAGGATGTTGAGCAATAGAGGGCTCACCTGGGCAAGAGCAGAAAAAAAGGCAAAGGACAGGCATTTGTGGAAAACCCTTGCGGAAGCCCCATGTGCCCTGGGCACTTAAGGTTGAGAGAGAGAGAGAGAGAGAGAGAGAGAGAGAGAGATACAATTATTTAAAGCTACTCCTGTTTTTTTTTTTTACATCCCTTGAAAAAGAAAGTTGCTAGGCACTGAGGACAGAGACTGTACAGACTGATGCAAAGCGCATGAGGGAGTGTGGAGCCACAGTGACTGACCCTGACCGAGTTCTATTTCCATCCTCTCTCTCTCTCTTTCTCTCTCTCTCTCTCTCTCTCACACACACACACACCCACCCCCCCCCCCCCCCCAATCCCTCACGACCACCACCGCTTGCAGAGTTGTCGTTTACGCTCGCCGGTAAGTCACTCCGTGGACTGCGCGTAAGACACGATTTGGTCTTGCTAGTAATACAGAAACCCTACATCCTACACATCTTACATCTTACGTCCTTCCTGTGCCGTTAAACGTCATATAGGTAGTTCGCATGGTAGTTCGCCAATTCTTCCTGTTTTCGGCAAGCTTTTCAACCTCATCAAGGAATTTTATACTTACTAATTTGGCCTATCTTAACAATGGTGCCCATAAGATGACCAAAAGAAGGACAAAAAACATGATATCCGGTCGTTTCAAGACCTTCGGCCAAACGAATATGGATTCATACAATAAAAAGATGATGCTGTTTGTGCTTTATGTTGTGAAACTGTCGTGTGCCGTACGTCAAGTGTACAAAGACACCACGAAACCAAACATTACTCCAAGTTTGAAAACTGAGAGTAGAAAAATGAAACCATAAAAAATGGCTGTCTCTGGCTACCAAAAAAAAAAAAAAAAGGTATTTTTAGCCAAGTAATTTTGCAAAACAATGTTTTTATATTTGTTCCTGCTTATATTAAAATAATCAACAAGAAATAACGTTGTTAAAAAAATGTTTTTCAATGGTTGTTAAATGTAAAAATATGTCGGGCTTAAGTTGGCGCGCTGAGAGACTTTGCATCATTACTTCGGCACAACACCACTAAAATGTTGCCGACCCCTGATATAATTCATAAATAAATCATAAGAAAGAGCTGTTTTACTTTTTTTTCCCCACACATTAATTACAATCAAAATGATAGACAAACTGATTCGCGCAGCAGAAATTATTTAATCTACTTTGTTATCAAACGATGATTGCTAGAATCACATTGTTATGAGGAAAGTAAATGTCTTAAATAAGGGGTGGGGGGGGGGGGCGCATGTAATCATCTGTCGACTTCTTTGTTTCCTAGAAAACATTCTTCAGATACGTTTAGGAAGACTTTTAAACAGAGGACAGGACAGACTCAAAAGTATCAGTTACTGACCTTCTCATCGCTGCCGTGCTGCTGTCATATACGATGAGTTATGTTCGTGCACATCGCCACGGACATTTTAGTTGAATCTTTCATCATTAACTCCGTTCTTTTTTCCCGGTCACGTAATTTCACAAAGCTCTGGATTCTCTTCCACGCTGAGATGTAGATAGACAGAAGAATAGATTTTTATGACGAACATTTCTATTTTTTTTCTTTGGGTCTGTTTGTTTGTTTGTTTGTTTGTTTGTTTCGGGCGTCTGAGTGGTGAAGTGGTTAGTGCACTGGTCTCTCATGGCGAAGGTCGGGAGTTCGAATCCGGCCGGAGGCGCCCCAGTCACCCAGCTGTAGAAATGGGTACCCGACTTCTTCTGGAGTTGGGGAAGGAAAGACGGCCAGGCGTGATACTAACCATATCACCCTCTAGTGTGCTGACTGGTCAAGGAAAATATGGGCACTAACACCATATCCCTATGTGCCTCTAAGGCATGAGAGGACTACTTTTACCTTTACCTTGTTTGTTTCAAGTTTTACTTCTAATAATATCCAGGGAAATTCTAACTTAAGACAGGGTCTAGAACAACAGGTTTTCATGCCTCTAAGGCACACTGATAATACGGTGTTAGCCTCGTATCTCCAAGCCCATGGGCACATGCGGTCAGCATCGCTTCTGGCAGTGTTTACTATCCCAGATTTCTCTGGTACCCGTTTTTAGAGGCGCGGTGGAACCCGGGGTGCTTTATGGCGTGGTGGTACTTGAACAATGCTGGAACTTGACCCCGGTACAGCCGGATTAGTAAACCGCGCGCCGCGCACTAAGTCACTCAGCCAACCAGTCCGCCCTAGAACAATATCTAAGACAAAACTTAATATATAACTTAATAATAACAACACGTAACGTTTAACATTATATTGAACATAAATAAGTACAGTACATCATATAAATGTAATACCTAATAATACACTACAATAGGCCAAAAATGACACTTTCTAGCTTCTTTTTTTTCCATTAAAATAGAAAGTGCGTGCCAGAAGTACACAATGTCATCCACTCAAAACACTAAAAAAATAATAACTGTAAATGAAAATGAGTAGCAGGCACTGACAGCTTAAATGATTACTTTCCCTCGTGGTCAGAATGCTCGACGACCCGATAGTAATAACAGTATTGATCCTGCATGTATGAATTATATTAAAACACCGTGGATGCTGTCTCACTGCGGAGATCCTATATCTGGCCAAGACCTGCCAAACTGTATTGTATATTAACAGGGACAATGCTAAGGGGAGAGAATAATAGTTGTGCCCATTCTATTTAACAGCGTAACTGCCAACTAAATTAGATTACTTCCCTTTCTCTCTCAGACTTAAAATACGATCCTGGCTTTCCTCATATCCCATCAATCATTCACGAGCTCTCTCTCTCTCTCTCTCTCTCTCTCTCTCTCTCTCTCTCTCTTCTCTCTCTCTCCCCCCCCCCCCGTCTCTCTCTCTCCGTTTGGGTCAGAGCTATTATTTTATATAAATTCTTCGATCTGGGTTACATCGACAACTGGAATCCCCTAGAGGCTTTCTTTTATTTATTTTTTTTTTGTTTTGTTTAATTTAAAGATGAGTTCTTTCCGTATGAGTTCGTCCATACAGGCAGACTGTACGTGCATAGTAGCAAAGATCTACTACACACCAGTGACGACAGAAAACCCAACTTGAAACTGAAAGTTTAAATATAAGAAGAGAGTTAGCAAGAGATTTAAAAAAAAAAGCAAAATGTAATACATTGGCGATATTAAGTACAATGACACGGTAAGGAAAGAGTCACAGGAATGACCATAAAGCGAGCTTGTAGTTTCATCATCATCATCATCATGTCCGTGCCGACTGGCGTTGGCTATTATGCTTCTCCAGAGTACCCGATCCTTCATGCAGGACATTGTAGTTACATCTTTTTTTTAAATCTCGTAAGTGGAAGGGGAGGCAACTATCAGAAGTGGACCTATATCGACTTATTTTTCCTCCTATGAATAGAAGGGGAGGCAACTATCAAAAGTTAACCTATATCGCCTTATTTTTTTCCCTCCCATGAATAGAAGGGGAGGCAACTATAAAAAGTTAACCTATATCGCCTAATTTTTCCTCCCATGGACAGAAAGGGAGGTAACTATCAAAAGTTAACCTATATCGCCTTATTTTTCCTCTCATGAATAGGAAGGGAGGCAACTATCAGACCTTTAAACGTCCTATTTTTTCCGTGCCATAAGTAGAAAGGGGAAGCAACTGTCAGAAGTGAACTGTTTCATCGCACAATAATTAATGTATAAATATACAATAATATACGAAGCACTGCAGTAAAGCATAATAATATATAATATAGAATGTATAAACTAGGGAAAAAAAGTAGGAGCGGCTTTATTACTTAACGACTACAAAGTTGTAACGTTTCGGCGTGAGCCTTAATCATGGAAAAACACACAGGACGAAGAAATAGAGAGAGGACATCGCTTCTCGGCCTTTTGGCCAAGATCAAAGTCTCTGTTCTTCTCAAGTGCCCTCTTGGCAGGTACCCTGATCAACATGCCCTTTGGTTAAGACAAAAATGTCGTTATGTTTTGAACTAAACGAGATGCATGACGCCCGCCCTGCACGTTGAATGTCCGGGGCATGGCCCACATCTCGTTACGGGTGGACCTGGCTTGCAGTACCACCGGGTCGCGGCCTGTTGTTTTCGTCGTCTTAAAAAAAAAGTAAAGTATAGATTCACATTAATGCTATATTTAAAAAAAATATGATGAATAGAGAACATAGCTGTAACTTATAAGAAGATGTGTCTTGTCCGACTGTAAGATGTGGCTTGTCCGGCTGCAAGATGTGGATTGTCCGACTGTAAGATGTGGCTTGTCCGACGCTGAGTGTCAGAAATGGGCATGGTGGAGCATAGAGACTGCTTAAATGGAGACCCGCGATGTGTGGTCGTGGGTCGCAACTGGGTGTGGTGGGTGGGGAAACCACGGAGGGGAGAGAGAGTGGCACAGTGTTAACCTAGCCAGGAGAGGGTGAAATAGATGATCATAGTTAGGGTAGAGCGGCTGTAATGTGATGCTGTGAGGAGGCCCCGAACTATGTGTAACAAGTGAGAAGGGAGTGTCGCGACATTTTCTCTGATCCCCACCCCTATTAGCATACAAACTTGAGCCAAATCTTAAGAACATCCTCGTCCACAGCCACTTGAAGCAGAGCCTTACATATGTTGGCACCAGAAAATGTATCTGCCATCGTTGCGTTACCTGCCCTGTGGTCTGGGAAACGAAAACAACCACCTTTCCCAAAACTATCCTCACTCTTCATGAGGGATTCACATGCGAGTCCCGTAATGTGATATATGTCATCGTATGCAAAAAAAGACCTTACTTTAAACATAAAAAAGACAGAGACTATAGTTATATCTAAGAAACAGAATCCACCAACATGCAGTATAAAATTAAAAAGAACTATTCTAAAGCAGGTGCAGAAATTCAAATACCTTAGTTCAGTAATAACTTCAGATGGAGGAGATCACCAACTGAGCTGATGGCCTGCATGAAGCATAGTGTACTCTGGAGAAGCATAATAGCCAACGCCAGTCGGCACGGCACCTGATGATGATTATGATGCAGAAGATGCAGGATAACGTATATTGGTGAGACTGGCCTCATATTAGGGGACTGCATGCAGAAACATATGTACGATATCGCCCAGAATGCTTTGAAACCAGTCCCAAATCATTTCAATGGCCCCAAACCACAGAGGCAAATCTGATTTTCTGGTAACAGCCATCAAACAATGTCACGCAGATGACACAAGCCGCCTAGCGCTTGAGAACCGCTACATTCAGGATTATGGGACGCTGGAACCACACGGGTTAAACTTGCTATTCAGTTACATCTAACATTCTCCTCTTCAACAATTATAATCCCTCTTCACCAAGCTCCACTCTCTTCTCACATATAGATCACATATATAGATCACATATATGTAGCTCATCCAGAAAACATTATAGAATGTAGAGTCACTCACATATCACTGAGTAATTACTACCCGGTCTGCTGCACATGGACACGATATGGCTTGAAAATTCCCCAAAATAATCATACCAGTATTAAATTTATAAGTTTTAACAAATTCCGCTTAGAATTATTTCTGAAAAAGTTACATGCAGCACCTCTAGATCATGTGTACCAACTAACTGACCCTGATAAGGCCCTGGAATGCTGGACAAAAACCTTCAGGGATATATTTGACAAGCATGTTCCTATTGAAGAGGTGAGAGTTAAACATCAAGTGAAATCCCCCTGTATAACACCTGAGATATTGCAAGTCATGAGGGAAAGGGATCACGTGCACAAAATTAAGGAATTCACTAGTTACCGATTACTTAGAAATAGAGTTCAGTATTTAATTAGGCAAGAAAAGATAAATTACTTTAGGAACCTAGTTCAGAATAAATCAGACAGTTAGTCTGTCTAGAAAGCAATTAACATTCTTGCAAACAAGAGAAAGCAGGCTGACTTGCAGAGTTATAATCATGTTCCCACTTGTGAAGAGTTTAGCAACCACTTCAGAGAAGAAGTCAATATCTTAAAATCTTCACTACCAACCCCTACTTTTGATTTAAGTGAGTGAAATAAATTTATAGTTAGCAAATGTGCAAATCTAAAGCAACCCAGTATTCCTTTCATGTCAGTTGGTGAAGTTTACAATCATCTTTCATCTTTAAAGAACAACAACACAGCAGGACTTGATGAAATCAGCAACAAGATATTATGCTACTCTGCCCCAGTAATTACAGATACACTAACATACATTTACAATCAGTGCATTGCACGTTGTCATTTTGCTCAGGCTTTTAAAATTGCAAAAATATATCCCCTTTTTAAATCTGGTTTGCAGAAAAATCCCTCAAGCTATAGACCAATTTCTATTCTATCAACGTTGTCTAAACCCCTAGAAAAGCACATTAAAAAAAAAAACAACCTTACAACACATGCAAGAAAATGATTTGATTGTTGACTGTCAGTCAGGTTTTAGGCCAAAACATTCATGGTACACAGCTCTCACAAAAATGACAGAATGTTGGTTATCTAATATAAACGATGATAAATTATGTGGTGCTGTGTTTGTTGACTTTAAAAAAAGCATTTGACATGATTGATCATGAAATCCTAGTTAGAAAGCTTGAGACTTATAGATTACACCCTGACCTGACAAAATTTATTAGATCTTTTCTTTCCAACAGACAGCAGTTAGCTTGCCTCAAAAACTCTAAGTCAAGTTCATCTGTGGTTGATAATGGCGTTCCACATGGTTTTATTCTTGGTTCTCTCCTGTTTACCATCTACATCAATGATCTTCCCCTTCATCTAAAAAAATCATCTTGTGACCTCTTTGCTGATGACTGCACAGTTTACACTAGTGACAATGACTGTATTAACCTTGAGTCAGCTGTTGAAATTGAAATAAACAGTCTAATTAACTGGAGCAACAACAACAGAATGCTAATAAACACCAGCAAAACAAAATCCATGTTCATTACAAGACAGAAATTAACAAATTCGCTAACAACAACACTACAGCTCCATGCTGGAACTTCACAGATAGAGAATGTTAGTGAACATAAAACCCTAGGTCTCATGATTGACCACCACCTCAGCTGGAATCATCATGTAGACAATCTAACCAAACTCAGTGCACAAAAAGTTTACCAATTTACTAAAATTAAACATTTTTTTCTTGACATAGACACCAGAAAAATATACTACATATCACAGGTACAAACACATTTGGACTACTGCTCCACAGTCTGGAATGGTTGTTCCATGTCAAACATGAAAAGACTTTACTCACTTCAAAAACGAGCAGTAAAGCTTATAGATGACAAACATGCAGCACATATTACAAATAAGGACAAACATCTTGATATTCTACCCCTCAAGAAGAGATTTCTTTTCAACAAGGCCAAGTTAATTAATAAAATTCTATCACACAATGCTCCACCCTATCTGTGGTCGTTGTTCAAATCCAGCCCAAAACACAGTCAACGCTGAAGAAATTGCATTCTCCCAAAACCAAGGCTTGACATGTTTAAAAAAAAGGTTCTCTTACTCAGCTGCCCACCTTTGGAATGCCCTACCAATTCACGTAAAACTTATAAGTAATATTCGTTCTTATAACTTTAAACTTTGTCAACATCTGTTTGATATGGACTATATGCCTCCCTAAGAATAGTTTAAAGTAGTTTAAAATGCTTGAGTGTTGTAATTTTTTTAAATACTGCTTTTCTATAAATTTGTTAGTTTTGAATGAATGTAAGAATGCAAGTTTATTTCATGTTGTTGCATAAATCAGAGTGTAGAGTGTATGGACATGAGATAAGTTTATTATTTATTTATGTAATCATTTAATTGTGTCTTCATGATTATTATGCTCATTAACAAATGCTGAGTGACTGTGACTGAGTGAAAGCTGTATGATGAAGTCAGACGGGCCTGCGTGCCCAGATCTTAACCCTTTGAAAATAAAGCATGTTCTTTCGTTCGTTCGTTCTCACTTGTTACACATAGTTCAGAACCTCATTACAGCATCACATTACAGCCCCTCTACCCTAACTACAATCATCTATTCCACCTTCTCCTGGCTAGGTTAACATTGTGCCACTCTCTCTCTCCCCTCCACGGTTTCCCTACCTACCACCCCACACCCCCCCACCCCCCAGTTACGACCCACGACCACACCTCACAGGTCTCCGTTTAAACAGTCTCCACGCTCCAAAATGCTCATTTCTGACACACAGCGTCGGGCAAACCACATCTTACAGTCGGACAAACCACATCTTACAGTCGGACAAACCACATCTTACAGTCGGACAAACCACATCTTACAGTCGGACAAGCCACATCTTACAGTCGGACAAGCCACATCTTACAGTCGGACAAGCAACATCTTACAGTCGGACAAGCCACATCTTACAGTCGGACAAGCCACATCTTACAGTCGGACAAAACACATCTTACAGTCGGACAAAACACATCTTACAGTCGGACAAACCACATCTTACAGTCGGACAAGCCACATCTTACAATCGGACAAACCACATCTTACAGTCGGACAGGCCATATCTTCACAAGTTACCACTAAGTTCTCTATTCATCATATATTTTTAAAATACAGCATTCATGCGAATCTATACTTTATCTCCTCTATCTATTTCTTTGTCCTGTATGTTTGTCTATGATTAAGGCTCACGCCGAAAAGTCCGAACTTTGTAGTTGTTAAGTCTTTAATAAAGCTGCTCCTACTTTTTATATGTTTATACATTCTATTTCCTCGCTTGAATAGAAGAGGAAGCAACTATCAGAAGAAACTGTATCGCCCTGTTTCCTCGCATGAGTAGAATGGGAAGTAACTATCAGAGGTGAACTTTTTCTTCGCATGAGTAGGAAGGGAAGTAATTATCAGAAGTGAACTGTTTCCTCGCATGAGTAAAATGGTAAGTAACTATCAGAAGTGAACTGTTTCCTCGCATGAGTAAAATGGTAAGTAACTATCAGAAGTGAACTATTTCCTCGCATGAGTAGAAGGGGAAGTAACTATCAGAAGAAACTGTATTGGCTTGTCTCCTCGCATGAGTAGAAGGGGAAGTAACTATCAGAAGAAACTGTATCATCCTCTTTTTCCTCCCGCGAGTACAAGGGAAGCAGGTATTTTATTACAAGGAATCTACTAACATCAGCCAACTCGAGTAGTATTTTCTTTTTTAAAAGTACTTGCTCTTTTACAGCCAATGCCAAGTAACTACGTGACATTATCTGTGCGTGCAAGTAATGTTTCACGCTGCTTTCCTACTTCCGGAACTAAACGGGTGAAGGTCGAGAGATTAAATCCTACCTTAAGCTAAGCCCAGCTTCCTAAGCCCACAAAATCTTCGGTGACAGCTGAATAATCTTTACTCCGTAGTCTCAACTTGAGCTGAAAGGGAAGTCACCACGACTTTACCGGAAAAGGGAAGTCATCACGATCTATTTCTTCTACAGCATGACGAGAAATTGAAGTCGTCATCATCTGTCTTTTATCACGCAAGTGTGTCCTTTTTCCGGACACCATGCGAAATTTTTTTTAAAAGGGTGGGGGGGGGGGGAAAGAAAGGGAATACAATTATGTGAAGATAAAGTGATTACTGTTACGTAGTTGTGAAGCGGGGAGATGAATATGTATTACTATTCACTAGAATTTTATCAAGACCACATTAGTTTATAACCTTCACCTTTACCAGCCAACCATAAAACAAAACTCATACACGCGAACACAGTCAGTCATTTGCATGTCCTTTGAGGAACTTTGCCTTCCTAACAACACTCTTGTAGGTCTCTCGGTTGTATAAGCAAAATGCCCTGCTACTGATGCGTCCACTCGCAGATCATCAACGATGTCTTGCAGCCATCTTCGCCTTGGTCTTCCTCTCTCTCTTTTTCCCATTATGTACCTTTCTAAGACTGCTCTAAATTATTAGGACGTTTAAATGGCCAAAATATTTAAGCTTTCTCTGTTTAATCCTCTTTACTAGCCAGCCTTCTTCAATATTAAGTTCTTGTAGTATGGATCTATTTGTTATTTTTTGTGTCCATATTTGAAGGACTTTTCTGTACCATTTACATTCAAAGGTATATATGTGTTTCTCAGCTGTTTTGTTAAGTGTCCAGGTCTCACAGCCATATATTGCTTGCGCACGCACGCACGAACGCACACACACACACACACACACACAGAGAGAGAGAGAGAGAGAGAATTTAAAAACAGAAATCGAAGTCTGAAACTATCACATTCAATTTATTGACATTTCATATAAACAAAAAAGATCCGTCATGAGGGGAATCTTCCCCAGTAAAATACATTTCTACTGTCACCTCCCTCTTAGGAGCTCCCCCATTACTGAAAGCACGTTATCACGATGCCCTTGAAAGGTCATACACTGCATAATTCACTCCAGCCAATGAAAGACAATGGTACACTCATCAAATTTTCTGTCAAGGCAAGCCTTTATCAATATCTCTTATTCAAGACAATATCATGCGCGCATGCGTAGGGAAGGATTAAAAATGTGAATCATTTCAAGAGACATTGAAAAATCATATAGAAATCATATAACACGTCTGAATCTCATGTTGGTACAACAATGAAAATAATTATTGCATGAATATGTACATACATGAAATTACTGTCATGACTTTTGTTATTTTAAAAAAGAGAAGCACAAACGAGACAGATAATATGGTCGCTATTACGTGACGCCGAAACATCTTCGCCCTTCAGTTTCACGCATTTATATGGGCTCATAGTCAAATGTGACCAACCAAGGTATTATACGGGACTGTCCCATTTTCCAAGGATTTGTCTCTCGGGAATCGTATTACTTCGACCACGACGCCTAAATGTCCCGTGTAAAAACTCGTGTCCCGTACTGTTTTGTATTATCATTTTTTTTTATCACTGCATGTTCGGAAATAATCAGAATTTCCTCTCCCCCTTTTTCATCAATCTCTCTCTCCACCCCCCCCCCCAAAACCCTTGACTTAAGTGTCCCGTACGTGAACCTGCAGAAGGCAGTCAGGTTATCTCCGTTCTGTTACAAACAGCGAGTCAACTGTTCTTTAGTCCGGCGGGGAAGACTTAATCTTCTATGCTTACAAAAGAAGACAACTTGGTGTTGTGATAGTGGCAATTTCTACATAAACCAGGGAACACAAAAGAGAACTATACACATCAACTATAAAATTAAAAGTATGAAATTCAAATAGGAAACTACAAGCATATATATATATATATATATATATATATATAATATATATATATATAATATATATATTATATATATATATAATATAATATATATATATATATACTGTACATACATGAATACATACACACAAACTGTGCAATCTGATAATCAATGGAAGATAACAGCCCAGGTCAAATCAAGAATGAAAGCGGGACGTACAAGACATGTACAAAAACTCCAGGCTAATTTGGTAATCAATTGGGGATGTGGGGGGGGGGGGGGGGGGGAGAAACAGAGCCCATGCACGTAAATAACGGGGGGAAAAAAAGGGAATTTGCACACACTGGTAAAAATGGGAAATTAGTATTCGACGGCGGAAAAAAAAAGATCAGAGGGCTGCTAAATAAAAGATCCGAGGTGATAAATAGGAATTCCCACATAAATAAATTATAAACGGAAGATTGAAATTCCCTCAGATCTAAGGAATACAGAAGTTTATTAGACACAAACAAACAAACAAACAAACAAACAAACAGACAAACAAAAGTAATATGTAACAGAGAAGTAAAAAAAAAACAGCAAGAAAAATGTGACATGGAATTCCAAAACAACCAAAAGAAGAAGAAACTTACCAATAAGCGAACAGTTAATCTTTGTACATTTTTTTTCCACTAACAAACTCGTTTACAACCAAAAGCAAAAGACAACCAACAGCCTTTTCACAAATTATGAGAAGACAGAAGTTACAGCACCTGACGAACACCGGAAAACTCAATAGAAGAAAAAAAAAAAAGTGAGGAAGATATTCTCTGAAGGAGCTGACTAAGTTGAACAGAAAAGAAAAATATAAACCACGGACAGATTAGCACAAATATCAAGACCCGCATACAATGTAGTAGCATAACCTCAGTCAGTCATTTGCTTCCCTAACAGCTCTCCTGTAGGCCTCCCGGTTGTAAGCAAGATGCCCTGCTGCTGACGCATCCAATGATGCATAACCTACAGGTCACAAATATGGACCCAAATTGTACTATTTATGGTGAATTGTAATGTTTCAACTTCTTACTGTACTGTTTCAGGAACATTCTGAGATAACTTACGACCTCAGATCGAGGCTACACATATACATACATTCATGAGCCGATACGGCCGCGTTTGGGGTTGGCCTTACGGCCCAAGTCGATCTGGCTGTATACCGGCCATTACAGAGAATGCTCAGAAACTAAGTAAAGTTTACTGCTATAACATGACACAAGATGAACCCACATGCTTACCACCACTAACACCACGCAAATTAACATATAACTGTGTGGAAATTAATCACCAAATATAAAATGACAAAACATTAGATTAAAAAATAATATTCCAGTAACTTTTCAATGAAATACAACAACAACAACAACAACACATGCACGCACGCACGCACGCACACCCATATATTCAGTACAGTACCGTATTATAACTTAGATGTGCACAGTATAGCACTGTATGCTGACAGCGCCTTTGCTTTCGATAAGCGTAATGAGCATGACCTCAGCGGCCTGTAACGGCCAGGTTTGGCCACTATTATCCCTTCCGATGTTTTCATATGGAATCTCGGCCATAAATACTAGCGGCCGTAATTCAGTCGGACGTAAGACGGAGTCGTGACTGTATTAACATGCGTCTTCATCATAGAAGTTTAATGCAATCCCTTCCCAAGAAATACAGATCCCCATTTTCTCTACATTCATAAGACGCTTGGTATCTCTAGTCTGGTCCTTCGTATAGACATACTATTCCTTCATATAGATATACTATTACTTCGTATAGACATACTATTCCTTCATATAGACATACTATTCCTTCATATAGATATACTATTCCTTCATATAGATATACTATTCCTTCATATAGATATACTATTCCTTCATATAGATATACTATTCCTTCATATAGACATACTATTCCTTCATATAGATATACTATTACTTCGTATAGACATACTATTTCTTCATATAGACATACTATTCCTTCATATAGATATACTATTCCTTCATATAGACATACTATTCCTTCATATAGACATACTATTCCTTCATATAGATATACTATTCCTTCATATAGACATACTATTCCTTCATATAGACATACTATTCCTTCATATAGACATACTATTCCTTCATATAGATATACTATTCCTTCATATAGATATACTATTCCTTCGTATAGATATACTATTCCTTCGTATAGATATACTATTCCTTCGTATAGATATACTATTCCTTCGTATAGATATACTATTCCTTCGTATAGATATACTATTCCTTCGTATAGATATACTATTCCTTCGTATAGATATACTATTCCTTCGTATAGATATACTATTCCTTCGTATAGATATACTATTCCTTCGTATAGATATACTATTCCTTCGTATAGATATACTATTCCTTCGTATAGATATACTATTCCTTCGTATAGATATACTATTCCTTCGTATAGATATACTATTCCTTCGTATAGACATACTATTCCTTCATATAGATATACTATTCCTTCATATAGATATACTATTCCTTCGTATAGATATACTATTCCTTCGTATAGATATACTATTCCTTCGTATAGATATACTATTCCTTCGTATAGATATACTATTCCTTCGTATAGATATACTATTCCTTCGTATAGATATACTATTCCTTCGTATAGATATACTATTCCTAATACCCAAGACTGGTTAACTGTTACACCAAATATTCGATTCCTACTCCTCTGTTTTTTCTACTGTCCAACATTTTGGTCGATCCAGACTACACCAACAATTACTTTCAACTCTTGGTCTCCTATTTTCCAGATGCCTGACTCCTTCATAAATTGTACACATTTCTACTAAATTTAACTCATTCATAAACTGTACATCGAGACAGGTCCATAACCTGAGAGGAAAGGTTTTTTTTTAAAAAAAGGGGGAAAAGCTTTTAAAAAGTTATAAAAAAGAAAGAAAGAAAAAAAAAACTGAAAGAAATGTGAGACATCTCTCTTGCCTGTCGACAGAAATCACGACCCGAGTGGGAGTAAGTTAAAAATAGACCGCCAACTGCAATGAAAATAAACTACCAAATACGCCAATCTTTTAACAGTCTTTCACTTTCAAAAGCTCTTACATACGTAAAGTTATTCTTATCTGCATATGTTATATATATATATATATAATGCAGGTGAAGCCACTGACAGAAATTATTGAGGAAAGACGCTGGCGATGGTTGGGACATGTGCTCTTGATGACTGACGACTCACTACCAAAAATAGCGCTAAGATGGACACCACAGGTGAACAGAAGTAAGGGTAGACCAAATGAGACATGAAGAAGAACAACAGAGAGGATGTTGAGTAATAGAGGGCTCACCTGGGCAAGAGCAGAAAAAAAAAGACAAAGGACAGACGTTTGCGGAAAATCCTTGCGGAAGCCCCCATGTGCCCTGGGCACTTAAGGTTCAGAGAGAGATATATATATCTGAACCTTACACCTTCATCTATGTACATGTTCTTCCAGCACTGACACACGGCAAACCTAAGGTAAGTTTAAAACACACACGAATAAATTCACATCTTCCTCTCATTAATTACTAATGTTCACTTTTAGAACGTTTCCATTTTCGTACACGTCCGGAAAAGGTAAGACAAATTTCTGCGAGTCGGGAGTGACAACGAATCCCTTGTCAAGTTTTTTTCTAACTACAAACTCTGAGGACAATTCGACAGTTTTAGTTCAGTTCTCGAAGAAAACTTCACATACCTGGTCCTGATACGTTCTTTCAAGTATGAAATACGTCTATGGCTAATATCACTCTCTTAATTAACAGTCGACCTGAAACCGCTGTGCAGCCAAGACGCCTGGGTCAGTGATTGTGGTGTTTAAACTATCAGTGATATCCGAGGCCTCTTTATTCCCCCCCCCCCAGTGTATACTAGATAAACCCAGTAAAATGTGAGTGGACCATTGAATGGAGTGAAATGGGGAGTGGCACTAATCGTCAGCTTCAGCGAATAATAAGACCGTTTCTAACTTCTCTGGGAACAGACTGCGTTCAGCAACACGGACAAGATAAGACCGTTTCTAACTTCTCTGGGAACAGACTGCGTTCAGCAACACGGACAAGATAAGACCGTTTCTAACTTCTCTGGGAACAGACTGCGTTCAGCAACACGGACAAGATAAGACCGTTTCTAACTTCTCTGGGAACAGACTGCGTTCAGCAACACGGACAAGATAAGACCGTTTCTAACTTCTCTGAGAACAGACTGTTCAGCAACACGGACAAGATAAGACCGTTTCTAACTTCTCTGGGAACAGACTGTGTTCAGCAACACGGACAAGATAAGGCCGTTTCTAACTTCTCTGGGAACAGACTGTGTTCAGCAACACGGACAAGATAAGACCGTTTCTAACTTCTCTGGGAACAGACTGTGTTCAGCAACACGGACAAGATAAGACCGTTGTGAAGGTCAGTGAGAAGCCTGGTGGCAGTGCATCAGCCTATCCTCTTACCAGCGGTTACCGTTACCGCATTCCAGGCAGGGCAACACATGCTCATAAGATCTCTGCATAGTGCACGCACTCCGTAGTACTTACGAGAACCCTGACAACTGACACAGTGACAGGCAAGGTTACATTACACAACTTCCATCCGAGAAGCCAATATGGATTAGACCATTCTCATTTTCAGATGACGAAGAAGGCGATTTCTGTCTACAGTCTACATATACTGCCATCATCTTTGTCACAAGACCGAAGACCCAAACTATCAGTCCCATAGTATCTGAAACTGGGACAAAAATAAACCATGACAAACCAACATCTAGCCAATGCCGTACAAACTCTGGCACAAGCTATGCTGCATTTATCAGATGCAGATCTGGACTTTTATATTCAAGATTTGCAACGTTATTTGATTATATGCACTGTTATTTCTTGTACTTAATCTAAAGTAGAATGATGCTATTATCAAAAGCAAAATCTTCCAAAACAAAAAAAAAACAAACCATAAACAAGTTCATTTTATGAAGAAGTGTTTGGCTCCAAAGAAAACTCTACGGTTATGATCTTGGACATATTCAGAACAAACGTTCCCAGCAACAAAGCGCATGTGAGATAGACGGGCACCATCATGAGGGTCAGCGATCAAATTTCTAACTCGTTTCACATCGTCGCTTACGGTAAAATGGCTCCCCATCAGAAAAACCATACGGTCGCTGGACACATAGGAATGGAGCCAGCTGTGAAGCCTAGATTCTTGGCTCCGCCCTGAGGATGAAAGAAAACACTACGATTCACGCCCTATCCAATAAAATTCTTGCGTTGCAAGATCTTCGCCATAGCATCGACTGCCAAGTGCGCCGGCATTAGAGTAACATGGCGATACAACAACAACAACAAACAAGAACGTTTTCACACCCAGGGCTTAACAAAGACCCACACGTGACAAGAATGAAAGACTTAAGAATACTGGAAAGAAATGACAGTTATTAATCAGGGCAGAACTAAACAGGAAATGTCCCGTACAAGTAAACATGCAACATTTCTGTTTGGTTTTTTTCTTCCTGACAATCGAGACCACACACTGCACAAACCACATGCCACCTCCAATCCCCCCCCCCCCCCAACCCCCAAACCAACAGCCGGAAACTTGGATCACGTTTTCTGACCATGTCCACGTCGGTCATTTGTCAGTCTTCTTACATCTTACATCCTTCCGCTGCCGCTAAACGTTACATAGGACCCACATGGTAGTTCGCCAAGATTTCTTGTCCTCTGCCAGTTTTTCACTCTCATCAAGGGATGTTATGCCCACTGACCTGGCCTCTTTAACAATGTCCTCTAGAGTTTCACGTGGTCGACCTCTTTTTCTTCGGCCTGTTGTGTTCCACTTGATAGCTTGTTTGGGGATTCTCTGATTGTTTCTTCTCATCACATGACCGACATATGTCCATCTTCTTTTTCTAATCAACCACGAGACAGGTTGTTGTTTGCTCATCTGTCTTATCTCTGCGTTGTTCTTAAATTCGTTCCACTTTATACCAAGAATTTTCCTTAGGCATCTGTCTTCGAAAGAGTCTAACTTCTTGTCTATTTCCTTAGTTGTTTTACAGCTTTCGTATGCATAAATGAGGGTGGATATCACACTTGAATTGAATAATCATAACTTGGTTTTTCTGCTTATAACAGTACGGCATCATAAACCCATGCTTAATCTTATCTTCGGTCTTCAAGATAATATAACAGCATCACTATTCAGAAGTAACTAAATACGCCACTTCCCTTTACGAACCTTAACCTACAGACTAAAAAAAGTCCCAGCAAATTCGCGTTAATCGCATGGAAGTCTCTCCTTTGTCACAGTGAAGCAAGGGAAGCAACCAAATATATTCTGGACGTCTTGCAAAGAGTTTACAACACGAGTGAAACATATTTAAGCCTTAAACAACACGTACAAAATAGAGGGGGGGGGGGAAAGAAGAACAGACAACGGCTCTGAAGAGGTTTTAGGTCGATGGAAGATGAACAAGAAAAGGGAGTAAATTAGTGAACTCTTTATTTCAAATTTCCGGAAGAGCGTTCCAGTTTTCGAGAATCGATTCCTCATTGTGCATCATTAGATAGCGACATGGAACTTTTCAAACTTGACAACCACTCAACTTTCCGCCAGGGATTCTCAACATGGAGGCAGGAGGATCCCCAGGGAGGAATTTTAAGTCTAAGGGGGAGATTTATTTATTTTTTAAACCACCGAACAAGGAGGTATAACGGTGAAAATACTTTCTGGACGATGATTTAATATACAGGGAAGAAGTGATGGGCACCATGGGTTGAGATGGGAGGATTCGGGGCCATGCCTGGGTTGAGAAGGGATGATTCAGGAATAGGAAGGGAGGATTAAGGGACATGCCTGGGTTGAGAAGGGATGATTCAGGAATAGGAAGGGAGGATTAAGGGCCATGCCTGGGTTGAGAAGGGATGATTCAGGAATAGGAAGGGAGGATTAAGGGCCATGCCTGGGTTGAGAAGGGATGATTCAGGAATAGGAAGGGAGGATTAAGGGACATGCCTGGGTTGAGAAGGGATGATTCAGGAATAGGAAGGGAGGATTAAGGGACATGCCTGGGTTCAGAAGGGAGGATTCATGGGATGAGGGGAGGATTCCGAGGTGAGTGGGAGTGGGGGGGGGCATGCCTATGCTGAGAAGGGAGGATTGGGATTTTGAGAACAACTGATCACTGGGATAAGGAAATCCAGCCCCGTTTTTCCTGCCAGTATATGAGACCTTTAAAACTCCTCACACACAGAGGGACGCTGGGTGCTTCCACTGAAAAATGATCGCCTGGAATATATTGTTTGTTGGTTTTAATATCTTTCTCTCTCTCTCTCTCTCTCTCTCTCTCTCTTATCATGCCATTTCATCATCATTTCGTGTGCCACTTTTTAATATGGAAACTCTGTCATTTCAAAAGTGACACTCAAAATAAATATTCAAGGTTTACATCAAAAGAATACAGAGAACACATTAAAAAAAACCATTGAAATCAAGTTCAAAGGTTGACAATATCTCATAAAACTGGAGATTCTGTCATGTTCTTCACTCTCAAATCTCGTATAGAGCCAACAGGACTGATCTGGTAATTATGGAAGGAAATAAAAAGATCAGGGCGAGTTTAAGAGTTTGGAAAACACTGTAATATGAAATATGTTACATCCCTTCATTTCTCTCTCTCTCATATAGAAGACAAAAAAGGGGGGGGGGGGGAGAATTAATAAATACAGCGAACACAACAGATTACAAGAAAGTTTCAACGTTTTCCCAGCAAAGAGGACTGACTTGTAACCAAACTCTACAACAGAGTAAGCTAACCATGTCCAATGTTTCAGAACCATGGCTTGATAAGGCGCTGAAGCCACGCCTGATAAGGCGCTGATGCCACGCCTGATAAGGCGCTGAAGCCACGCCTGATAAGGCGCTAAAGCCACGCCTGATAAGGCGCTGATGCCACGCCTGATAAGGCGCTGAAGCCACGCCTGATAAGGCGCTGAAGCCACGCTTGACAAGGCACTGAAGCCACTCTGAAATGTCGCTTAAGATACTCTTGATATGCCGCCGAAGACACGTTTGATAAGGCATTCAAACCAACTCTGACAAGGCGCCGAAGACATGCTGGTAAGGCATTCAAACCAACTTTGACAAGGCGCCGAAGACACGCTGGTAAGGCATTCAAACCAACTTTGACAAGGCGCCGAAGACACGCTGGTAAGGCATTCAAACCAACTTTGATAAGGCGCTAAAGATACACTTTATAAAGTCTTGAAGTCATGTTCGATAAGGCCTTGTCACGCTTGATAATGTGTTAAAAAATCACGTTTAACTGGATGTTGAATCCATGCTTGATAGGTATTCAAACTACGCTCGATAAGGCCTTGTCACGCTTGATAAGGCGTTGAAATCAGGCTCCATAAAGAGTCGAAGTTGATAAAACGTTTAAGCCGCTATTGATAAAACACTGAAGCCAAGCTCGATATGGATTCAAGCCACTCTTCGGCACAGAAGCCACGCTTGATAAAGCTGTGGAAACCATGCTTCATAAGGCGCTGAAGCATAGGTTAATAAGGCCCCGAACCAAAGCTTCGGAAGGAGTTAAAGGCACTCAAGAGATAAGTGAGGTAGTCTTCAAATACACAGCTACACATATCGACCGAGCCATGGGTACGTGGTATGGCAGTTCGACTCTGAGACAGAGCTGAGAGACTGCTCCAAACAAGCAGCCTTGCTTGTTATATCTGTAGCTCTCGACTCAATGACTGTCGGCAGGAGCTGACAGGTTGTCACGGGGGTGACAGGACAGGACTTAGTCTGTGACAAAATGTATGAATCACGTGGCCTGATGCCAGATTCGCACGGGCAGTTTATCTGTACAAAAAGCTGGTCGAAGTGAGTGTGTAACGTGGCTGTCTGTGGGCACTGACGAGGATGCAGGTGGTGCCTGAAGACACAGCAGTAAAGAACGCCCCCTGGATGATGCGGAGATGCGGTATCCACCACCGCTCCATTTGGTATAGATGGATAAGCTGATTTTGCCGAAGGACATTGGGACGGCAATGATAACGTCGGCGATACCCAAAGGTGCTGCTGTTGCGAATGTCTCGGAGGAGAAGCTGAAAGCAGCTGCAAGGGAGCGGAGGATGGCAGCAGCGACGACGTGGCCTCTGTTGGTGGTGTCGTTCCGTTATGTGCAGGCAGTGACAACAACCCTGCGCTGATTTTCTTGTCACTGATTCTGTTAGCCTCCTTCGGTGCTTCAGAACAGACCGGTTTACCAAATGCACTGCTCAATTCTGATCCCTGAAGGTACAGCGAAGCATTAATTGTACTCTTCTGGACAGGGTCACTGTTCACGACAATGTCCACGGAAACGCTTCTGGAAAGTTTTAAGGAGTTTTTGTCGCTATCCGAGTCCTTCAGCTCATCCAGACTAGAGCAACGCGCCGCTTGTCTGCAAGAATACTTGGGGCTGGAATGGAAAGGCGGAACACCTTCGTCGATTACCTGACCGCTGCGTGGATTCGAATACAATATAGTCTTATTTTGATACTCGTTATCGCCTACCATATCCGAAGCCACTTCCGGTATGATGGAGATTATTCTACTGTCTGACAGGCTAAGACGTGGTGTGCCGTTAACGGCTGACACAAGATTTGTCCGACTGCCAAAAGAAGGGCAGAGTCTGTTTCTGCAGAGCTCCACGAACAAGCGCTTAAATGCTGACTTTAGCTCATTGTTCTTGAAGGCGTATATCCAAGGATTGATGCCGCTGTTGAAAACGGCTAGAAGGATTAGATAAGTCTGCACCCAGATGTCAAATTTCACTGAGCTAACGGTCTTGAGAAAGATACAAATTAAATAAGGCAACCAGAGGACAAGGAAGACCCCGATGACCAAAGCCAGGGTTTTGGCGTATTTTGTATCTTTGATCATAAACTTGACTTGTAGACGTCGGTACAGGGCAAACTCGACAGCTGCGATAGCTTTGGCGTGGTGGCGGGCGACCATAAAGATTCGAAAGTAACAAACAAGGATTGCTACACACGATGGCACAAAAATGGCGCTTAAAAACAGCAGAGGTGCTTTGCCGTGGATCAGGTTGGCGGAGCACTGTGAAACCTCTGTGGGAACGTCGTACCACCCGGCCATAAGCGGCAACCACACAATGGCAACTGAGTATATCCACGTCAACGTGACCATAATGGCAACTTTTCTTGACGTCATGACCTTGACGTACTCCAGCGGTGAGACAAGAGCAGTGTGGCGATCATAGGCTATGGTGGCCAACGTCAGAACTGACACGCCGCAGGCCATCATCAGGACACGATTTGGTATAAGACAAAGTACGACATCTCGTGGTCTTGAAGCGTTGCCGAAATGAAACACCTCTACCACGATCCCGAAAGGTGTAGCTAGGGCAACGAAAATGTCAACGGCTGCCAGAGAGATGATGAAGTAGTTGGTGGGCGTGTGTAGGCGCCGGAAACGAACTACGCTGAGAATGACGAAGATGTTACTCAACAGAATGAAAGGCACCATGAGGATGATTATGACCACTGCACCAAGTTCTTCCGCGGACCAAGACGATACTGCCTGCAGCATCGTTGTATTGGATGATTTTAATGAAGACGGAGCTGACGTCATGACCGATTCGAGACTGTCCAGTATCTGGTTTAAACTTGTAGGTACTGCGACGTCCATTATCGTTGGTACCGTTATTTCCCCACCAGCGTTTAGTAAAGGTGATGAAGTTTTTGGATGGAGACCAGCCGCGGCCACAGACGGTGATAGCTGTAATCCTTCCATGGAGAGTAGATCAGACAAGGTATCTGTTGAGGTCACTGCCGCCAAGAATGGCGAGATCGCGGTGTGGCTTACAGCATCCTCGCTGACTGCGCCAAGAGAGGCACTTTTCTGAACTCGCGCGTCTTTGATGGTCTCCATGTTTCCTTCCAAAGAAAACACTGGTATTTCCACGTGTATCCCATTGTCCTCCATTCTCTTTCGAACTGTGATGGTGAACTCGAAAACTACTGTCCACACAAGGCCCAGATTTAAACACACAACTCGGAGAATGACTCAACAAGCCTATTAACACTGCCCGCCGCCGCCTACGAGAAGCTCGCTGACCGCCATCTGTAAATGTCTTGAAGTTTCATGATAGCTCTTCCACTGTGTGACCTTCACTTTTCTTGCCGTCTCCTGAAAAATGAATACGGAAAAGCTAATTATTTAAAGTGCTGACAAGGACCTTGATATCCGCTATATGCACACTAAGCAAACAACAGACATGACTCAAAGCGTACAGATAAGAAGACAACAACAACAAAAAAAGTGTCTTCATGGCGACACATTAAGAGCTTGTGTCCTGATTAAAATAAAAGAGCCCACCAAAATAACTGAAGCTCATAATGTCAAAAAAAAAAAATGCTGCCGAGAGGTGTCAAATTCATCCACTCCTTGTCCTGCTTAATTCGGGTTCTTCAACCAGTTCCTCTTTTTCTCAGCCAGTGTCAAGTTGATGTTCATTATTTTCTCTTTCTCAGTTAACGCCAAGTTGATGTCCATTATTTTCTCTTTCTCAGTTAATGCCAAGTTGATGTTCATTATTTTCTCTTTCTCACCAAGTTGATGTTCATTATTTTCTCTTTCTCAGTTAAGGCCAAGTTGATATTCTGCACAGGACCTAGTTTTCTACGCAGGTGACTAATGGCGCTGTCCGACTTTTGCTGTATTTTCTGGAACTTCTGCGATGAGGTCAAAGACCTCAACCGCATTCTAAAGGAAGCATGGCCGACGCTGTTCTGATCGAGTGGTGGTGGTCGGCGGGAAGAGGAGCCCATATCGCTGGCATGTAATCCGGCACAGTGAAAACATGTCTTTTTTTTTTTGGGGGGGGGGGGGTGATTGTTTGTTATGAGTGTGCCACCTGAAGAGAGTAGATCTAGGGCCTTCGGAGAAAAAAAAAAGTTATAAATCTACAAAACTCACTCTTTGTTTCATCAAATCCGGGCTCCTCAAAGCTTTCCAGGGGCCGACCCTTAAAACAAGTAAACCGTCCGGGGTCCACGAAGCAATGCACTGGCTGGACACTCCCTCCCTTCCCGAAAGGGCCTGAGTATGCATTTTGTGACTGTCCTTTGCCCGTGGTTAACACGGGGAGCATATCGTGTTCATTATCTCTTGAAAACAGCCAAATCTACCACCCAACAAGCGTAATATAAACGCACGGCAGGAAATAAAAAGCTGTTTCAATGGCAAAAAACTTCACACAACATATACATTCTTAAAATTGTCCTCCTGATCTGTCATCATTTACATTAAAAAAAAACTGCACATCAACACTGCGAGATTAATATCATCCTGTAAATCCTTTCAGATATGACCACATTAATTTACTGCATTATTTGCTTAATGGAACTCCACTCACAAAGCAGAGTGTTTTCTTTACGTGGCTGTTATGTGACGTCTAACGTGTGTCTACTGGCTCATTATACAGCAGTCTTCTGTTCCAGTATATGCAACATTAAAAAGGTTCTGAACGATGTCACTCTTATGATAGAGTGAATGCCCCTGTCAGAACAGCTCCGCAGTTAATTTAAGTTGCGTGATGATTATGTCTTTGTCCAGCTGAGAGTTCTTTTCACGGATCTCGGGGAGAAGCCGTGGAAGCCGCGCGAGAGAGCAGACGTGTTAGTCGTTTGTCCAGCGTTTGTGTCTGCTTAGGATTTGTTGCGTTGTTAGAATGTAAGAATAGTTGCCTGCTTGTCTTTTTCACGACACAGTTGTAGTTTTTGTGTAGTCAAGTTTAGGAATAGATGTCTGCTTGTCCTTTTTATGACACAGATGAGAGACTGTTAGATGTGTTGTTGTGCAGAGTTTTTTTTCGGTTTGGATGAATTCTCGATGGTAGTATGTCAGTTGTTTTTTTTTTTGGGGGGGGGGGGGGTGTTATTTGTACATTCCTGTGGCGAAGTCCAATTCGCCAGAATGCTTTGCGTATTATTGTATTGTTGATTTTTCATGTTGTTCATTGATATCGATCTTCCCTCATTCATCAGAATTTCATCCTTATTGTTCTCATTATTAAATATTGTTGAAGGATTCTGGCAAGTTCTGACTTTGCCTGTTGTGTCATTCAATGTTTTACTGTTAGTGCTGTTGTTCGATCGATTAGACTGCTGAACCCCCATGACCGTTCAGTCTACCTTCTTTTTCTTCTTGTTTTTTCCCCTTACCTGGGCTGAATACTGTTACCAAGTGCAATAACAAAGTAACGTTCTGCTGTCAAGTATTTGTACCCGGTGCTGCTGTATCACTTACTGTTTGTCCCTTCACTGTACAAGGCACTGTAAGACTCCACTTTACTTCATTCACAAATAAACCAAGCAGATTTGACACGAACACATCAGTATCTTCTTGCACAGCAAACGACGGCTGACAGTCACCAAACCCGACCATGAGGAAACATCGGCATTCATCGGCCCATGTGCGCACTCGCCAGATATTAATAGGCAGAAAGCGGCCGAACGACCATCAATAAATCACGACTTGACAAATACAATTTACAGAAAGAAAAGACAAGTATTAGCGGTTTTTCTCACTGTTACACGCACACACACAAATAAAAAAAAAATCATTACATACAGTATACGAGTCTGGTGTGACGTCAACAAGCCCAGATATAACCGGTCAAAAGTTTTGTCTCCCACCCACTCTCTGCTGGAAACAGATTGCGACGACAGCCCGGACAACAAAAGTAACAACAGGCATCCGTCAAGGTGGAGCTTTTCAAGAAGACTGGCTCGGCTGCTTGGCACTTGACACGGGAGATCTCAGACATCCCATCCTCCTGTTGCATTACACTTTCGCCACCAACATCATCACCGGACACAGGATAATACTACTCCGCTTAGTGATATTCATACAACATGCTGTCTCCCCTGATATTAGACATCAATATTCATACAACATGCTGTCTCCCCTGATATTAGACATCAATATTCATACAACATGCTGTCTCCCCTGATATTAGACATCAATATTCATACAACATGCTGTCTCCCCTGATATTAGACATCAATATTCATACAACATGCTGTCTCTCCTGATATTAGACATCAATACTCATACAACATGCTGTCTCCCCTGATATTAGACATCAATACTCATACAACATGCTGTCTCCCCTGATATTAGACATCAATACTCATACAACATGCTGTCTCCCCTGATATTAGACATCAATACTCATACAACATGCTGTCTCCCCTGATATTAGACATCAATACTCATACAACATGCTGTCTCCCCTGATATCAGACATCAATACTCATACAACATGCTGTCTCCCCTGATATTAGACATCAATACTCATACAACATGCTGTCTCCCCTGATATTAGACATCAATACTCATACAACATGCTGTCTCCCCTGATATTAGACATCAATATTCATACAACATGCTGTCTCCCCTGATATTAGACATCAATATTCATACAACATGCTGTCTCCCCTGATATTAGACATCAATATTCATACAACATGCTGTCTCCCCTGATATTAGACATCTCATAAAATCTATTATTCCTCAGATAAAGAAAGCTTTTCTTTCATGTTCCTGGACAGGCAGGCAGGCAGGCAGACAGGCAGGCAGGAAGGTAGACAGCGAAGGATGAAGACTTGAGCGCACAAGCCAGTCTACCTTTCTAACATATTTGTTCAACATCAAATCTAGTATCTGTTCTACACACAAGTAAAGAACAATAAGACGCACTACGTATAACATCTCATTTATACATTTAGTTTTATATATATATATATATATATATATATATATATAGAGAGAGAGAGAGAGAGAGAGAGAGAGATATGAAAGAAAACCACCTTAACGAGTTGAGAACACGGCGTAGAAATAATAAAGACAGACCTACTAATTATAAAAATACCAAGGACCTCACACAGCGTAAAAGAAAGTAAAAAGAAAAAAAAATCCCAAATGCCTAAAGGCACAGAATATAATGAATGAATCTCCACTAACGTTCTACTTTCCATTTTAATTTACAAAAATTACGGAGATTTACCTGTACAGTAAATCCTCGATTTTAACGCCTAATACGGGACAGTGATCCCCGTTAAATCTACTGTAAGCTGGAAGGGTGGGGGGGGGGGGGAGGGGGCTTTTTTAATCAAATTGTTATTTTTAATGTAAATAAAGCTATAATGCAGTACATATTACTCCACAATATAAAAATATAAATTTATAAAATTATAACAAAGAATATCTAATCGAAACAAAACGAATCTACTCCAAGCTAAACAAAACAAGTCTGACATGAAATGGGCACGGTAAGGCGTGTAAGATTCTTAAATTTGTATTATTTTATTACTATAATTATTTGTCTGGTCAGTTAAATCCGAAACCTGTTATATCGCGGTCCACAAAAATTGAGGGTTTACTGTATACATTATACATCCTAATCTCCCTTTACTTTTTTAGAAACAGATTTTGTTAATGATGATTAAAGATTAGCTACAGATTCTAATTTCATCCACATATTTTGGTCTATATTAATGCTATTTATAAATCTTTTTTTTATGCTTTCACGTATGTTATCTTCCACTGTTACGTTTTTTAGAACTGCTGTAGTCAACCTAAAACACGCTGGGGGGATATACTGAAGAGATGTGAGCACTTATGAATAACATCTTCGTTGTGACTGACTGACTGATTGATTGACTGACTGATTGACTGACTATGTTATGTTCAAAGTATTAAAGATAATTTACAAACTGAAGTTATAACTAGTCTAAATGAACCATTTAAGTTACAATTATTAAAAAAGGAAGTTTGTTTTTTTAAACTCGATTTGATCGTCAGATGTATCTTTGATGTTTTAAACTCGATTTGATCGTCAGATGTATCTCTGATGTTTTAAACTCGATTTGATCGTCAGATGTATCTCTGATGTTTTAAACTCGATCTGATCGTCAGATGTATCTCTGATGTTTTAAACTCGATTTGATCGTCAGATGTATCTCTGATATTTTAAACTCGATTTGATCGTCAGATGTATCTCTGATGTTTCAAACTCGATTTGATCGTCAGATATATCTTTGATGTTTCAAACTCGATTTGATTGTCAGATGTATCTCTGATGTTTCAAACTCGATTTGATCGTCAGATATATCTTTGATGTTTCAAACTCGATTTGATTGTCAGATGTATCTCTGATGTTTCAAACTCGATTTGATCGTCAGATGTATCTTTGATGTTTTAAACTCGATTTGATCGTCAGATGTATCTCTGATGTTTTAAACTCGATTTGATCGTCAGATGTATCTCTGATGTTTTAAACTCGATCTGATCGTCAGATGTATCTCTGATGTTTTAAACTCGATTTGATCGTCAGATGTATCTCTGATTTTTTAAACTCGATTTGATCGTCAGATGTATCTTTGATGTTTTAAACTCGATTTGATCGTCAGATGTATCTCTGATGTTTTAAACTCGATTTGATCGTCAGATGTATCTCTGATGTTTTAAACTCGATCTGATCGTCAGATGTATCTCTGATGTTTTAAACTCGATTTGATCGTCAGATGTATCTCTGATATTTTAAACTCGATTTGATCGTCAGATGTATCTCTGATGTTTCAAACTCGATTTGATCGTCAGATATATCTTTGATGTTTCAAACTCGATTTGATTGTCAGATGTATCTCTGATGTTTCAAACTCGATTTGATCGTCAGATATATCTTTGATGTTTCAAACTCGATTTGATTGTCAGATGTATCTCTGATGTTTCAAACTCGATTTGATCGTCAGATGTATCTTTGATGTTTTAAACTCGATTTGATCGTCAGATGTATCTCTGATGTTTTAAACTCGATTTGATCGTCAGATGTATCTCTGATGTTTTAAACTCGATCTGATCGTCAGATGTATCTCTGATGTTTTAAACTCGATTTGATCGTCAGATGTATCTCTGATATTTTAAACTCGATTTGATCGTCAGATGTATCTCTGATGTTTCAAACTCGATTTGATCGTCAGATATATCTTTGATGTTTCAAACTCGATTTGATTGTCAGATGTATCTCTGATGTTTCAAACTCGATTTGATCGTCAGATATATCTTTGATGTTTCAAACTCGATTTGATTGTCAGATGTATCTTTGATGTTTTAAACTCGATTTGATCGTCAGATGTATCTCTGATGTTTCAAACTCGATTTGATCGTCAGATATATCTTTGATGTTTCAAACTCGATTTGATTGTCAGATGTATCTCTGATGTTTCAAACTCGATTTGATCGTCAGATATATCTTTGATGTTTCAAACTCGATTTGATCGTCAGATGTGTCTTTGACCCAAGAAATGGAAAGAGCTAAAGGTAGCACCACGTGACGTGTTGGAGGCTTAGCAAGCAAACGCCATCTCTACGCCTGACGTACACAAATCAGTGATAGCGCTAGGATTTCTCGTAACCCGTCTTTATCTTGCATGAAGTAATTTCTGAAAGACCGGGTTTCTCAATACACCATTTGGTACCTTACATTTTTTTTTTTTTCAGTGTAAAGTTAAAGATGCTTTATAAACATCCACGGAAAGCAAATGTTCATGTGATTTTTTTTTTAAAACCTTATCTGTTATCAAGATTTAATCTCTACAAAATACCTCATATGCTGAACCCAAGTCAAAACTGGCTGGTCCTTCTACATGCAAACCGAGCATTGATTATCCTTCAATCGATTTCGAATGATAGCTTTTTTTTTTTTTAACCAGATTTGTTTCTGATAATATAAACCGGTTACAGTAACCGACGATCTCAAAAACTTTCGGTTTCTCTCTCACTCTCTCCTTTTTAATCGGTAATTTACCGCTGGTTAATGTGATCACTGGCACAAATAGCGTCTTTACTATATCACGATGATAACACTTACTAGGTAGGTGGGCTGTTCTTGAAGCACCAGGCAGTGAAATGTGAAATTATATCCTCTTTGTGCGTGTGACCTATACCAGCCTTTTCATTGCACGCTGAACCGTCTCAAACGAAAGCAGTGAACTCGTATGAGAAAGAGTTAGAAAAGGTCCGGATAAACTTTCATCTAGCGGTCCCCAACGGTCACGTGAGCTTTCAACTATTTTTTTTCGGGGGGGGGGGGGGGGGGGGAAGAACCCTCGACTTGGGTGGGCGGGTGATGTCTACGCGAGGGGGCGGGGGGGGGGGGAATCTTCCAAGCTCTCACAAATTGATGGCAACATTCAAGAACATCAAAGATTTTGTGTAGCAAAAAACTGCAAGGACAGGCAAAAAATCTTTAGTGTAACGCCCCGAGGTAGCCGGTGTTCGAGTTGTCAGTCCCGGGCGGGGGGGGGGGGGGGGGGGGTAGATGGGCCCATAAAAAAACGTCCCAACAAAACAATGAATGCCAGTTTTTCCTAATCTCATTGTGTGAATTTCCTTGTGATGATAATTTTGCGTTTTCACGCTACATAAAAATGACACTTTAACACCAAAAAATCCAGGTTTAATATTAAAAAATCTCTTCCTTATTCAACTGCACACATATGAAGGCATTAAAGGAATAATTTATCACGATACATTTATGATTTTCCATATTCCAAATGCACTTTGTCCTTGACAGATATCTGTCATGATCATGCAAGGGTTCTCTTATCTGTTGAAGATTCTTTCACATGGGGCTGTGCTGTCATTTTACACTAGCCAGATCTTATACTCATCTGTAATTATAATTCTAGGCGATGAAGGTGGTGCAGCCGGCTAAAGAAGTACTGCACGCCCCATGTTTCTTATCTCCTCTCAGGGGCTGAAAATATAACCGCCGAAACCCACTCTCAATCCGACACGATGTTGTGCCTCAACATCCTCATCGCACCAGCTGGAAAGAAAACAAACTAGCAGTTCCGGGAAAATGACTGAAGAAAAAGAAGAAGATTCCAGGAACGTATATTTTTCGCGTTAGCTGGCACCGTGAGAATGACATCGGACACAGCAACTGCAAAAATATGAATCAATATAACTGTGAAACGAAGAAATGAAAACATCACGAAAGAAGTACAACATGACAATCTGCAAGGAACTATACAATGCCTTCATTCAAACACTGATAATAAAATTTCAGAGCGAGGATACGGACGGACGGAGTGGCGGGAGGGAAAGAGAGACAGACAGACAAACACACACACAAAACGCGGAGAAGATTAAGTCCCCTATCCTGGCAGTATAAAGAAGTCCTAACATATAGCCAGTCAAAGAATAAACAGTAATTATACTACAAATCTGTAAGAATAAACTGCAGTTATATTAAAAATCTGTAAGAATAAACTGCAGTTATATTAAAAATTTGTAAGAATAAACTGCAGTTATACAACAAATCTGTAAGAATAAACTGCAGTAATATAACAAACTTGTAAGAATAAACTGCAGTAATATAACAAACTTGTAAGAATAAACTGCAGTAATACTATAAATCTGTAAGAATAAACTGCAGTTATACAACAAATCTGTAAGAATAAACTGCAGTAATATAACAAACTTGTAAGAATAAACTGCAATAATACTACAAATCTGTACGAATAAACTGCAGTAATACAACAAATCTGTAAGAATAAACAGGAGTTATACTACAAATCTGTAAGAATAAACAGGAGTTATACTACAAATCTGTAAGAATAAACTGCAGTTATACAACAGATCTGTAAGAATAAACTGCAGTTATACTACAAATCTGTAAGAATAAACTGCAGTTATATTACAAATCTGTAAGAATAAACTGCAGTTATATTACAAATCTGTAAGAATAAACTGCAGTTATATTACAAATCTGTAAGAATAAACTGCAGTTATACAACAGATCTGTAAGAATAAACTGCAGTTATATTACAAATCTGTAAGAATAAACTGCAGTTAAACCACAGATCTGTATCTGTCTGGATCTGTCGTTCACACGAGGTCGCTGTCGGTTTGTCATACAAAGGGCCGGTAACTGTTCCTACATTACAGCATGGCTGCCTACTGTGTGCAATGTTCCCTCTAAGGTCTTGCGGCTCCTAGTCAAAATTTTCAACTAGTGTGCACATTTATTGTAAAAAAAAAAATAAACAAACCCAAAACATCGTATATGCGAATGGGCGTCGCAACGTCAAATGACAAAAGTTCTCATAGTAAAGTAAAAGAAATCAGATCGGGAAAATAAACTCAGGGAATTATATATACTTAACCACTATTACAGCACAAGGTAACATAAGAAACTTAAAAGTGGCAGTTTTATTTTTCTTTGGGGAGCGTATAAACTTTCGGGCTTGGTACGATTTTTGTGCGCGGGAACAAAACAGTTTGTACACTGTTGCGTACACATGTAAATCCCGTCATGCCACAAAGGAACCCTGGGATACGGCGCTGGGTGTTCACATTGTCGCTGACCTGACGGCACACTTAGAGGCGTGATGCTGGCCATCTGTCCTTTACCCAGCTCCAGAGGAAGCCCGCACCCACTTCTAAAGTTGAGAGACTGGGAGGCTTCCGACAGGACTTGAACCACTGACCTCCATATGACAGACGAATCCATTAACCACTACGGCACTCTGGAGCCCGTCTTTAATTGTGGCCACACTGTATGTGTCAATCAGTTGTACTAACACTTTATTTTATCAGCTGAGGAATAGTAATTTTAGCAGCACTGGGTTCTTTAAAAATCACTTGTTGGACAATCCAAGCTCGTGATGTGCATTCCACCAAGGATGGCAGTATATTCTCATGTAGTTTGTTAGATACTTCATCGAGGACGGGACAGTTAGGGTCTTGTCTTGTCTTGCGCTATCTCCCTGTAACTGCGAGCTGGTGTTCTTTGCAGCCGATGCTGTAGAGGTGTTGAGGTACAGCATCGTGGGAGCGGGTTATGGCAGCTATGTTTTCAGTCCCGGAGTACGGCTAAAAAGCAGGGGGTGTGCAAATGCTTCTTTAGCAGACTCCACCACCGTGGGGACTATGGCGATCCCTGCCCCGTTAGCCCGGCTAGGCCTGTTACTGGGAGTACCAACAGAGAGGTGGGACAGGGTCTTGTTCAGTTATTGTTCGCTAACCCTGACGCTAGCATATCAGCTATGGGTCGCTGATCGCCTCACTGGACACCGTCTTCACACCCAGATATTTATGTTTGATATCTGTAAAAGACGGACGATATCACAACTGTAAACAGAAGCATTAATATGCACATTGTTCTGTTCATGCCACCGGAAAGCTTAGCCACTGAACGACTCCTGGTCAAAACACATCACGCCTAGTTCTTGCACAGCTGGGCATGTCATTCTGTGGTCACGCTATTCATTTATGTTCTGTGCTGTGACTGACTGTACTGCGTTATACGCAAATGTGATTAACATGAGCTACCAGGAGCATATTTTCCTTGGTAGCAATATGGTTGTGCATATGAATGTTATATTCCCTAAAACATATTAATTACCGAATCTACTGCGCAGAACTCTCTAATTCAGTTTACCAATTTATGGATGGGCAGGATTTTATATGCTGAGAAAAAACATTAAAGGAAAAAAACAGGAATATAGAAGATAAAGGACCGATAGTGCCCCCACAGACAGACAGACACAGACACCCACCCACTCAACCACCCACCCACCTGAGATTAATTTAGTTATAAATTTAATAAACTAAATTTCGTCTTCACATTGGTTCTCTTTGTTGCTTGCTGACTCTCAGATGTAAAATTTATGATCATTTAGTAAAACCGGATATGAATCATTTTACATCGAATTTTAGACCACATTTTTATTAAATGACGAAATTCTCTTAAAGGTGCGGGTGTGTGTGTGTGTGGGCAGGTTATCTGCAGGTGTGTGAAATGGGAAAGATGTAGATGACAAAACTTATGACTGGCGTTCGGTACAAACAGTAGATAACGTGGTTTGGCTAAACCTGATTCTTCCAGTAACGGAAAGTGGTTTGGTTAAACCTGACGGCTCCAATAAAGGAACGTGGTTTGGTTAAACCCGCCGGCTCCAATAACGGAACGTCGTCTGGTTAAACCCGCCGGCTCCAATAACGGAACGTCGTCTGGTTAAACCCGCCGGCTCCAATAACGGAACGTCGTCTGGTTAAACCCGCCGGCTCCAATAACGGAACGTCGTCTGGTTAAACCCGCCGGCTCCAATAACGGAACGTCGTCTGGTTAAACCCGCCGGCTCCAATAACGGAACGTCGTCTGGTTAAACCCGCCGGCTCCAATAACGGAACGTCGTCTGGTTAAACCCGCCGGCTCCAATAACGGAACGTCGTCTGGTTAAACCTACCGGCTCCAATAAAGGAACGTGGTTTGGTTAAACCTGCCGGCTCCAAAACAGAACGTTGTCTGGTTAAACCTGCTGGCTCCAGTAACTGGTATTATTAATTAACAGAAACACCCACCCAACCGCGATGTTTAACACTTCAGACACAAGAGATAGTAAAACTCTAAAAAAATCTCATCAGGTTAGCCTTTACACCAAGGTCCTTCAGGCATTCAGTGCACGACACTCGCACAAGAAGAGACATCTAGCGGTACAGCAACACGACACTTAAATTGAAACTTGATATTACTGCGAAGAAAAGGAAATCAGCAGTGACAGTTCTGCTAGCAGTGAGGTTTAAAGAATAAAAAAAAACTACAACTGGGCTCAAAAATTAAAACATTATATATATATATATATATATATATATATATATATATATATATATAGAATATCACGAATGGACAGAATCAGAAATGATGTCATTAGAAATAAAGTATGAGTCGAACCCGTTCTGAACTATACTCAAAAACGGCAAATAAAATGGTTCGGTCATGTATCACGACTACCAACAGAACATGTACCACAGAGAGCAATGTTTTACAGGCCACACAAAGGCAGAGGAAGGGGCCGCCCATGCAAAACGATGGACCGATGGTATAGTAGTCTCTGAACACCTCAACAGGCGAGCCATTGGGAGACAATTGCACTTCACCTCTAAACCTAGCAGTAAAAGAGGAAGGACAAGACAAGACAAGACAAAGTAAATACACTATTTGGAAGCTCGTAAATGATTTATTATTACAGTACAAGCATAACTTTGGCCAAATTTCAAAGCGGTTTTTTTTTTCTCTTTTAAACACTGTGAATGTTTCTTCTTTCGGTTTTCTTTTTTTCTTGTGACTGCTGCTGTTACCTTGAAACGCTATAGCTTGTGAGACTTGTTTCCGGTCATACAAAGGTATTCTACCTCACACAACGATACATTCTGTTTGTGAGACTTGTCTCCGGTCATACAAAGGTATTCTACCTCACACAACGATACATTCTGTTTGTGAGACTTGTCTCCGGTCATACAAAGGTATTCTACCTCACACAACGATACATTCTGTTTGTGAAACTTGTCTCCGGTCAAATAAAGTTATGTGCTGCCTCAGACAACGATACATTCACCTGCTTAGGATGTCCTCTATCTCCTCTTCCTACCTTGTCCTGGGGCATCGCCTGCTCCTAACTGCTTTCGCTCTGGCCGGCCTGGCCTGATCTGCACAACTGTCCACCCTGACTCACATTTCTTGTCACTCAGTGTGGATCGTGACTCACGTCACCACTAACCTGTTTCTAATCTCTTCAACGATCTTCTTGTATCCGTTCTCTGACTTTTGCAATGAGTTACTCATTACGAACAGAAATTGGGCGTCTTTTGTTTAGTTCAATTTATAATCGTTTCCACACCACTTTTGAATCGCGAATACCACCTGAATATCTGTGCATGATATAAACAATTATCCCAATAAACTTGTCGCATCAATTCAACTGTCTCAATGGCACTTTTCCCGAGATTTAAACAGAATTTAATGTTAGCTTTTTGCTCCATGCTGATTACGTAACAATGTACTTCGCACTAGGTAAAAAAAAATGGCGGCTTGTTTGTCGTCTGCTTATCGGGCGGCTATGACAAGTTGCCAGATCGTAGATGAAGGTTGCCTATTTGGATTCCATGCTTTGCTTCACAGGTGGCATTTTTGTCTTGGCCATACTAAAATCAAGTGTCAATGCTTAATTGTTGGACCTTGTGTATGTATGCGTATATATATATATATATAGGAAATAAATAAACTGCTACTTCTACGATATATATATATATATATATATATATATATAATATATATATATATATATATATATATAATTTATTTATTACAAGTATATACAAAGGGTAAATATTTGTGAAAGAAATTTTATAAGCCCGTGGGAAAAAATCTGTCTGTCTATCATCATCATCATCATCATTATCATCATCATCATCATAATCATCATCATCATCATCGGGTGCTGTGTCAGCTGGCCGTACTTCTTCACAGATCTTGATCAGTGATATTTTCTAACAGCCCAGTAGGTGACATTTTATTGCGTCATCATATTAGACTGCACACGAAATTTTTTTTTCCCTCTTGGTCTTCCCCTGTCTCTCTTCCCATTTATTTTTGTTCATGTTATTATGATGGTTTCTGCACCCCCCCCCCCCTTACTTTTCTTGCTATATGCCCAATGAATGACGACCATCGTTTTCTTACAGATTCAATTAGGTTCCTTTCTACATTTTCTTTTCTTAGAAACTCCCCGTTTGTCACCTCGACTCTCTAAGGTACTCTTCAACATTCTTCTGGGAAACCACATCTCTGTTGCTTCCAGTGATCTTTGCAATGATCTATTCACTGTCCACCACTCACTTCCATGGAGTAGGATGAGCTCAATGTAGCATTTTAGAACTCTTTTTTTTTCCTGATGTTCACTGATAAAAATGATTTACGCAAAGATGTTTCTCATTTGTTTGAAAGCTAGTTTGGCTTGGACAATGAAATGAGCGACATCTTAACGATTGCACGTCCATATGCATGATGGAATCTGGAGCACGTTTGTAAATGGCTGATTAGCCATTCATACAAACATGTTCCAACCGCGACACTTTTTGGATTTAAAAAAAGAAAACTACTGATAACATGTAAATGTGCGCGTTAATATGTTTCAGCATTGCTTGTTTCTGGGGTTTTAAAAAAAAGGATTTCCAAGGGATCGAGTGCGAAATGAAATAACATGGCAATTTCTCTTCTGATTAACTATTGTTTTATCCTCTAGGGGGCACCAGTTGAAATCCCCCTTTTAAAACAAAGGAAGCAGTCTGTACAAATCCTTTACATTTAACCGTCGCAATGGCTTCTACTAATTATCAAATATAAAAGTTCTGCATATGCTACATTCCCCAATAATGATCACAAATGGAAGAAAAAAGTGCATTCATCACTACGGATGATGTCTTATCGGGTTATATTTATCACCTGGGACAAAAGGCGTGCAATTGTAATGGATGTCGCTCATTTCATCTGCAAGACTCCGCAGAGACGGACGTTAGGCCAGTGAACGGCGTTTTACTTTCGTGTTGTCATTTGATACTTCGCCTTTTTTTTTTTGTTTGCTGTCATCAAGGTCAAAGAACAAGAAGAAGAACAGCATTTGCTATACTCCGTCTCGCTGACTGACAAAAACGATTTAGGTTTCTGAGCACTAGCTAACTAATTTACTGATTTCAAACATGAAATGTAAAGATGGAACACATTTTAGAATCTAAAGAGAGTACAGATTTACATTATGAGAGAACGAGAGAGACAGAGAGAGAGAGAGAGATAAAGAAAAAGTAGAGTACAGATTTACATGGTGCATTATGGAGTCTTGAGACCGTTGTAAATATACAGAGTGGGCTATGGATGGCCTTCACATATATGGATCTGGTCTCGCCTCCAAAATCACTGCATTTAATTCTATGGAAATTAGCCACCCCCCCCCCCACCCTTTTTTTTCCAGCATGTTTTCATTTGTAAAATAACTTACTCCAGAGATGAATGTCCACCTGACATGGAACTTACATCGACAGCAAGCAAGACATCAGTTACACACTGTCCAGCATTGGCGACGCATACAACAGCACGCTGTTCATCAACGGGACAGGTTAAAAAAAAACAAAACAAACTTCACAATGTACAACAAATGATTTAAGAGATAAGCAGGCCCAATCGAAAGCCCCATGTGCCCTGGGCACTTAAGGTTCAGAGAGAGAGGCTCAATCACCCAAAGTCCAGTGGGGAAAATTTCTGAACAAAAGACATCTGAACATGGCAAGTTATATGACGTCATAGAAACCCACGTTTCAACCGCGACACCGTTCAGATAGCAAAGAAAACTACTGACAACGTGTAAATGTTCAGGTTAATATTTGTCAGCATTGCTTGTTTCTGGGGGGGGGGGGGGGGGGGGTGTTCTTTTAAAAGGATTCCCAAGGGATCGAGTGCGAAATGAAATAATCTGACAAATGGTGGGAACAAAACCTGTCAAGGTCTATATCGAAAATTAAGAGTTATGTGGTTCAGGCCATTTGATACGCATGAATCCAGAACAGCCAGCTGCGCGTACATACAAACCGAAAACATCTGGACATAGAGGCTAAAAGACGAGCAAGGAAAACAGGTGGGGAGAAAGAAACCCTAAGGAAACAACACGCCAGCTACTCAGACCTTGTTCTAGACCTAATGGCACACAAGAGACAGAACAGAAGAAGAAGTAACACCAATATTCTTAGCGATACAATATGCTTGATCAGCTTCGAAAACTTGTAGGAGGAGCACACTGCACGTGACAGAAAGGATGGTAGTAAAAGAGTGACAGGGAATTGAACCTCTGAACTCTAGCAGGACGGCCAGTTGGCTGGTAATGAAGAAGACAAGACATTAACCACTGAACCACTAAGTCTTCTACCCTTATTTCGCAGGGTCTCGCTGTCTGTCCGTATACCGAAAACACTGTACCAATGGTGGTGGAGTCTGTATCAAGATCATACTGCACATGCGTTGCTGTACCCGCTTTCCTTATTTAACTCTTTTCACTTCTGAAATAATTTCCAAGCCAAGCCAGACTAAACTTTGACGAGAAATTTTTGGTTCAAGTAAACTGCAAGAACGTTACTTCATAATATAAAAAAAACACGAGCTGGATTAGAAAGATGTTAATTTACACTTTATTTAGACTTTGCCTAAATATCGACTCGTCTAGCAACCAAATGGTCGAGGGTTCGAATCCCCAGCTGAGCGGGATTTTTTTTCCGACCAATACGGCCCCGAGGTCGACCCAGCCTCGTAAAATGGGTACCAGAGAAAATCTGGGAAGTAAAGGCAGCGAGGAAAGGAACTGGTCACCCTACCTCATACGCTGATGACCCAGCATAATGAGGTCTCTAACGCTTCACCCCCTACGGCATTTGCTATGGGACTATCTTTACTTTACTTTGCCTAAATATCGACTCTGAGTATTGATTTGTTTAGGCGTGCTGGATCTACCATCTCTTTCAGTGCTGTCTTCGAGTAAAAGAGTTAACGGAAATAATCTAACAAGATGCCTTCTTACAACGCTCCACCAACACGCCTACCCTAACTCCACTGTAGGTGTGTGAAGAAAAACCTGTCAGTAGAAGCGAGGTTTGGTTTTCATGAACTTTTGTTCACAGATGACAACGCCACCTCTACGGCACTGTCAACTTCTCACCTGAAAACTAAAGCTGAAGACGATCCATAACATGCCGTGCAAAAGCTCCATAAGAACCACAGAAGAATAACACAATAATGTTGAGGGTTGGGGGTGTGAAGACGCTGTCCAATTTGGCAATCAGCGAACCATAGCTGACATACTAGCGTCAGGGTTATCGAACCATAGCTGACATACTAGCGTCAGGGTTATCGAACCATAGCTGATATACTAGCGTCAGGGTTATCGAACCATAGCTGATATACTAGCGTCAGAGTTATCGAACCATAGCTGATATACTAGCGTCAGGGTTATCGAACCATAGCTGATATACTAGCGTCAGGGTTATCGAACCATAGCTGATATACTAGCGTCAGGGTTATCGAACCATAGCTGATATACTAGCGTCAGGGTTATCGAACCATAGCTGATATACTAGCGTCAGAGTTATCGAACCATAGCTGATATACTAGCGTCAGGGTTATCGAACCATAGCTGATATACTAGCGTCAGGGTTATCGAACCATAGCTGACCAAGACCCTGTCCCACCTCTCCGTTGGTACCCCCTAGTAACAGGCCTAGCCTGGATAACGGGGCAGGGATCACTATAGTCCCCATGGTAGTGGAGTCTGCTACAAAAAAAGTTATTGCTCACTCCAGGACTGAAAACATAGCTGTCATACCTCGCTCCCATGCCGATACGATGCTGTGCCTCAACATCCTCTACAGCATCAGCTGCAAAGAACATCAGCTCGCAGTTACAGGGAGATAGTACAAGACAAGAACATAATAATGTTGAAAGAAAAATTTACAGAATTACAGAATGTAAAAGATAAGTTAAAAGGATCCCATCATTATTTGCTTTGATACTGGTTGCAGTTTAGAGGCAACGGTGATTTGTGGGAACATTTTCAATGAGAGACATCAAAGTCTCAACTGGTAACTCTAGTTTTTTTGGTATAATCCATTCTGAACCATTCTGGGGCCTTACGATAACGACTGGCTCCCACAGAAGAAACGATCAAAACATTTTGTGTCTTGCAGGAAAGCAGACAATGTTTTGCGTTCGGATAGAAACCATGAATTGAACTCTTCCTATTCCGGTGAGAAAGTCCACCTCTAGACTAAACTGGTGCAACGAAAACCACGGTATCACGCAATCCCGCTTCTGAGACCCACAGAGAATACAGACCCAAGCCCCGGGATGCTCTGAGCATCCATTTTGAGTGGGACTGTCGCGAGAACAACAGGAGTGGGTTCGGTAGGATCACGGGGCGATCTTGATGGTAGAAGCGAACGAAGAAGAACTCTTCCTGGAAAAAAAAACGATCGATTGCAAATGAAACTCCCACAACCTGTCTAATGTTTTCGGAGACCATCACTACTTCCTTCACACACACTGTATTAAAGCACGTAACAACGAGATATTTCTGATGGACTCGCCCCGCATGTCTCGGACGCCAGAATTCATAAAGAGCTCAGACCACAAGGTGGTGGAGCCTGCTACGAAGCACTGCACAATCCCTACTTGTTTGTTCCTCTCAGAAACTAAAAAAAAGCCCCCGTAACCCGCTTCCAATCCGATACAAACGCTGTGTCTCAACACCTTCAAAGCACTGGCTGCAAAGAACAGGCAGCTCTCAGTTCCAGGGAGACAGGAGGCAAGACAAGACAAGACAAACAGGACAATGAGCTCAGACACTCTTAAAGTCTAGAGAATCAGTCTGGTGGCAGTCTGAGCAAGCAGAAATGTACACTTTATGCACTGATGTTCCGTAAACAAATTAGATCTGGATATATGGCAAAGTTTTACAGCAACAACAAAATGTTCGTAAAATCTGGATAAATTAGCAATAAGGAGATATAAACAGTGAAACGGTTACGAAAAACAAAAGCAACCCTTGATATATTTTACGACAAGCATCCCGAACTCTTGATATTTTGCGACAACACTTGATAAAGGCATTTTTGTTTGAAATATTGAGTTGTCGCTTTTTGCTTTTCATAACGAAATTCACTGTTCTTATCCCCTGACTTTCTTTTATAAACTTCTCCTCCATCCTTTTCTATTTTGTAAAACTCTAACAACATATCGCTGTCTGCTCTAGTAAAGCTAACTTTACCGCAGCCATTACCACGCTTGTATGTTCAATAAAAGCGGGAAGGAACATCAGAGGCCGAGCTACACAAAACAGGCAGTCTCATGCTTTAACTCTTTCACTCTGAAGCAACACTGGCAGCGTTGGGTAGGATCCTGTCTTACATCTCACATCCTTCCCGTGCCGTTAAACGTCACGTAAGCCTCGCATGGTAGTTCGCCAACTCTTCCTGTTTTTCGGCGAGCTTTTCAAACTTCATCAAGGGATTTTATGCCTACTAATTTGGCCTCTCTTAACAATGTCCCTAATTTGGCCTCTCTTAACATTGTCCTCTTTAGAGTTTCACGTAGTCGATCTCTTTAAGATCCTATACACCTATGCAAATCAATTCTCAGAGCGATATTTTGGCAGTCTAAGTAAAACTAAGGCATGATAGGATTACCTTTACCTTGACCTTTTTTACACACTGATGGCCTTGCCTCTTCACCTCTTGTCCTCAGGCGTTTCCTGTCTTCTTCCCTCTTTGGTTCCATGGTCACATAACCTTTTATAGTCTGGTTCTCTCTCTCTCTCTCTTCCCTAATTTTTGCTCCCTAACAATCTCTAAAACAGACTGTTATAAGATTTAATAATCCTCGCAGTGTCTGGCTGGGTTCGCCAGCTGCCGTATGGCAGTACGCAGTACCACAAGTCTCTCTGTCAGACCCACTAATTTGTGAGTGGTTTGGAAGGGTTAAGTGAAGCGGATGTACGCCAAAAACTTAGAATAGGAAGAGAGGGACCCCGACACAGGTTCTTTAGTCTAGCACTTTCTGGCGTTCCCAGAAAACCTGCTAGATTTTCAGACTTACGGACTTTTGTCGTATCTCTTGAGCTGATTTGCAGAATCGAGAAGGGAGTGTGGAGGCAAACAGCAACAGAAGCAAGGCACTTCACTCATAACTGCCCAGGTCAAGTAGGATATGTACCAAACTAACATCTGTTTGCTTCACAACTGTTGTATACAATGAAGAATGCCATTATATGTTGTCCCAGCGAACTTTTTTGTTGGTTGTTCTGACTGAATATATATCTTCTGCAGTATGTACCTTCTGTTGTCCTTTTTATCTTCTGTAAAAATTCCTATTGAAACTGCGAAGTATCTTCATGTCGCTTTACTTAACGCCTTAAATGCTATAACTCCGACTCCCGTAAAGTTGTTGTACCAACATCCGACTCCCGTGAAGTTGTTGTACCAACCTCCGACTCTCGTAAAATTGTTGTACCACCCTTCGACACCTCCCCCCCCCCCCCCCCCCAATTCCATTTCCCGACTAATCTGTCTTTCTAATGTTCGAATTCTACTACTTCATAAACTGTACGCATCTACCGACCCTGACTTGCGACCAAACTCCTCCAGACTCCTCAACCCTCGTTACAGCAGCTACTTTCAGCAAAGCTCCACTTTCTACGGAAATCCCATGGACCCAACCTCCTGTCTCGCTGTCCAGGTTGTCGTGACACAGATTGCATCCAAGTATCACTTCATGAAACTGATGCAGATTTTTATTAAACATTGTTAACCACTCGAAACACCCACGCCCCCAAAACTGAGACCCTTGGGCACGCAGGCCCGTCTTACATTCTGCCCTTCAAGAGAACGAGAGAGAAAGAGAGAGAGAAGGAGAAAGAAAGAGAGAGGAGAGAGAGAGAAGGAGAAAGAAAGAGAGAGGAGAGAGAGAGAGAGAGAAGGAGAAAGGAAGAGAGAGAGAAAAGAAAGAAAATACATGCCCGCTGTTTAAAAGACAATTTATCTTTGTCAGTGCACAACAGAAGTCATGCTGAAAGACGCCTTTCTGACAGTGAAATACATTTCCAAGAAATGTACACCCAAGGAAATCTGTTTGTTCACAAACAAAACACACGAGATGTGCACAAGCAGGATTTATAAACAATCTTTTCACTCTCCAAACATGTGTTAGCCTCGGTGTTCAAATTTTTTTTTTCGTTAAGAGAGGGAGGGGCCCCTAACTGCTATGGGCCTTATACAGATTTCATGGTGTAATAATCATCTGGCTGTCTAAAACTCTGTACGTGCCTGGAAAGAACAATGCCCTCGATAACGCACGCAATATCCGCAGCTTCAAGCACAAACAAACAGGCATGCTCGTGTCACTTACTTGCTTGTCCTGGCCGTCAGAGAGGACAGCTAAGGTCATGTATCTCGAGAACACCTCTCTTCAAAAGAAAAAAAAAACGCACACACCCCCGGTGACAACAAGCAATGGTGACACAACAGCTTAGAAAAGATGCTGTAAATATGCTGAGCTAAGAAAAATGAGGACTCAAATTTCAGACAAAATTCCGGGGGGGGGGGGAAATAGACAAAGGGGCAGAGGGAGGAGCTGCATCTAATGTAGTTTTAAATGTCATGCTCTTATTTTGTTATATCTTAATTTTTTTTTTTTTTAAAGGGGCAAATCCCGAATGAAACTCATTTTCTTTAATGTGAAAACCTGTTATTCTTTAAGACACTGACACTGTGCATATTAAGCAGCCTCCGATTTTAAGGACATGCATCTTTCCCATCGCAACATATGCCTGTGAGACCTGGACACTTAATAAAACAGCTGAGAAACACATAAATGCCTTTGCATGTAAATGTTACAGAAGAGTTCTTCAAATATCGTGGACACAAAAAGGATAAATATATCTATACTACAAGAACTTAATATTGAAGAAGGCTGGCTAGTAAAGAAGATTAAAGAGAGAAAAACTTAAATATTTTGGACACATTAAACGTTCTGATAATCTAGAGAAGACAGTCTCGGAAGGGTACATAATGGGAAAAAGAAAGAGAGGAAGACCAAGGGAAGATGGCTGCAAGACATCGTTGATGATCTACAAATGAATGCATCAGCAGCAGGCCATCTTGCTCACAACCGAGATGCCTATAGGAGAGCTGTTAGGGAGGCAAAGTTCCGCAAGGGACATGCAAATGAATGAATGAATGAATGAGTGATTTTAAAACTTGATTTATAACATTATAGCTAGCTAGATAGGAAGACATCATAGTAGTGGAGTCTAACTTACAGTCCTTCGCGTGAGAAGCTAATATGTTATGATTTCACTAATCCTGCACTCTTATAATCTATGTGTAATCATCGCAGATAATCTAGATTCCAACATCACTCGACAGTTATGATCATCATCACAGCACTCTGGACAAATTCACAAGGTCTATGGTTTCCTGCTCAGGGTTAACTTACTTCAGTGTACAACCGCTGGGGACACCAGTTCTATGTTTTGTTTTTTTTTTAGTTATCCTTGAAGATCTCATACAAATCTCTCTTAAATAATTAAAACTAGTCTACACCACGACCTGTACGTGACGTGACTGACAAAACATTGCTGCAAAAACAACTCCATTATTATTCCACTGTCACATGCCTGTATACAAAAACTTGACTTGACTATTGTCTTACTGTCATATTTCTGTATACACAAACCTGACCATTATCTCACTGTCATATAACAGCATATAAAAACATGACCATTATCTCACTGTCATATGTCAGCATATAATAACTTGATCATTATCTCACTGTCACATGTCAGCATATAAAAATTTGACCATTATCTCATTGTCACATATCAGCATATAAAAACTTGACCATTAACTCACTGTCACATATCAGCATATAAAAACTTGACCATTATCTCATTGTCACATATCAGCATATAAAAACTTGACCATTATCTCACTGTCACATATCAGCATATAAAAACTTGACCATTATCTCACTGTCACATATCAGCATATAAAAACTTGACCATTATCTCACTGTCACATATTAGCATATAAAAACTTGACCATTATCTCACTGTCACATATCAGCATATAAAAACTTGACCATTATCTCACTATCACATATCAGCATATAAAAACTTGACCATTATCTCACTGTCACATATCAGCATATAAAAACTTGACCATTATCTCACTGTCATATGTCAGCATATAATAACCTGATCATTATCTCACTGTCACATGTCAGCATATAAAAACTTGACCATTATCTCACTGTCACATATCAGCATATACAAACTGACCATTACCTCACCGTCATATATCAGCATATAAAAACTTGACCATTACTTCATGTCATATATCACATTATAAAATAAGTGACCATTTCCCCACCACAGCACACAAAACAATAACTATTACCCCACCTTCACGCTTTAGCAGACAAAGCAAAAACTATTACCTCACCTTCACACTTCCGCAGACAAAACAATGACTACTACTCCACAGTCACCTCTCAGGTTATATAAAACTCGACTTTTTTCCAGTCACCTGTCAAGTTATATAAAAACTCGACTATTATGCCACACCCTTGAGTAAGACTTTAAAAAATTCGAAAAATACCCCAATGGCACACATCAGCACACAGACACACACATAGACAAAAAAACTAGACTAGACTAATATTGCCATTCTTTACCACACTTAAAAAAATGGAACTTGACTATTACCAGTGTAACTGGTACTTCAAAATACATAGAAAATCGACTATTACCCACACCTTTTTTTAAAGAGACTAACATTTTAAACTACAAAATATACTAAATAAAGACCTACAGAAGTATCATTTCTAGCTTTAAAAACATGACTGGCGTGTTTATCTAAAAAAAAACCGTTTGGTCTGGATAGTTTTTCTTTGGATGGTAAATCTATTTTTACTTGATATTTCAAATGAAGCTACTTAATGCAAAGTATGAGTGTAACGATTTGTGACAGTCTCTCCCCCCCCCCCCCCCAGTATCTGTCCATTTATGAGACACGCAAAGTCTCACTTCATTTTGAACATAATATTTCCTTTTTTTTATTCTTCTGCATTTTGATATTCGTGAAAACTAAACATCCAATCTGGCACCAATAAACCGAGAGAGAGAGAGAGAGAGGAGAGAAGAGAAGAGAGAGAGGAGAGAGAGAAGAGAGAGAGGAGAGAGAAGAGAGAGAGGAGAGAGAAGAGAGAAAAGAGAGAGGAGAGAGAGAAGAGAGAGAGGAGGAAAGAGAGAGAGAACAGAGAGGGGAGAGAGAGAGGGGAGAGAGAGGGGAGAGAGAGCCGTGCGAGAACGGTGAAAGCACGACTTAGAGATGTCAGAATACTGTATTCATCTGTGATCGATGTCCTGAGCAAGTTATGGGAGACCGCTCAAGCACAGTTTATATTATCCTTCTGTCATCCATTTACAAGGCTTTCTTTGAAAACAAAATATGAGAAATAAAATCACAAAGGTAAATAGAGCTTGTTCAGTTGTTGGAAATTTATATCTTTTCAGGTAGGGACTATAAATGTCTTGACACTTAACAGACTACGCTGGTTGGGCCATGTAGAAAGAATGGAAGAGAACAGACAAACGAAAATTATGTATGCACAAGAGATGAGGGTAACAAGACCAAGAGGTAGACCAAGACAGAGTTGGAAAGACAACATAGAAGAGGATATAAAAGAAATTGGTGTCACCAGCTGGAGAGAGAAGATCAGGAATAGAGAGGAATGGAGGCGAACTTTATCTGCAGCAATGAGGCTTAATGGCTCGGAAAGCTGACGAAGAAGAAGAAGAAGAAGAAGAAGGGATGCTTGCACATGTCCTAGCTGCCTTTGTTCTCCTAAGGAAACTCCAGGTATCCATTTTTTTAAACCCTGGGTTGATCCCTGTGCCATTCAGACAGAAACAATTTCGTCCGAACGCAAAATCGAATGAGGGAGCTTCCGATCGGCTGGCGAGTGCACTATCAGCTACAATACCATGGCTACATATAATAAATGACTAATTATACAATATTAATTAACAGAGATCTTCTTCTGCCTGGACACACCACGACTATCAGCTACAATACCATGGCTACATATAATAAATGACTAATTATACAATATTAATTAACAGAGATCTTCTTCTGCCTGGACACACCACGACTATCAGCTACAATACCATGGCTACATATAATAAATGACTAATTATACAATATTAATTAACAGAGATCTTCTTCTGCCTGGACACACCACGACGCCTTATTTGTGACAATCAAAACTCTCAAAACACTATCAGCCTGTTGCTAAATATGGCTAACTTTCATTTTCTTGCACTATGTATAGAGGGAATGGGAAGGTAGAAAGTATCTTCTGGCATTTACAGAAAATGAAGGCCTGGTAATCAGCACATTTCACTGAAAGGCCCGACACAATACATCGCAGCATCATCTTCTAGGAAAACTGATGCTGAAATTAAGAATAGATACAATAAAGCAAATCAGGTCAGTGGACAAATGACATCTTTACTGAAAACAAAAAATCACATGACACAAAAAAAACAGCGCTGTACAACACAGTTTTTCTCCCAACTCTATGCTATCAATATCAAACATGGACACTAACAGCCAAAAGCTAAAGGAAAACCATCACAACAGAAAATGAGACGTTTTAGAAGAATACTAAAAGCACCAAGAAGAGACCAAGACAGAAAAAGTGAAATGGTTTGGTCACTTCATACTATTACCACCAGTTTACAATCACAATAAGAACTTTAGCAGGGGGGGCAATGGGGAGAGGCCGCCCATGTAAGAGGTGGCGAGAGGGAATTACAAAAATCTTAAATATCCCATTATATGAAGCAAATATAAAAACTCGACTATCATGCCCTATCAAGATGTCTCGTCTGTCCCTCAAGACTGAAAGATATATATGAGAAATTACACAAGACAAGACAAGACAAGGTATCAGACAAAAAGACCGCGGCACATCATTTGTGAACTATCAGATTCTGGCAATGTCAGGCACGTTCACAGAATCGCGATGACATCTCATTACCATACGCCAATGGCCGAGCCTAAGCATGATCATGAAATGGATTAAAATTCACTTCACCCTGTTACGTTTAAATAATGACGCCTGAAAACTGAGAGTTAAAAATAATTGAAGAGTAGGGGTTTTTTTTTCGTTTTTTTTTCTTTGTTTCAAATGCGAGCTTAAGTCATGCTGACCGAAGCTCTGACCTTGATTTTTTTTTCTTTTCTTGTACCTGTTGTGCCAGGGCAAACTGTCATATTTACATGTAGATATCTGCGTGTATGTGTGTCTGAGAATCCCAAAACAAGCTGTCAAGTGGAAAACAACAGGCCAAAGAAAAAGAGGTCGACCACGTGAAACTCTAAGAGGACTGTTAAGAGAGGCCATTTTGGTAAGCATAAAATCCCTTGATGAGGTGAAAAGCTCACCGAAAACAGGAAAACTTGGCAAGCTACCATATGTGACGTTTAACGGCACGGAAAGGATGATATATATATATATATATATATATATATATATCACGAATAGAGCTAAATGGAGGAGTGGGTCTGGACATGTACAGATCTCAAAACACATACACACCTCAATCTGGAGTGGTCTAGACGATGTCATTCATTCATTCATTTGCATGTCCCTTGTGGAACTTTGCCTCCCAAACCGCACTCCTGTAGGCCTCTCGGTTGTGAGCATGATGGCCTGCTGCTGATGCATCCATTTGCAGATCATCAACGATCTCTTGCATCCATCTTCGCCTTGGTCTTTCTCTCTTTCTTTTTCCTATTACATACCCTTCCAAGACGGTCGTCTCTAGATTATCATGACGTTTAATGTGTCCAAAATATTTCAGTTTTCTCTCTTTAATCCTCTTTACTAGCAAGCCTTCTTCAATATTAAGTTCTTATAGTATAGATATATTTGTTCTTTTCTGTGTCCATGATATTTGAAGAACACTTCTGTAGCATTTACACTCAAAGGCATTTATGCGTCTCTCAGCTGTTTTGTTAAGTGTCCAGGTCTCACAGGCATATGTTGCGATGGGAAAGATGCATGCCCTTAAAAATCTTATTTTTGTGGTCTAGACGATGTACAGATCTCAGAACGCTAAGAGAGCTGAATCTTGAGTGGGTGTAGACGATATATAGATATCAAAACGCTAAGAGAGCTGAATCTTGAGTGGAAGATCTCAGAACACTAAGAGAGCTGAATCTTGAGTGGGTGTAGACGATATATAGATATCAAAACGCTAAGAGAGCTGAATCTTGAGTGGGTGTAGACGATATATAGATATCAAAACGCTAAGAGAGCTGAATCTTGAGTGGGTGTAGACGATATATAGATATCAAAACGCTAAGAGAGCTGAATCTTGAGTGGGTGTAGACGATATATAGATATCAAAACGCTAAGAGAGCTGAATCTTGAGTGTGTGTAGACGTATATATAGATCTCAAAACGCTAACACAGCTAAATCTTGAGTGTGTGTAGACGTATATATAGATCTCAAAACGCTAACACAGCTAAATCTTGAGTGTGTGTAGACGTATATATAGATATCAAAACGCTAACACAGCTAAATCTTGAGTGTGTGTAGACGTATATATAGATATCAAAACGCTAACACAGCTAAATCTTGAGTGTGTGTAGACGTATATACAGATCTCAAAACGCTAACACAGCTAAATCTTGAGTGTGTGTGGACGATATATAGATCTCAAAGCGCTAAGAGAACTGAATCTTGAGTGGGTCTAGACGTTGTATAGATCTCGAAAATACTTATAAGAGTTGAATGAAGAGTGGTCTAGACGATGTACAACAATAACTGGTGTATAAGTATACAACTATACACTAAGCACTGCAGTAAAGCTGTGATACCAGAATGTATAAAATCGGAAAAAAAGTAGGAGCAGCTTTATTACTTAACGATTACAAAGTTGTAACGTTTCGGCGTGAGCCTTAATCATACAAAAACATACAGGACGAAGAAATAGAGAGAGGAAATAAAGTATAGATTCACATGAATACTGTTTAAAAAAACAAAAAACAAACAAAAAGCCCCAAAAAAATTTTTAAAGGAGTACTTAGCCGTAAATGCTCCTACTTTTTCCGATGTTATACATTCTAGACAATGTACAGATCTGGAAAACAAGAACACAGCTACATGGGGAGTGGTCTAAGCTGGCTCTGCGCTATTTTCCCCGTGCAGCCTCAGATGTACCTAATCTGCTAAAACTGCAGCACCATGGGATGGCACCGAACAGTTATCTGATGGCACGGGCTAAAAACTATGACTAGAAACCAGCAGCAGCAACTGGCGCGTAGGTAGGGTCTTGGTGAGCAATGTATCTCCAGCCACGACAACGCTATTGTGTCTGATAAAAGTAGCCCGTCATTGTTGTACACAGCATGGCAGTTTCCACAAAGTTAGCCTGGCACGGTTGTAACACAATATAATAGCTTCTATACACTTAGTCAGGCACAGTTGTAACACAGCATGACAGCTTCTATACACTTAACAAGACACGGTTGTAACACAATATAACAGCTTCTATACACTTAGTCAGGCACGGTTGTAACACAGCATGACAGTTTCTATACACTTAACAAGACACGGTTGTAACACAATATAACAGTTTCTATACACATAACCAGGCACAGTTGTAACACAGCATAACAGCTTCTATATACTTAACCAGGCACTGTTGCAACACAGCATGGCAGCTTCCATAAAGTTAACCAGGCATGGCTGGAACACAGCATGGCAGCTTCCAAACAATTAGCCTGGCAGGGTTGTAAGGGAAGCATGGCAGCTTCCAGACACTTAGTCAGACAGGGTTGTAAAACAGCATGGCAGTTTCCATAAACTTAACCTCGCATGGTTATACACGGTCATATTGGGTTCTGTAAATAAAGCGGAATACTGCTGTACATGGCCACGTTTGCTCCTATAAACTTAGCAGGACACGGTTGTACACGGCCACGTTGGTTATTATAGTTTTACCAGGACACGGTTGTACACGGCCACGTTGGCTCCTATTAGCCGATGACAGTTATACACCACGGTGGCTCCTATAAATTTAGCCAGGCACGGCTGTACACGGCCATGTTGGCTCATACAAACTTAGGCACGGCTGTACACGGCTATATTGGATCATACAAACTTAGCCAGGCACGGTTGTACACGGCCATGTTGGCTCATGCAAACTTAGCCAGGCACGGCTGTACACGGCCATGTTGGCTCATACAAACTTAGCCAGACACGGCTGTGCACGGTACCATCTTCTTCTGTAAGATAAATGATTCGTTTCGGTTCAACATTTTTTCCCTCCCCGTGTCAGAATCTCAGGTACGGAGTCAACCTCTTCTGTCTGTCTTATAAAAGAAACTGCGTGCTCTTTGAATGAAATTCCACTGATAGGTGACTAATAAGAATACTGAAATATATGAAGAATATAAAGAACCACACTACAGGAGAAGGGCACGGCTATTCTTTTCATAAAAGTAGGATGAAGCACAAAGATAATTCTAGACCGATTCTGCTTGACGCCATTTTGGAACGCCTAAAGCTTTATGTCGACGTAACCGATCAAAAGACCTCTGATGATAATTAATGATAATAACGTAGATGTGCAGATAATATAAGTGCCATAAATAGAACAAGATAAGTTGTATGACGGTGAGAAAATGAAAATACCTCATATTTGTGGATGCTTCAATTATTGAACAAAATTTGCGCAGCGTCTCAGTTTTCCCATAACAACCAGCTCTAGCTAGTTATCAACATGGCAGTTTGGCTCTTTCTAGATCACAGTAGTGCCAAACCAGAAAGACGTAAGAATACAGAAAAGAAAATAGTTCCGTCATAAATTTTAACAAAGATCTGATTAAATAAATATTATTTAGCAATAAAGAGTACCACATGTGGCCATAAAATCCACTGCCCTGTGGGTGGCTTAGGACCGTCAAACACTAGGGGAGAAAACCTGGACACAAAAACCCAGAGGGCGGGACATTTGGACAGTCGATTGCGAGGGGTTCTTTCTAACAATCTTCTGGCATCCCATGCAACTCTGACAGACTTCCAGACGTACTGGCACCGCTTTCCTTTTGGAGCTAACTGACCTGGCTTGACTGGATGTTACTGCAACACGGGCAAGGGACTACAAGTAAGGCTCTAAACCCCTAACAGCGGCACGGTACGTGAGCCTAGACACAATAACTTAGAAAAATTTTGGAAACAATTTCACGATTCTGAATGGAATTCTAAACCATTAGAGATGAATACCAAAAAGTTGAGGAAACTACAAGGATAGGCGTATGACAACACCTGTTAATGCTACTGCCTGCTATGACGAATTTATAAGAGAAAGGGCGCAACAAACTGTGAGAGAAAGTCCACTGCTTTTTATGAAAGTACCAAAATCAGTCTACAGGAGAAACAGCTTTCTTTCTTCAGCACAAACAGCAGCAGTTCTCCCCCTTTTAAAAAAAAATAAACAACACCACTTCCCTTCTTTAAAGTAAACAGTAACAGCTTTCTTTCTTCAGCATAAACAGCAGCAGTTCCCCTACCCTTCCTTTTTTTAAACGTAAACCGCATCATTTCTCTTCTTCAAAGTAAACAGTAATAGCTTCCTTTCTTCAACATAAAGAGCAGCAGTTTCCCTTTTCAACGTAAAACAGCATCACTTCTCTCCTTCAAAGTAAACAGTAATAGCTTCCTTTCTTCAAAGCAATACATAATCCTACAAAAGCTCCATCTAAGTTTGCATCCTTATTAAAATAAAAGGAAGAAAAAGGAGCTTGAAACTCAAAGCCCCATGGAATGTCGAAAAGCGGGACCTGACTGTAGTGTATGAGGACATTTCCTCAAGATTTAACGCTGCTATGGGATTTATTATCTGCTGTATTTTCCTTATTAACATCATTCTTTATTTATGTGTGGGCAGTTCCGTGTGTGGGCTCTCTCTCTCTCTCTCTCTCTCTTTCTCTCTCTCTGGTAACTTCCCCTTTATCAAAATGCACAGAAACAAATGACAAGAACCAGGCGCTCTGCACATGTCACGTCCACATGCGCGCATGTAATTCAGCCACAACAAGCCATCACTGACAACAGAATTAGCATATTTCACGTCGGCAGACGTGGCTGACGCGTGAAGTGCAAATGAAGGATGAGCACCAGATGACAAGCAATGCACGAATGACAAGTGAAGCATAAATAGCAAGGGCCGATGCTCTTCACTGGCTAGGGCGGCTCCTCGCCCCGTCCTTGGTTCGGGTTTCTCTGCAATTCTCTTTCCACCCCCCCTCCCCCTTTTTTTCCGCTGCGTTTTGTAAGGTTGCCGGGAATTTCTTCAGTTTCCGGTCTCCCGGTTTGACTGACCAAAGGTCAGGCAGGCGTGAATTGGCCACACCATCACCAGCCAGTCATTGACAATAGGCCAGTGTTACAAATCCTAGTTATATAATCACCGACCATAGATCAGTGCTACACATTTTCGTTAGGTAATCCATCAGAGATCAGTGCTTCACGTTCTATTATACAGCCATCCACTGGAAATCAGGGCTATAAGTTCTAGTTATATAATCATAGATCAAAGCCACACATTTCAGCTGAATAACCCATCAGAAATCAGGGCTGCACGTCCTAATTATATAATCACTGACCACAGAGATCGGTGCTGCAAGTTCCATTTACATAATCCTTGACCATAATTCAACGTTACAAGATCTTAGTGATATAATCACTGACCAAATGTGTGTTTCATGTCCTTGTTATATAATCATATTCGTCATATCTTGGTGTCAGAAGTTCTATCAACACACTCATTTTACCATAAACCAGGGCTATAAGTCCTCGTTATACAATGTATAATACTCAATAGGTATCTACAAATAGAAAACGAGGTTTTCGCACGGTAAAATAACAGAACACAGTCTTGTATGGCTACAGCTCCTGAACAAAGAGTTTCAGTAAAATAGGAAACAACGAGGCTTTCGTACGGTGCGGGATAGTGTAGTTCGTTGGTACGCTGTTCTCTCGTAGCTAGACGGCTGTTCGTCCTACCGGAGTCCGTGGTTCGAATCCCAGGCAATTCTCTTGTGATTTTTCTTTCTCTCACGTCTCACTAATTTTGTCTACGATTTTCTCTCTCTCTCTCTCTCCCTCTCACTGAGCCTTAAGTGCCCAGGGCACATTCGGCTTCCGCAAGGGTTTTCCACCAATGCCTGTCCTTTGCCTTTTTTTCTGCTCTTGCCCAGGTGAGCCCTCTATTGCTCAACATTCTCTCTGTTGTTCTTCTCTATATCTCCTTTGGTCTACCCTTACTTCTTTTCCCCTGTGGTGTCCATCTTAGTACTGTTTTTGGTAGTGAGTTATCAGTCATTCGGAGCACATGTCCCAACCATCGCCAGCGTCTTTCCTCAGTAACTGCTGCCAGTGGCTTCAACTATATTTCGGTCAACAACATGTTATTTCTTACGGTGTTTAGGCAAAATATTCTTCTACTTCTTCGTAAACATTTAGTCTGGAAAGAATTCAGCTTGTTTTCGATGGTTCTGGTAATTTTCCAGCATTCATTTCCATAGAGTAGTACACTTAGAACATTACTCTTAAATATCCTGATTTTCATCTTCGTGCTTAGTTTGTTTTTTTTTTTAGATTTCCGTACAGCCTGCAGCGTTGCAAAAGCCTGGTCTGCTCTAGGAAGTCTGCTGTTGTTCGAGATTTAATCCTACAAGACTGTGTTCTCTTACTTTAGAGCAATATTTAGGTTGTCAGACAAATAAATCGCTCCCCCCCCCCCCCACTGTTATTCTTGAGAAGATTTATTTACGACTTATTTTGTTTATTTGTTTTCCTATCCTCCCCCGCCCCTTTTAATGTAACAACAAATGATCATAAAGATAACAAATCGCTACGAAAACCTGAAACCACAACTCAGAACCGACAACGTGCCGGAGAATTATAATTCACCGATAAAAATAAACAACACGTTCATGACCTTTTCCCACGGATTTGTTTATGCCAGTCAGTCAGTCATTTGCATGTCCCTTGTGGAACTTTGCCTCCCTAACAGCTCTCCTGTAAGGCCTCTCGGTTATAAGCAAGATGCCCTGCTGCTGATGCATCCATTTGCAGATTATCAACAATGCCAGTATGACTTTTATATTTTATTTGATATTAACATCTGCATCATTTTTTTTTCATTTAAAAAATACCAAAAACGGCCAAGAAGAGTAAAAATACCAAAGCTGCAGAAATTAATCCATTCAATGATAGTTCACCATCTCTCCATGTCCTGATCTCGCTGAACATTATTCGCTGCAACTGAAACTGTGATAATATTGAAATACACACATCGTGTCATATGGGAAGTGTATTATTCGGTGGTACGACTGAAGACCTTAAGATGGCTTAAAAGGCCTGTTACTAACGGAGCGGGAGATCGCCACAGTCTCCATGATGGTGGAGTCTGCTAAAGAAGTACTGCATGGCCCCCTGCTGTTTTTTACCTACACTCAGGAACTGAAAAAGCAGCTGCCATAACCCGCTCCCAAGCTGATACGAAGCTGTGCCACAACATCTCCACCGCATCGGCTGCAAAGAACATCAGTTGGCAGTTCCAGTGAGATTGAAGAAGTGCTGAATCCACCATGTGGACAACGGCCAGCCACGCTTTAGAACAAAGATGAAGAAGTGAACCGGCTTCAGTAATCGAAGCAGGCCATAAGAAGACTGAATCCTTTGTCAGGTACTTAGCTTCCTTCAGATACCATGCTAACACTCTGTCACAACTCTGTGTTCCTCAGTTCATCTCTGTCACAATTCTGTGTTCCCAGTTCATCTCTGTCATAACTCTGTTTCCCAGTTCATCTCTGTCACAACTCTGTGTTCCCAGTTCATCTCTGTCACAACTCTGTGTTCCCAGTTCATCTCTGTCACAACTCTGTGTTCCCAGTTCATCTCTGTCACAACTCTGTGTTCCCAGTTCATCTCTGTCACAACTCTGTGTTCCCAGTTCATCTCTGTCACAACTCTGTGTTCCCAGTTCATCTCTGTCACAACTCTGTTTCCCAGTTCATCTCTGTCACAACTCTGTGTTCCCAGTTCATCTCTGTCACAACTCTGTTTCCCAGTTCATCTCTGTCACAACTCTGTTTCCCAGTTCATCTCTGTCACAACTCTGTTTCCCAGTTCATCTCTGTCACAACTCTGTGTTCCCAGTTCATCTCTGTCACAACTCTGTGTTCCCAGTTCATCTCTGTCACAACTCTGTGTTCCCAGTTCATCTCTGTCACAACTCTGTTTCCCAGTTCATCTCTGTCACAACTCTGTGTTCCCAAGTTCATCACCGCCGTAGACTGGATACAATGACAACCATAACGCGTAACTCTTTAGATCTTCGGCCTCCTTCCCTCACAACTCTCAGTCATGATTCTCGAAGGTCATACCTTCAGATGATGGAGTTAGTGCTTTCCGACGGTCTATGCTGCGAGTAAGCTTTCCGACGGTCTAAGCTGCGATTTAACATGTGTCCACGGGTTCGTTTGGCATACATAGAGGAAAATTAGAGTTAACCAGGAAAATTAAGAGGAAAATGAAGAGCTAGAGGACATTACTTGTAGAAAAATAATAAATGTACGGACGTCACTTCCTCATACGGAGGAACAATGTAATATGTTGACGCTATCTACAGAACACGTATGTAATGTTACCGACTCAGCTTATGGGGGGAAAAAAAAACAGAAAAGAAAAGAATATCACCGTAATATACTGACGCTATTTACACAGAAGAAAGAAAAGTGGTGCACAGAGACACTTGTAATGGAACAACAGAATGTACTGACGACATTTTTAGAGGCACAAAGTACAGCAGTGACTCCATTTTTATTAAAAAAAAATTATGCACATTCAGATTACTGTGTAAGGCACAGAGATTTTAAAAAAAGAGTGAAGTTTTCCCACTCTGTAAAGAAAGGGTGAAGTTTTCCCATCCTGCACAAAAAATGGCAAAATTTTCCCACCATGCACAAAAAAGGTGAAGTTTTCTCGCAAGCCACACAAAAGAAGGTGAAGTTTTCCCACCCTGGATACACACAAAAAAGGTGAAGTTTTCTTACAAGCCACACAAAAGAAGGTGAAGTTTTCCCACCCTGGATACACACAAAAAAGGTGAAGTTTTCTCACCTTCCACACAAAAAAAGGTGAAGTTGTTTCACCTTCCACACAAAAAAGGTGAAGTTTTCTCACCTTCCACACAAAAAAAGGTGAAGTTTTCCCACCCTGCACACGAATTTTCAATAAAGGTTTCCAGCAAAACACTTTATGACTGGATCTCTTCGTTAAACTGCTGATCATGAATTTTATCCCGGACCATGAAAGATGTACCTGGAGCTCCAAGTAAGCTTCAGGATAGAAAAAAAATGACGTTCGGTTATTGTTTAGCTGTATGAATACATCACTCTCTCGACATCTTAAACCTGCCAAGCTGTATGAGATTATGCTGCTGCTGTCATAATTTGTTCAAATTATTCCTTCACTGACAAGTTAGCACAAGAAAAAAAAGAGGAAAGGAGATTAAGTCTTCTTCTTCTTCTTCGTACGCTTCTACTACCAAGACCGCCTTGTGATCCTACTGAATTTACGCCTCTGGTCCTCGATAGGTCCCGTGGTCCCCCGTGTGGTACCAGAAAGGACCACACGAGATCCCCAAGAGGACCACAAGAGGTTCAGAGTATCGCAGGGCTTGAGCCTGTTTCTTGGTGGGTCTCAGAAGCGGATTGCGTGACACTGGTTTTCTTTGCACCAGTTTAATCTAGAGTTGGACTTTCTCACTGGAAAACCTCGGAATGTTTTGGATATCAGTATATCCCCGCTGGGTGAGAGGTGGTCCCCCATCCAGGCTAGAGTTGGACTTTCTCATCGGAAAACCTCGTCGTGTTTTGAGATACCCGTGTATCACCGTGGGGTGAGAGGTGGTTGCCCATCCAGTCCAGCGTTGTACTTTCTCACCGGAAAACCTCAGTGTGATTAGGATAAGCATACATCCTCGCGGGGTGAGAGGTGGTTGCTTATCTAAACTGCACTGGTCCAGTGTCTACGACTTTAGCATTTTGTGGTCGTGGCCGCTTCCCTTCATAGTTGTGACCAGGACGGAGCTTTTGTCCAGGAGGATGAATCCTCGCCACTAATAAGTTTCACTCCTGGGTTAAGCCGGTTTAGGCGTATATCCCAGTATGGGCGTGTTTAGGACGTGACCGACCTCTAGAGCGGAGGTATCGTGACATGCGTAGCCATCAATTTTCAACCCTGGTGTAAGCCAGTTTAGGCATATTTCACCAGTATGGGTGTATATCGGACATGACCGACCTCTAGAGCGGAGATACTGTGACATGCGTAGCCATCAAATTTCACCCCTAATGTAAGCCGGTTTAATCACATTTCACCAGTATGGGTGGAGATTAAGTGTTGTTGTTGTTGTTGTTGCTGTTGTTGTTGTTGTTTTTAATGCATAGAAACGTAAAGTGTAATTTTATTTGCACCACAACATATACGCATGGAGAGATACTCTTGCGCAAAGATTCTCAGTTTTTTAATAAGACCAGATCCCAGATGCATTTGTTCATGCAAGGGTTCTCAGCTTTTTTTAAACAAGGTTAGATCCCTGATGCATTTCTCAATACAGTATATCTCCACTCAGTTTTTTTTTTTTGCCAGCTTGTCATATCATTAACTCTACAAGGTACCAGTATGGCTTCAAAACATGTCGAAAGCATTCTTTTATGGACAGCTGGGAACAGAAAAATTTGAAAAAAAATTTTCTTAATTTAACAAGAATTAAATTAAATAAATAAAGAAAAGTCAGAGGTTGTATCACACACGTCATTATCTGGTTCATATACGACAAGGGATATTGGCACCCGTGGCTAATAGCTCCCCCCCCCTTCCAATTTTAATTAAATAAACAATCTACACTCATGGGAAATTTAATGGAGAAGAGGAGAACTCAAAAATGGCATAACAAAAGGACACATAAGGAGAGGTAAAGGAAGACTAAAGGAAGACCACAGATGGCATAACGCCATGCATTAATGGAAATTCACTAACAGAGTTGATGGGAAAATAACACAGATCGGTATCTTCGGAGATGTTTTTGGTGCTATAAATGATGATGATGATGATGATGACATCACTGAATACATGAAAAGAAGTCACAAGAACACAAGACTTGTCTCAGTGCTCCCCGTAACACAAGACTTGTGTTACAATGCTACAATGCTCCTGTAACTATTTCTGAGGCAGTATTCGAGACATTCACTTTAAAACAAGGTTAAAACAATCCCACAGCTTTCATTCTTACTTCCGCAACCCTATCTCTCATCGTGCTCAAAGGATAAATGAACAAAGCACAATCATAAACATGCTCCCCGAGAACTATGCCCTATTTTACATAGAGGCGTGTCATGTTTCCGGGTCCCAAGGATGGCCAGAAAGAGCGATAACCCAATCAAATGCCAGTAAGATTTTTCGAAGGGAAAAAAAAATAAAAACAAACTCAGAGATGTGGAAGCCCAGACTCTTGGAATTTCAAGTGCAAGGAATGATTTATATTAATATGGGAATTTAAATTAAAATTTAAAAAAAAAACAAATAAAACAAAAAACTATATCCAAGAAGAGAGGTGAAAAAAAAATTTTTTTAAACTGCATTTAGAATGTAATCTTCCAACATTATCATCCGCTCATTCATTTGCATGTCCCCTGCAGAAAAACCTATATACATATATTTGTTTACATGAAACGTCTGTAATCCGGTATAATCGTTCGGTTAGTAACAATCTGAGAAAAAAAAAAAGCTTGTAGCTCATAATTTCAACAAATACAATGACTGGATTCAAGTTTCTACGGGCCATCTCACTGTCTCGCTGAATGACTGTGACTGAGTGAAAGCTCTATGATGAAGGGCAGGATGTTAGAGGGGCTTGCGGACCCAATTCTTAACCTTAGAAAATAGAGTTAGTTCCTTCTCTCTCTCTCTCCCTCCCTCTCTCTTTCTTTCTCTCTCTCTCTCTCTCTCTCTCTCTCTCTCTCTCTCTCTCACCCTTTACATGCCCAAGGAACATGATGTTTCCCGCAAACACATGTCCTTCGTCCAGGTAAACCTTCTTAGGGACTTCCAATGGCTGACTGTCATCCACAAGCTTCATGAGCTCAGTTTCCTGATGCCCGTATATCTTTTCATCAGCGTTTTTTTTTTTCATATGCTTCGGTTTCTGTAAGCTGGCCCTAGGCCCAACTCTCCGTTTTACCATCACGTTGGGAGGTTAGACTAAAACAGAATTTCTGCTGGCTAATGATGCCTGCCCAAGACTAACAAAGCAGCATGGCTAATATACTGTTTAAAAACATTTTAAAAAATGAAAAGCAACAAATATGATGTTGCGATTTAAAGTGAAGTTTGCTGATCAGACAAGGGCAAATTGCCTGAAACGTTCACTTGACATCAACTTCACGTGCTGACCTGAATTGTACTCAGCAGATGATTCATGAGCACAGAAAAGCGACATTAGTCAAAACAGCATTTTTGACAATAACTCGTGACAAGTTCACGAGAATCCCGTGAAAGTTACTGAACACAAAACTCACTGACCAAATTATTGAATTCTTATAAAAGGTTGACGCTCCTCGAATCAGTTAATTTGAAAAATCAATGCGCAGGTATGGCTCATCTCACTACAGAACAACGACTCGTCATCATTGGACGTTTACAGACTGGACAGTCACAAAGTGTAGTGGCCAGACAATTTAATGTAGTTAGAAGCATCATTAGGCGCCTTTGGAGACGATTTCAATAAACTGGCTCAGATGCAGACCGGCCGCGCAGTGGAAGACCCACATTCACAACTCCTGCCGAAGACCGCTTCATACGGCTGCTTCACCTCAGGAATCGATTTGCATCTTCAGTCCTCAACAGTCCAGTCAATGACAGCAGCTCGTCGAATTTCAGATCAAAGGGTCAGGAACCGGCTGCACGACACTGGTCTTTGGGCTAGAAGACCCTACAGAGGTCCTGTTCTTACAGACCGGCATCGCCAGAACTGACTGCAGTGGGTGAACCAGCATCATCAATGGACCGTTGTGAATGACTGGAGAAGGGTTTGGTTTAGTGATGAATCATTCTTTCTGCTTCAGCGACACGATAGACAGAGAAGGATTTATCGCAGTCCATGAGCGCTACGCCCAGAAAAGCGTGGATGAGGATCCTCCACATGGTGGTGGAGGTGCAATGGTGTGGGGGAAGAAGTGACTTGGTGTAAAATGAAGGACGCCTGAATGCCCAACGATACGTCGCTGAAATTCTTCGTCCTCACGTCTTTCCACTTCTGGCTGCACCAGGGTCGATTTTTCAGCAGGATAACGCTCGACCTCATGTGGTACAATTCATCACACAGTTCATCGCTGACAACAACGTCTAGACCATTCCGTAGCCATCCATGTCATCAGACATGAACCCAACAGAACACTTATGGGATGAATTCAACAGACTAGTCCGCCAGCGAGACGTGGCGCCAACCAATCTCCGACAGTTGTCTCTTGCACTGTGGGAAGAGTGGACAGCAACCCCACAACAGCAGATCCAACTGCTAATCGGATCCATGTCAAGGAGATGTCGTTCTCTGATACAGGCCAGAGGAGGCCATACATCTTACTGAAACGGAGGCCTCAGTCGCAAAGAATAAAAGTCTAAACCGAATTTAATAAACATCATTTCATTGTTAAAATCTTAAAGTTTCTTCATGCCAAGATTGAAACATTGTCTTGTCTTGTCCTTCCTCATTTACTGCTAGGTGTAGAGGTGAAGTACGATTGTCTCCCAATGGCTCGCCTGTTGGCTTCGTACACTGAGATGTTCAGGGACTCTGCTATACCATCGGTCCATCGTTTGCATGGGCAGCCCCTTCCTCTTCCTGGAGATGGACATATACTGGTCACGTGATGAGAAGAAACAGAATTCCAAAACAAGCTATCAAGTGAAACACAACAGGCCGGAAAAAAATAAGGTCGACCACTTCAAAAATCTAAAGAGGACATCGTTAAGAGAGGTCAAATTAGTAGGCATAAAATCCCTTGATGAGGTTGAAAAGCTCGCCGAAAACAGGAAAACTTGGCGAATTACCATGCGAGCCCTAAGTGACGTTTAACGGCACGGGAAGGATGTAAGATGTAAGAATGGGAAATCTGAAAATTCATTTCTTTTATATGTTGCAGAATTATTGGCTGTCTGTACAATCTTATGAGGGATCTGAGCTCGACCTCCATCATCAACAATGTGAGATCCATACTTGGACATGATGCCCAATGAGATGTTTGTGCAACGAAGAAGAGACAAAGTCAAGAAATGACACCATCTGGGCAAGAGTTGGAGTAATACAAACATTACACTACATCCAGAAATGGTTTGACCACGTAACTCGTCTACTGTTAGACAGTACACCATAAAGATACGAAGCAAATCACCAAGACTTTTCGAGAAGCTTGTTTGTTTACCCCCCCCCCCCCCCCCACCCCGTAAAATTGACGGGCACACGAGGAAAGAGACAACACCTGAAAGTGATTAATCCACTCGAAGACTTAATCATCAAAATCGACCCTCCTCCTTAATCTTTATTAATTTCTATCACACCACAACCACCCCGATGTACTGTTGAGTTTGATCCTGTAATCCTCGAGATACTCTCCTGTCGGATTAAATTTCATGCAAGACTGAGGTTCAGAACAGGTGGCTTGTGCCATTATCAAAAGGTGTGGTCATAAAGTCAGGATATATGATATTGTGGGTGCCACTGCAGCTACATCGATGCAAGGAAGGACAATAACTTCTAGACACCAAATTTCACAATCTGGAGATCCTTCTCACTCACAATAAACAGACAATGATCTGAAAAACAACAACTCTTTTCCTTTCTATCAAATGCCATAAAAGAGAACACGAGCCAATAAACACATCTTAAACTTTGTTTTTATCCCGTAAAATTTTGCATTTTTACAAATTATTTTGGCGACATCATGTCTGGTAGCGGGAATGAACTTATTATCTTCTTCTTCTTTTTTCCTTCTTCTTCTTCTCAATCTGCTTATGCCATTAGCGTCGAAGGGAGTCTCAGACTTCGGTACAGAGCAAGATGAGAGGGCCTGGGTAGCTGTCATGTCATGTTTCCTCAGTGTGTCTTTCACTCCATCTATAAACTTTTCCCTTGGTTGTCCTCAAGCCACACATCCAGACATCTTCCTCCTTGTATGCGCGTGCAGCCGGTTGTTCTGATTTCATGCCTATCAAACGCTTGGACCATTTAGCTCTGATTTTCCATGCAGTCCTTGCAGGGATGGTATGCCTATATTGGAACTAATAACCATTTTAAACATTCTTTTCACACATTTTGCCTAACATACTTTTAAAATAAGTTTTTAAGATACTAGAAAATGCTTGCTATACGAAAAAAAAGCACGAATATGGATAAATGACACTTGAAAGCTTTGCGAGAGAAAAAAAAAATCACCTGTTTGTTTGGTACGTCATAGACAAGATGGAATTCCTCGGTAAAGTACAAAAAAAACTAGGTCAAAATGGCTGTCAGGAAACGAGAACACATTTCATCTTAGTACAAAAGCACATAACCAGACTTGTTCTGATTGACAGATATACAAGCACAGGTCATCTAAAATGACAATAGAATGACAAAAAATAGTTGCTTTAAAAAGGTGGATGTGATTTTTTTAAAAAAAAGGAAACTTGAAACTTAAACTTGAAACTTCAACTTTCATAATCCGTAACAAAAAATGAGTAATTCCTTTATGCTATTGGCAGTGTAAAGTCAGGCTGAACTTTTAACTTCTGGATGCACAGGGACACAACTGTGGCAGTAATTAATGGGGAAACTTATATATAAAGGTTTAAAACGAGTAATCAAACTGTCATAAACCTTCTGTCACGACACATGATGAATCATACAATCCTACAGTCCGATATGTGCGGCTTCGGATAGTGTCAAATGGCGGCTGATTTATTTCACTGAGCAGTGAGCTTCTAATCAAATAATCGCCATCACGACAATGGCATCATGGATTTGAGCGCAATGTTCTTCTGTTCACTGAGAGAGGCGATAATATAACATGATTGAAGAGTATGCTAAGAACAGGCGACGATGATATCTTGACTGCCAAAGCTCTTCTCATGTCCTGCGACTATGCATAAGATGATGTGGCGCCATCCCCCCACTCCCATCCCTCTGCTTAACATCTCATTAACCTCTACCTGGACTTGAACCTCAAAGATTCCTTCCCCTTTCGTCAGACTACCGTGTCGATGCCTGTTTTTAGGGAGCATTTGGAAGAAGGGCCCCAGTTCCCATATCTTTGGATTAATAGGCACTTCTTCAGTACAACCATACAGGACAACTTGGGCACACACAAAAACGACGATCTGTGAAATACATTCGGGATTCTGAGGTCTTTTACTGCTTCAGCTCGTCATACGCTTCTCTGCTCTTGACAGAACAGCTGAGAGATCTGAAGTAAATCTTTGCCCACGGACATACCTTCCTTTTCGTCAGGGTTTCGGATGGGAAAATCAACTCTTAGGCTTCCCCCAATGTTTATACATTCTTTCTTCATGGCTCTTTTAACAAACACTTTGCTTATCCCGTTTTCTCTCACACATTCCCCATTACATATAATGTGATGCTTCCTATGATGAGCCGATTCGTAAATCGACACACGGTTTTTCTTCTGTTCGTCACTCAAAACCTTAGGAACAAATTTTCCGCATGTGCAGTTCTTTCGTGACAATTTCATGCACAACGGATTTTTGGAAGTCCCACTCGATCTGCTATCAATCTAAGACTCAGACGTCGGCCAAAGTCCAAAACCGCTTTCACCTTATCAGCATTGTCGGAAGCGTGAGACGTTAATGGGCGCAGTGTGCGTTGTTCATCCTAGACGCTCTATCTTCCTTCGTTGAACATCTTGTGCCACAGAAACACTTGTGCTTTCGATAAAGCATCCTTCCCGCAGGTTTTCTGTATCATAGCAAGCGTCTCGTTGGCGGGTTTTTCAAGTTTAACACAACTTTATAGCGTATCAAACAACATAGGACTAAAGATCAACGTAGGAAAGACAAAGTTAATGAAGCAAAATGTGAACAACAGAAATGTACTCAGAGTAGATAACAAGTTAGTGGAGGAGGTTAACGAATTTGTATACCTTGGCAGCAGAGTAGTAGAAAATGGAGACAGCACAGAGGACATCAACAGCAGACTTACTAGAGCAAACCAGGCTTTTGCAATGCTACAGAATATATGGAAATCAAATAAACTAAGCATAAATATGAAAATCAGGATATTTAAGAGTAATGTTCTAAGTGTACTACTCTATGGAAGTGAATGCTGGAAAATCACCAAAACCATAGAAAACAAGTTGAATTCTTTCCAGACTAAATGTTTACGTAGAATAAAAAAAATATTTTGGCCAAACACCATAAGAAATAACATCTTATTGGCAGAAATGCAGATGAAACCACTGACAACAATTATTGAGGAAAGACGCTGGCGATGGTTGGGACATGTGCTCCGAATGACTGACAACTCACTACCAAAAATAGCACTAAGATGGACACCACAGGGGAGCAGAAGTAAGGGTAGACCAAAAGAGACATGGAGAAGAACAACAGAAAGGATGTTGAGCAATAGAGGGCTCACCTGGGCAAGAGCAGAAAAAAAGGCGAAAGACAGGCATTTGTGGAAAACCCTTGCGGAAGCCCCATGTGCCCTGGGCACTTAAGGTTCAGAGAGAGAGAGATAGCGTATCGCTGCTCGACACTCTGGATTTTGACCATTACGTGACGCTTAAACAGCTGTCCAATTCGCAAGCGATCCGCACTCTGTAAAAGCTCAGAGCCAAATGTCGAGATATCGACTCTTTACCTAACATTCCCTACTAACCTTCAGGCCCGGATAATCCGGCCCCCGGCCCTGGTGATTGGCTGAATAAAATAAGTCTCATTACTTACCGGACACACTTTGTATTCATATCTGAACTGCATATTCATAATATATGTCGCATATTGAATGCATACTGACAACGCACCATCGTAGAGTCGAAAAATCGTAAATCGAACCATCTTAAGTCGAGTAGCATCTGCATATCCTTCCGAAGATTCATTAAACAGCCCATTTACTCATATCGTCTTTGAGTGTTATCTTCTCCTGAATGTAATATTATTAGTACCCCTTTCATCGACATACATTATCTCCCCATTTTGTCTCGTAAATTGTGTCACTTTCAGTAAATCTCATAACCTTTGTATTGTGTATATTATTTTGTATTATTTGCAACTCTATTAAACTCACAACACTTTTCAGAAAATAAACCGGTAGGTGGACCAAGTAAGAACTCCATCCTGCTGACGATCAAGCACTTATAGCTACATCAGAGAAATACCGACTGCAGAACATGGATAACTTAGCAAGTACATGCACGAATAAAAGAGGTCAATCACGGATAGCGGAGGCTGAAAAGACCATAGGGCAGATATGCAACCCTGAAGAAATCCTCATGGGTGTCGACTGAATTGATGCCCGAAAACATCCACACCTTATCAAAGTTCACTTATAACTCAGTCGAGAATGGCGAAACTGTGTGGTAGGAAGCGCAGAATTAGAAATCAAAGAGCGAATTGTAAACACTCCAATCCAGATAACCTTATAATATATGCAGATGGATCGGTCACGCGCGGACAAGGAAGAGGATGGGGATTCGTGCTCTACTGCAATGGGCGCCGCATCGTAAGCAAGTCTGGAGTTTTCGCCACAACCACATCCAGCATTAGGATAGACATTGAAGCAACCACTCAAGCCATAAACTGGCTTGCAAAATAGCAAGCACCACAAGCCATACTATTTGGCTTGCAAAGTAGCAAGCACCACAAGCCATAATATTATCAGACTCACAGTGCATGCTAAAAAATAATAATAATAATCGAAAACCAGGCGATGCGTCGCCAGTGATCGGCCAAACTAAAAGAGTCACAAATCTCCTCCCTAATATGGATCTATTACTCAGGACCTGGTATCAAAGGTAATGAAATGGTAGACCACCTGGCACACAAAGCAACAACCCTGGGCAACCTACAGATGGACAAAGCAGACATTATAACAGCCACCCTATCAAAATTACAGAGAGATGAACAAAAGAAATTTCAATACAGCCCCTATCTCCAAAGACTATGCGAAAGGGGAATAACAAAGGACTTTGGTAGACATTCAGAACTTTGCGGAAAAGATCAAGCTGTGTTCAGTCAATATGCCACTGGCACCATTACCCAACGCACAATGTGAACAACACTGAGGTTAAAGGCCGAGTACATATGGGAGTGTCTTGAATGCAATGAGGTCCATCCCTAGGCCAGCAGCAGAGCAAGGCCGTTCTTCAAGTTTAGTTTCAATGCTGAAGAAAAAAAAATGGAAATCATGATCGTTGACAGAGAAGAAATAACAACACAGATCTTTCTTTGAAACAAGTGAAGCATTTCAAATGTCTGGGGGTTTGGGGGGGGGGGGGGGGTGTGAAGACTCCCGATAAGGTAATCAGCGACCCATAGCTGATATGCCAGCGTCAGGGTTAGCGACCTATAGCTGACCAAGACCCTGTCCCACTTCTCCGTGGCACCCCCATTAATAGGCATAGCCTGGCTAATGGGGTAGAGATTGCTATAGTTCCCATGGTGGTGGAGTCTGCTAAAGAAGCATTGCACACCCCCTTGCTTTTTAGCTGAACTCCGGGACTGAAAAAATCAGCCGCCATGACCCGCTCCCACGCCGATACGATGTTGTGCCTCAGCATCTCTACAGCATCGTCTGCAAAGAACAACAGCTCGCAGTTACAGGGAGTTTGTACAAGTACAAGTTCAAATGTCTAGGAAGTATGTACAAGTACAAGTTCAAATGTCTAGGCAGTACAGTATCACCATCTGGGAAAACTGACGCTGAAACTGATAACAGATGCAATAGATCAAATCAGGTTGTTGGACAAATGACACCTTTACAGAAAAATAAATACATCACACCTGAAACAAAGAGAGCACTGTACAACACAGTTCTCCTCCCAATTCTGTGTCATCAACGTCAGACATGGACACACTAACAGCCAAAAACCAAAAGGCAAAACGTCACGTCAGAAATGAGATGTTCAAAGAGAATACTAAATACAGAAGAATACTAAATACTAAAAGAGACCAAATAAGAAATGACACCATCAGGGCAAAGTTTGGAGTAACACCATTGCTAAACTACATCCAGAAACAACAAGTCAAACGGTTTGGTCATGTTACACTACTACCACCAGACAGTGCACCAAATGGGACATTTATATTAAAAACTGTAGAAAACAGAGGGAAAGGCCACCCGCGCAACAGGTGAAGGAAGGGAAATGGCAACAAACAAACAAACAAACAAACAAACCGTTACAAATTTCATTGTACGAAGCAAATGGCTGAGCCCTATCAAGACGTCTATTTATCCCCTCAACGCTATATAACGAAGGAGACAAGACATGGCATGCAGATTTGCAGAAACGTCGAGAATGTATGAATAACATAATCCCTCTCGGAATCTTCCGTATTTAAGTCTTATTTTCATTGGCAATAAAACTAGACAATTTCCTTTTCCTAGTTTGGGTTTTATTATACAGTCAAGGCCCGACTTAAAGCCGATCGAGTTACGGCCTTTCATATTCACGGCCGAGGTCCAACAGGGGGAAAAAAAACGAAATGTTTAGTGTCTTGTGATTCAGCCTGTAATTAGTTTTCTTCTTCTTCTTCTTCTTCTTCAGCGTTCAGTGAAGTCTGGTCATGCTAAATCTTCAGCCCTGACGCCCTGATGAAGTCCGCCATCTACTCCAGGCTTGACTGTCAGCCTCACAGCTTTTCTCTCAGTTCCTCTCCCTTGGGCCAGGTCTGTGCTCGGAGGTTTGGGTAGGTTGGACAGGTTTGCAGGGTGTCTTCTGGTGTCTGGATCCCACAGCCACTGGGGCATTTGTATTCATTTGTGAGTGATATTTTGAGGCGATAAAGGTAGCTTAGAAGTCTGCAGTGTCCCTTTCTTGGTTGAAAGACTGTAGTTTGCTGGTATCTCCGTAGTTGATGAATGAGGTATTGTTTTGATTTTATTGTCTTTTTTTTTGCAGCTGGTGTTTAGTTTTTTATGAATAAGTTTTTAGTATAAATTTTTGCTTCTTGATTGCTACTTGTAAGTTCCTACCTTGGAGAGTGCATCTGCTTTCTTTCATTCACATTCATTCCGCAATGTGAAAGGAGCCACTGTAGGAGTATGGCTGAGTTTTGGAGTTTATTTAGTTGTCTAATATACTATAAATTTAGCACAAGACCAAAGGAGGAGATAAACAAGCACGAAGCATCATTATCTGATGAGTACAGAATGTACGCGCATGTGGGTGCATGTATGTGCATTCAAAAAGTATCATAGGACATTCTGTATTTACTGTATTGTAATCCATATTTTCTGATTAATTTCCACACTTTTACTCTGCTAATTTGCATTCTGTTAGCATTTTTAAGGTGATGGTAAACATTATGTGTTTCATCTCGTAACATGTTAGAGCAATGAACCGTAATTTGTGTCTGACCTCCCACCTCACCCCATAACGACTGACATACGGCCAACTTGGCCGGTCCCAGAATGCGGCCGTTAACTCGGGTCATGACAGCATATCACAGTAATATCATTTTTCTTTCACTTTTTTATATCTCTCTCTTTCTTCTTCTGTTTTTATGCATCAGATTGCAAGTTCTCATTTCCTGATCTGGGACACGTCAGTTGAGCGGTTCAACTACGCTTCTGTTTGACAGTCCCCGATTCGGACGGGACATGCATGTCTATTTTTAGCTGCGTCCTTGGCCTATATGAATGCACAAGTCAGGGACAAGAAATGCTAACATTAATCTTGTCTCATTCCGCTATGTCTTCGGATGCTTTCCGTCTTCACACTTGTCTCTGTCTTCTCCTCCACTTGCTACTATTATCCTCCTCCATGTTTTACTCTATCCACCTCATCAAGCGAAGCTACATGACTACAGAGACATTATGTTATCTGACTGCTTCAGAAGACAAAAAGATGTAGCTGCAGTAGTAGTATTGTAGTCGTTGCAGCAAAAGTCGTAGTAATATTAGTTGTAACTGTATCAGTAGTAGCAGCAACAATTGTTGTAGCAATAGTAATGGTAGTTGCAACTGTATCAGTACGAGCAGCAACAACTGTTGTAATAATAGTAGTAGTAATAGTAGTTGTAACTATATCGACAATTGTTGTTGCAATAGTAGTAGTGACAGCAGTAGCAGCTGTGGCAGCAGTACTAATAGTAGTAGTTTAGCTGTAAAAATAGCCGTAACAGCAGTAGTAGTAACAGTAGCAGCAGATGCAGTAGTAGTAGTAGTAGTAGTAGTAGTAGTGGTGGTAGTAGTAGTATCATCAGAGGATAACTGAGAAAAGCCACTAACAATAACGAATACCAGACAAGAGCCGACATCTAACATGAGAAAACTAAAATATATATCAAATAAGAACTGACACCTCACATCAACAAACAACTAAAAAGAGCCGATACATATTTCGATTTGATACATAACAGCATCTGTTACCTAATACGAGTCGATATATAATTAACATAATTAGATCAGATACCTAATAAGCGTCGATACATAATTACATCCGATACCTAAAAAGAGCCGATATATAACACGGGCCGATACCTATCAAGATCCGATACCTATCATCATGAAATATCTGCCAACAGCTAACACTTTATAGTGCAAAGATCTGCATTAACCAACACGAAAGAAGAAGAGATAAAGTACATCTGTATGGACTGTAACTGTAACTGTAACTATAAAAAAGGGGGGCCCAACTCTGTTACTAGTCCTGGGGAAGAGCTTCATGACACCCTGGGGCATGGCCACACGTGTACGGTCTTCGACATCAGGATTTCCTTCAGCGTTTTTAGGGAGATGACTCCCAATGTTGTGCTGATTGTGTGTTGATAGTGATCTAGCATTTGGTTGGGATTTGCAGCCACTGCCCTTGGCTACACGTGATGCACTGATTCGTATGTGATAACAGGAACTTGCTTTGCATTTGTCCGTCGAGGTGTTGCTTGATTGATTTGTTTAGGCCCGATTCGTCTATCTGCATGGAACAAAGTGTTTTTGACGCTGCAACGATGTTCACACGGACACAAATGAGGCACAAACTGAAAATATTTTTTAAATGTACAGAAATAAGATCGAAGTTATAAAACATGCATCCAGGCCTTGTCAATGATGTCATTCAAATGTCCAGTGCGCCATTCTTCATTAATTTCGCGGGGTTCTCGTTCTTGTCAGATCAAAAGAGATGTAACTCTTTCATGCCCTTTATACCCCCACCCCTCCACCATCATGGAATAAAAAGCCAATCATATATCCCCCCCCCCTAAAAAAAAAACAATCTAGCTCCTCCCTTCATTTCGATTGGTCTAGATCTGACGCTGGCTATGATTGGGACATGTGCTCCGAATGACTGACAACTCACTACCAAAAATAGCACTAAGATGGACACCACAGGGGAACAGAAGTAAGGGTAGACCAAAAGAGACATGGAGGAGAACAACAGAAAGGATGTAGAGCAATAAAGGGCTCACCTGGGCAAGAGCAGAAAAAAGGCAAAGGACAGGCATTTGTGGAAAACCCTTGCGGAAGCCCCATGTGCCCTGGGCTCTTAGGGTTCAGAGAGAGAGAGAGAGAGAGAGAGAGAGAGAGAGAGAGAGAGATCTGACGAATGAAAAAATGCGCAAACGTGCTGTTTTGCTTAAGAGGAAATAACAGACAAAAATCATAATGACATACATCTGTATGTATCACAGAACAGAAATTCTTACATCCTTCCCGTGCCGTTAAATATAACAAAGGGCTCGCCTGGTAGTTCATCAAGTTTTTCTATTTTCGGCGAGCTTATCAACCTCTCCAAGGGATTTTATGCCTAATAATTTGACCTCTCTTAAGACTTTGTAGACCACGGTTATTTACCATGAAAAACCATAAGTTCCTAGCCATTTTTTTTAAAAATGAAGTTTTTTGTTAGTGGACTTGGAAAAATATGCATATCTCTACTCACCATTGAGAAAATTTAATCCAACTTGGTGGACAGACTCCCAAGACCTTCTAGTATTTGAGTGTGTGATATCTTGTGAAACAATTATCTGGATGCAATGGGACTTGACAACTTTTACAAGTAAATCTTGTTTCACTCTTTTTCCCATTGACCAAGCACACTCTGCACTTCCTAGATCAATGTCTTCTTTAGGGTTCCACGTGGTCGGCCCCTTTTTCTTCGGCCTGTTGTGTTCCACTTGATAGCTTGTTTTGGGATTCTCTGTTTCTTCTCATCATGTGACCGAAATATGTCCATCTCCTTTTTCTGATCCCCCATGAGACAGATTGTTGTTTGCTCACCTGTCTTATCTCTGAGCTGTTCCTGAATTCGTTCCAATTTATACTGAGTATTTTCCTTAGGCATCTGTTTTCAAAAGAGTCTAATTTCTTGTCTATTTCTCTGGTTGTTTTCCAGCGTTTGCATGCATAAATGACGGTGGACATTACATTTGAACTGAATAATCTTAACTTGGTCTTTGTGTTTATAACAATTGAGTGCCATATGTTCTCAAGATTCTTGAAGGCCAATGCCGCTTTTGTAATTCTAACTTCCTTTCTGGTGTCATCATTTTGGTCTATGTAGTTGCCGAGGTATGCAAATTGGTGTACTTCTTGAACATCTGTTTCTTCTACGTATATTTTTTTCTTATTGATTAGAAAGTGACAGGGTCAAATTAACAGCAAATTGATCAATGTAGAAAATGACACATTCCCCCCCCCCCCCGGTAAGTCTAACCTCCCCTTGGAGATTAACTGACTGGAAAGCTAGTGCACGGTGTACTGTTAAGAAGATGAAGCACAAGAAGTTACAAACATTGTCTAACAAAACAAAACGATTCTTCTGTGACATTTCAACAATTTTTTTTTAAGATCAGTTAAATCATTTGCTCAAGATTCGGTGAACTGTCACGTGACAACCAAATCATGTGATTGTCACTTTATTTTCAAACGAAGTCAAGGAAAGCTTGATATTAACAAAATTTACTGACTTTATCACACTGCTGGCGAGATTCTTCGGATGCTGCGCGTGGAGTGAAGCTCCTCCTGGCCAAAGAAGAAAATGCGGACAAGCAATCATGGTTGCTGTGTGGCGCCGATGTGAAAAGGTGATGAAAATGATAAAGTGAAGCTTAATTGGTATGCCCAGTAGTATCGCGGCGAGAGCTACACACACCATGGCACCTCTGGTCTAGAGGTCGGCCATGTCCGAAATTCATACTGGTGAAATATGCCTAAACCGGCTTACACCAGGGCTGAAACTTGATGGCAACGCATGTCACGGTATCTCCGCTATAGAGGTCGGTCACGTCCTAAACACGCCCATACTGGGATAATATGCTTAAACCGGCTCAACCCAGGGGTGGAAGTCACTAATGGCGAGGATTCGTTCTCCTGGACAAAAGATCCATCCTGGACACAACTAAGAAAGGTAGCGGCCACGACCGCAAAATGCTGAAGTCGTAGACACTGGACCAGGGCAGTCTAGATAGGCAACCACCTCTCACCCGGCGGGGAATATATGCGTATCCTTATCACGCTGAGGTTTTCCGGTGAGAAAGTCCAGCGCTGGACTGGATGGGCAACCACCTCTCACTCTGTGGTGATACACGGATATTTTAAAACACGTCAAGGTTTTACGGTGGGAAAGTCCAACTCTAGCCTGGATGGGCTACCACCTCTCACCCAGCGGGGATATACTGATATCCACAACATGTCGAGGTTTTCTGGTGAGAAAGTCCAACTCGGATCAAACTGGTGCAACGAAAACCACGGTGTCACGCAATCCCACTTCTGAGACCCACCAAGAACACAGGCTAAAGTCCTGCGATACTCTGAATCTCTTGTGGTCCTCTCGGGGATCCACACGGGGGACCACGGGACCTATCGAGGACCACAGGTGTAAATTCAGTAGGATCTCAGGGCGGTCTTGGTGGTAGAAGCGAACGAAGAAGAAGAAGTAGAAGAAAAAAGACTTTATGTATTAATTGTAATGTGGGGTAGAGAGGTGATTTATATTTTTAAAAAACTGTTGGGGGGGGGGGGAGGGCAACTTACTTTCTCCCCTACACATCGACTTACTGTCGCATCTGAGAACGGGAGATTCCCGTCAAGTCGAAATGCCCGTATGTCGGTCGTTATAGATACGAGGTAAGATACCAAAGTACAGTTCATTATGTTAAAACTAACAAAAGTAGTAACAGCTTTATTAGTTAATGAGCACACAGCTGTAACGTTTCGGTTTATGCCTTAATCATACATAAACATACAGGACAGAGAAATAGGGAAAGAAGATAAAATGCAAATTCACATGAATGATACGCAGCAAATATTAATGGGAAAAAGGGGGGGGGGGAGAGAGAATTAGTAGGAAAACAGAGAAAGCACTTTGCTGTGACCTGTAAGAGCATTGTTCTGTGATCACAGCTTTATCGCAGTGGCGTTGTTTATATTTGTTACATTTAGTTTTATACATAGTTACATCATCATCATCAGGTGCCGTGCCGACTGGCGTTGGCTATTATGCTTCTCCAGAGTACCCGATCTTTCATGCAGGCCATCAGTTCAGTTGGTGATCTCCTCTCACACCATCCCGTCAGACTGTCCAGTATCATTTCTCTTGGTCTTCCTCTTGATCTTCTTCCTTCTATTTTTCCTGTTGTTATAATATTTTCAATGCCCCCTCTACATAGTTACACCCCAACACTATTTGTGTTTACAAGGGGAGGTTAGACAACGAAGTACAGTTCTCTACATAAACGTTTAACAAGATGAAAAGCTATGTTTACTATCGTTTTAAAATACTTAAGATAACGAAGATTAGCACGGTAACTGCGTGGAAATTAATCACCACACGTTAAATAAAGAATCATACTGTAAAACTGTTCCAGCGACACATACAAATGTGCTACCAGTCAGTCAATCATTTGCATGTCCCTTGCGGAATTTTGCCTCCCTAACAGCTCTCCTACATTTAGGCCTCTCGGTTGTGAGCAAGATGGCCTGCTGCTGATGCGTCCATTCTCAGACTATCAACGATATCTTCCAGCCATCTTCGCCTTGATCTTCCTCTCTTTCTTTTTTCCCATTATGTACCCTTCCAAGACGGTCTTCTCTAGATGATCATGACGTCTAATGTGTCCAAAATATTTAAGTTTTCTCTCTTTAATCCTCTTTACTAGCCAGCCTTCTTCAATATTAAGTTCTTGTAGTATGGATATATTTGTTCCTTTTTTTGTGTCCATGATATTTGAAGAACTCTTCTGTAGCATTTACATTCAAAGGCATTTATGTGTGTCTCAGCTGTTTTGTTAAGTGCCCAGGTCTCACAGGCATATGACACACAAAGATATACATAAACACCCACATGCATACACTCTGTACTCATCACGATGATGATGCAGCGAGATTATTCACGTCCTTATCTTGTCTTGTGGTGAATTTATAATATATGTAGAACAGCAAATTAATCACAAAATTAACCACACCACATTAAACAGTCCTATGGGACCCTGGCCGTAAGTACGAACGGCCGTAACTCGAGGCGCGCGACTTTATAGTTCATAAATCAGAGCACTCAAGGGAAGCGACTCGCTAAAAAAAATGACATCTGTTCCTGTATGTACTGACAGCACCTGAGATTGTTGCGTAAATTAACTGCATACATTCCACCTAAAATATATATACCATTACGAAAACATGTCCTCTTCTAGCGACTACTGCTAGAGTCTGACTTCTGTATTTGCTATCAAGGCAGGCCATATGCCATAAAAGAGGTCGACCACTTGAAACTCTAAAGAGGACATTGTTAAGAGAAGCCAGTTTAGTGTGAATAACATCCCTTGATGAAGTTGAAAAGCTCGCCGAAAACAGGAAATCTTGGCAAACTACCATGCCAGCCCCTTTGTGACGTTTAACAGCACGGGAAGGATGTAAGAATATGTATTATGCTATGAAAGTACTTAGTGGTCACAGTGCCAATATTTTCCTTGATATATCGGTCACTACAGCAGTGGTTCCAAAACTGTCTCAGACTCTGGCATGCTTGGTTAACGCCAATTTCTGTCGCAACACACGCGCGATCTTAATGCTGGACTCTCTCGCAGTTAACCATACATTTTTAGCATTTTCAAACTTTACACACTATACAAACTATATGCAAATTATATATATGCATATTGTTAATGCATTTATAAACATATGAGTGCAGTTTTCAGTTTTATTATACAGTGCATTCTTTTTAATATGAAATGTGAGCCTTCTTAGAGACACACAATAATTAGTGTATAAGTATACAACTATGCACGAAGCACTGCAGTAAAGCTGTGATACCAAAATGCGTAAACTAGGACAAAAATAGGAAAATGTAATGTAATGGCCGCACATCTCACGCCACATCACTGTACTGTCGCACAACGCTTGACAAAAACAAAAACTGCACTAGAAGTTTTAACATTCAGATGTGGCTAGCATTACTATTGAATGCCTTTCCTTTCCCCAACCTCAGATGTCTTTGCTATGACGGTTATAAAAAAAGAAGGCTAGATTTTTGCCCGCCAACGGATAACGAGGTTAAGATACACTCATAATCCTTTGCGTAACTTGTTACCGATTTTCTCAATTCCTGTGTGTGTTCATATAAACATTCCCGCAAAATGTCATTTCTACTTCCTCGACGGTGACTTGTAGACAATGTTCCCTCTAAGCCAAGTCCACAAAATCACGCTGCGCATGAAAGTTTTCATGCCGCGCCAAGTAAAATAAAATAGCTACTTGTATTATTTGTTTTTTTTTTTTTTTAATGAACAAATACATCCAGACTACAAGAACTTAATACTGAAGAAGGTTGGCTAGTAAAGAGGATTACGCAGAAAAGAAACGTAAATATTTTGGACATATTAAACGTCATGAGAATTTAGAGAAGACTGTCTTGGAAGGGTACACAAAGGAAGATTTAAAAAAGAGAGGTTGATCAAGGCGAAGATGGCTGCAAGAGATCGTTGATAATCTGCAAATGGATGCATCAGCAGCAGGGCATCTTGCTTACAACCGAGAGGCCTACTGGAGAGCTGTTAGGAAGGCAAAGTTCCGCAAGGGACATGCAGATGATGACTTTTATTATTTTCTAATTAACTGATGCTTCTCTGTGCTGTAGTAGATATGTACAAAAATACGTTAGCGCTGCATGAGTTTGTCTCCCAATATTTTTTTAAATAATTTTTTTCCTATGAGAACTTCAGTTCTGTAATTTGACGCTATCACGTACATTTGCTCTGAGAATATATTTGCACAGGACCACATACAAAACAAAACACCAGATAAATACATGAAAGAATGGAAACATTAACTTTTTTTTTTTGGTATCCTTGTTTGACAAGATATTCTTTGTCACTGTTTCTTTCTCTCATTTCCCAACCAAATGCCTGCTTCTACTTTGTGCTTACCCACATCTATCTGGGGGGCATTCTGTGCATGATGGTTTTTTTTTACTTGAAAGTTTTTGAAACGCAGGCACAGATTCGGATAGGGAGCACCTTGCTACAATCACAGAACTGGATTACAGACAGAGCCTCTGATAGGAATTTCTGATAGGAATTTTGCAAGGTGTTTTAGATACACCCCCCCTTTTTTTTTTGCACACACACACACACACCACATACATCTTAATGAATTAGCTAATCTTTTCATTCTCTACGGGCATCCCTTAAAACAGGAAACTCTTAGGCTCTCTCCCTTAAACAGGGGAAACGTTTAGGCTCCCTTCCTTAAACAGGGGGAACTCTTAGGCTCTTAGACTCCCTTCCTTAAACAGGGGAAACTCTTAGGCTCTCAACGACTGGACCATCCTCGCCTCCCCACTGGGCCTGACTACACAGTCATATTTGTTGGCAGGCTCCACCACTTACCGTCAATAAACGAAAGGAACACATCGATATCTACCTCGTTAATCTGACATGAAGGGAAGATATGGGCTGTCTACATGTGCCTCACGAGCTGACACGTCAGGATGTTGTTCAAACTCTTGCTTCACTGACTCACGATAACTGGAGCACCACAACAGCATCTCTGCTCTCTAAAAGTCTAAAAGTCACGAACTAACTCGCACACACACAAAAAGGACGAAGTTAAAACAAACGACAAAACAAACAACAAAACAAACAAAAAAGTACATTCCACGTCGCAAGCAGCGATAAATTACCGACATATTTTAACGACAGCCGTAAAGCAACTTAGATGCTGCAACAAAGAGTGTCTCTTTACATAAAAGTACAAGATGCATGAATGCGTTGTTATAGAAACTTGCGATGACATAACGAAATAACCAGACGTTCTAGTAAAATAAATAAATAAACTTGAGATGACACGAGGCAAAAATTAAACGACAAATCAGATGTATGTAACGAGGCAATCTGTCATCATGTCTTATGTACACAGTTGGGGTAGAAACTTGGTACATGTGCCACTCTGAGATATAAGAAAACTACCGCAGGACACTACCCATCCGATATAAACAATTCATTTCTCGCTTTTTTACCATGGCAATTTAAAAAAAAAATCTACTTCGCAGCTGTTTAGAAACCTTACAACAGCATCAACGACGGCGGTAGCAATAGCATAAACTATGTGAAAGAAATGCAGCTTATAATAACAACAGAGCTAACTGCTACTTACAAAACAAACAGCAGGAACGAGAGGAAAAAAAAAACAACCACGGAAAGGTCTTAGGTAACACTACTTCTACCCGTGTTAAATGCGTCAAGTCCGTGTGATACTTCAATATTGTCCGCTGGTTTTCAAACCAACGACGGTGACCTCCACGCAAAGCCTCCAGACTGAACTCTCTGCTTCGGTAAGTTGTACTGTAATTCACACAAGACAAAGCCAGGCATTGTTGTGTAATGTTAAGGTCGTGCGAAACAGGTCACGAGGTGTCATTCGGACAATCAAATAGACACTGCCGGATTACACATTCTGGCTGCAGAAAAAAAAAAAACCGTGGGCCAAAGCTAGCTCTCAACGGACAACAAACACATTCATTCTGGGGCTGCACAACATTGTCGCACCTGACACTCCCCAAAAATAGCAACGTGTTGTTTGTGCAGTCTCCGTGTTGTGCCTGCAAAAACATTCTTTCCCCCCAAAACAGCTTTCTTTTCCAAATTTGGAAGTCCTTTTTTTTTAAAACAAAGATGAAAACAGAGAATATGGAACGTGCAAATACAAAGAAATAAATTTATTCTAGAGATCGGCCGAATCTGTCAGAAGTTGTGTGGCTTGTAAATATCGGAAAACTGTCCCTATATTGTTTCTGCGTCTCGTTTTGACACAGGGAACTTCGTTTTATCACTTAAATACGTGGCCTTGGGAGTTTATGGAAACAGCAAACATAATGTAGCTCCCAAAATTAGCTCACTGGTTACTGACGGTTATTTTCTGACTACTCCATGTTTGCTAAATCTAAGATAGGGAGCCCGCGTTTGGCTCGATGTGCTATGAAAAGATTGTCGATCTGTGCACACATTTATCTTTCTGACACGAACTCTTTGACATCAATGGCGGTTTTTTTTTCCTTTTAGAAATAATTACAATGAATGGAGATTACGCCAAATTAACAAACTTTGTTAGTAAATAAATCTGTTTCTTATTTTTATTTTTAGCTTCTTATTCTAAGAAGAAGTTTTCACTCTGGTGGAACACGTGGTCATAACGAAGCAATACAATATATGGTTCTTTGTTGAAACTCTTGGTATTAAACTAGTAATAACAGAATTGGAACATTTGGCCGAAATATTATCTGGAGTTCCTTGCTGAATGGACACAAATGGCTTAGCAGCAAATGCTGGCATGATTATCATTATTATCATGCGCGCACGCACTCACGCACGCACGCGCACACACACATATATTGCTCAGCCATGTCCCTTTTTTATATATATAGATGTTCAGTTATGCCCTTTCTTGATATATGGACTACTTTGCCATGTCCCTCTCTGATATATATGGATTGTTCTGCCACGTCCCTTTTTCATACTTTTGGCCTGCTCAGTTGCTGACTCTCTATCATGTCCCTCCTTCATACTTTTAATCTGCTCAGTTCCCGACTCTCTATCATGTCCCTCCTTCATACTTTTAATCTGCTCAGTTCCCGACTCTCTATCATGTCCCTCCTTCATACTTTTAATCTGCTCAGTTGCTGACTCTCTATCATGTCCCTCCTTCATACTTTTAATCTGCTCAGTTCCCAACTCTCTATCATGTCCCTCCTTCATACTTTTAATCTGCTCAGTTCCCGACTCTCTATCATGTCCCTCCTTCATACTTTTAATCTCCTCAGTTGATGACTCTCTGTCATGTCCCTCTTTCACTGCTCCTTTGCTGACTCTCTATCATGTCCCTCCTTCATACTTTTAATCTGCTCAGTTCCCGACTCTCTATCATGTCCCTCCTTCATACTTTTAATCTGCTCAGTTCCCGACTCTCTATCATGTCCCTCCTTCATACTTTTAATCTCCTCAGTTGATGACTCTCTGTCATGTCCCTCTTTCACTGCTCCTTTGCTGACTCTCTATCATGTCCTCCTTCATACTTTTAATCTGCTCAGTTCCCGACTCTCTATCATGTCCTTCCTGCATACTTTTAATCTCCTCAGTTGATGACTCTCTGTCATGTCCCTCTTTCACTGCTCAGTTGCTGACTCTCTATCATGTCCCTCCTTCATACTTTTAATCTGCTCAGTTCCCAACTCTCTATCATGTCCCTCCTTCATACTTTTAATCTGCTCAGTTCCCGACTCTCTATCATGTCCCTCCTTCATACTTTTAATCTCCTCAGTTGATGACTCTCTGTCATGTCCCTCTTTCACTGCTCCTTTGCTGACTCTCTATCATGTCCCTCCTTCATACTTTTAATCTGCTCAGTTCCCGACTCTCTATCATGTCCCTCCTTCATACTTTTAATCTGCTCAGTTCCCGACTCTCTATCATGTCCCTCCTTCATACTTTTAATCTCCTCAGTTGATGACTCTCTGTCATGTCCCTCTTTCACTGCTCCTTTGCTGACTCTCTATCATGTCCCTCCTTCATACTTTTAATCTGCTCAGTTCCCGACTCTCTATCATGTCCTTCCTGCATACTTTTAATCTCCTCAGTTGATGACTCTCTGTCATGTCCCTCTTTCACTGCTCCTTTGCTGACTCTCTATCATGTTCCTCCTTCATACTTTTAATCTGCTCAGTTCCCGACTCTCTATCATGTCCTTCCTTCATACTTTTAATCTCCTCAGTTGATGACTCTCTGTCATGTCCCTCTTTCACTGCTCCTTTGCTGAATCTCTGTCATGTCCCTTTTTCATAATCTGCTCATTTAGTGACTCTCTATCATGTCCCATCTTCATACTTTTAACCTGCTCAGCTGCTGACTCTCTGTCGTGTCCCTTCTTCACAACCTGCTCAGTGGCTGACTCTCTGTCATGTCCCTTCTTCATAATCTGCTCAGCTGCTGACTCTGTCGTGTCCCTTCTTCATAATCTGCTCACCTGCTGACTCTCTGTCGTGTCCCTTCTTCATAACCTGCTCAGCTGCTGACTCTCTGTCGTGTCCCTTCTTCATAATCTGCTCAGCTGCTGACTCTCTGTCATGTCCCACCTTCATACTTTTAGCCTGCATCATGTGTCCAGGCTGCAACCATCATCTCCACTCTGCTCTGTTTTGGGCCAGCTTCTGTGTGGAGGCACACCTTTAGGCTGACATCATGAACCTGAGCTTCTGCTGGTTTTCTCAAAGTCATTTGTGCCCGTCTCTGATCCAGTATTTGTGAAAAAATAAAAGCTGCTTCGATGATTTAGAGCAGTCCAAAAGTCTCTTTACATTGGGAAACTAAAAACAAACTGACAAATTATTCACAGAAGATGCTCCATGTGGTTCTATTACATTAAAAGCATATATTTATGGCATCTTTTTTTTTTAAAGTGGCACCTTAAAAAGAGTAACTGGAAATTTTCCTTTTTTTTTTTAAATCTAGAAGATCAGTGTCTCAGTATGGGGACTTTTGGATCATCCTGGTATTGTCTGGGTCCATCTTTGTGATAAGATCATTATATTTCCATATTTCTTTCTCACAGTGTCTTCCTGACTGATGCCATGGGGGAAGGGGGAGGGGGGGGAGATGTGATCATTGTGGAGGAAAATTCTCTGAGGACACTGCTCAAGCTGATGATGTGAGAGATTACAGTCTTTGATATATCTTGTTCTGTTAATATGTCTTGTTCTGTGTTATTCTCCACTACATTTATCCATGGTGGCCGTCTGTCAGTTTACAGTGTAGTAGATTCTCCACTACATTTATCCATGGTGGCCATCTGTCAGTTTACAGCATAGTAGATTCTCCATTACATTTATCCATGGTGGCCATCTGTCAGTTTACAGTGTAGTAGATTCTCCATTACATTTATCCATGGTGGTCATCTATCAGTTTACAGTGTAGTAGATTCTCCATTACATTTATCCATGGTGGCCATCTGTCAGTTTACAGTGTAGTAGATTCTCCATTACATTTATCCATGGTGGCCATCTGTCAGTTTACAGTGTAGTAGATTCTCCATTACATTTATCCATGGTGGCCATCTGTCAGTTTACAGTGTAGTAGATTCTCCATTACATTTATCCATGGTGGCCATCTGTCAGTTTACAGTGTAGTAGATTCTCCATTACATTTATCCATGGTGGCCATCTGTCAGTTTACAGTGTAGTAGATTCTCCATTACATTTATCCATGGTGGTCATCTGTCAGTTTACAGTGTAGTAGATTCTCCATTACATTTATCCATGGTGGTCATCTGTCAGTTTACAGTGTAGTAGATTCTCCATTACATTTATCCATGGTGGTCATCTGTCAGTTTACAGTGTAGTAGATTCTCCATTACATTTATCCATGGTGGCCATCTGTCAGTTTATAGTGTAGTAGATTCTCCACTACATTTATCCATGGTGGCCATCTGTCATTTCACAATGTAGTAGATTCTCCATTACATTTATCAGTGGTGGCCATCTGTCAGTTTACAGTCTCCACTTGGTATTTGCGAAACACTAAGACATTTTCAAATGTTTTTTGTTTATTTTCTAACTGTAAAACTGAATTCTGTTTTCTTGGTTTAAATTCAATCCCTTTAATTTCACTGAATTTTTTTTCTCAATATTGTCTTTGTGGTCGTTCAAAGAAACTCTAACCTTTTTTTTTTTCCCACTGAAATCCACATGCTTGCTATCTTTTTTGTACTGCTATGAACACTTTCAATTCTGATGATCAAGACAGGATCAGCAGAGCATTTTAGAACTGGTCTTCATATAATTAATTAATCTGATTAGATGCAGCAGAAGAGACCACGGAATGGAGAATCGTAATCAACACTACTAGCATAGTATCTAATGAATGAATGAAAATGATTTGCTTTATTCAAAATGGCCACATTACACTGCTATTGCCAGAAGTATACAACAGAAAAAACATTCTTGCAAAGATCTGTAGGTAACAGAGAAAGAGGCTGCCCACACAAGAGACGGAGGAAATTACAGAAACCTTAATTAAATATTCCATTATATAAAGCAAATTGCCAAGCACTATCAAAATGTCTGTCTGTCCCCACACCGCTGAAAAGTATGTGAGAAAGGAGACAAGACAAGACAAGATGGTATCAGATCTGAAAAAAAAAAGTCATTTAAATCTACATTACTTACACCTGCAAATACTTTCTACCGTCGTCATTAATTTTCTTTATCATTCCTATGGCCAAAAAAAAAAACAAGCCTAGACAGTTATACACTGGATTTTCATGATACAAATATCACTACATTTACCTGTTTCTGAAAGATTTTCAAATATTATTCACCTTAAAAAAAAATATCTGAGGCCAAAGACTTTCATAATATTACAAAACAGAGAGTCACACGGCATCAAGATTTGTAATCTGTGGATATCACTAAATAACAAGTAATGCAGAACTGTGCACAATAATATTAAATATGAACTGATGTTATAAATAATAATATGAACAGTGCTGGACAATTATTATAAAATATTATTTTAGAACTTTAAAGTAATTAATTATAGAACAATAATATGAACTGAAAAAAAAGGCACATATGCATGACAGAATTAAAGCATAACAAAAAATAAGAGAAAATCACTCATTTAAAAGCAAGTGTACTCACTTACAAACAATTTCATAAATTTACTCTGATCTAAATTCTATAAACATGCAAGTTCAGCCGATAGAATTTATGACAGATATTTATATAACTTACCACCGCCTTCAAGCCAACAGGGAAAGATCTTTTAACTCGGAGAACCTCACAGATGATTCAACTTCTGCTAGCAGCACCTCGCTAGCCTGACTCCACTTGTTTCTCTCAGCCGACGTCAAAGTTCTCACATTTTCACAAGTTCGCAGAGTGCCTTTCAGAAACCTGGATGTTTGACAAAGGACGGGAGCAAACTCTGCATGAAGCAAACACTTGTCTTTTTAGGGTCGAAAAAAAAAAAACAATATGGAAACCCCCCCCCTCAAAAAAAAAAAAAAAGAATGGGCAGAAGTAATCTGTGCTGGAAGAACATTTCTTGGTCTCATACATTCTGAATACTTAAACCCACAGAATTGCTGAGTTTTCCATTTAAAAAAAAAGGAAATTAAAAATATCAACACAATTAGTCTTTAGGATTGGGGGGGGGGGGGGGAAGAGGCTGGAGGAGAAGAGAAAAACTAGGACAGAAAATGAGGGAAGGAATATGGGAGACTGGTTTTAAGATGAAACTCTCATTTAATGACTTTCTTTATGTGCAGTGCCAGGTAGATTTAGTAATCATGCTTTATGTGTCGTGCCAGACTGATCTGGTAATCATGCTTTGTGTGCCGTGCTAGGTAGATTTGGTAATCATGTTGCCAGGTAGATTTGGTAATCATGTTGCTAGGTAGATTTGGTAATCACACTGCCAGGCAGATTTGGTAATAATGCTTTGTGTGCGATGCCAGGTAGATTTGGTAACATGCTTTGTGTGCCATGCCAGGTAGATTTAATAATCATGCTTTATGTACAGTGTTAGGTAGATTTGATAATCATGCTTTGTGTGCCATGCCAGATAGATTTAGTAATCATGATTTATATGCCATGACAGACTGATTCTCCATCTTGTCCAGTCTTTGGTGTTTCCAATCAGTTCAGATAATTTTATTTTTTTCTTGCCATGTGGTCATTCCACTGAGTTATTCTTCTCTTGGCATCTTTCTCCTTTTTTTTTTCCTTTGAATTTTCCAGTCACAAGTAACTGCTCACGACATGTGCAAGAAATTTTGAATGCCTTTTTCTTATAAATATTAAATTGCTTCATTGTTCTGAAACTTCTTTAATGGCCAGTTTAATGTTGAGGATTTGAAAAAAAAAAATTCAATTACCAGGTCTTACTTCCCTCTTGATCTACTGAGTATATCTAGTTCTGGAAGATCACATACATAAACTTCTCTCCTGACATACAGAATATATCTAGTTCTGGAAGATCACATACATAAACTTCTCTCCTGACATACAGAATATATCTAGTTCTGGAAGATCACATACATAAACTTCTCTCCTGACATACAGAATATATCTAGTTCTGGAAGATCACATACATAAACTTCTCTCCTGACATACAGAATATATCTAGTTCTGGAAGATCACATACATAAACTTCTCTCCTGATATACTGAATATATCTAGTTCTGGAAGATCACATACATAAACTTCTCTCCTGATGTACTGAATTTATCTAGTTCTAGAAGATCACATATATAAAAGTCTCCTGATGTACTGAATATATCTAGTTCTGGAAGATCACATACAAAAACAACTTTCTTTGTTGTCCGTCATATTATCCACATCAAATCTGTGATAAATATTCATTAAAATTTTTGTAGCATGCATTGGTGTAATTTGTTTCTTTTTTTGATAACTTCACCTTAGTTTCCCAACTGATTTCCAAATGATCTTTCATCAATGATACTAGAGAACTTTCAGTGATATTCACTGAAGCCTTCACTATGATAACTATAACATATAACAATCATCATTACGTGCCATGTCAATAGTCATGTCTGGTCATGCTTCGCTACAGATCTTTTATCTTCAGTGCCTTTTTACTATTTCAGTTTGTGACTTCTATCATGCTCACCAGACAAGTTGTCTAATATTTTCTCCTTCACCTTCCCCTGAATCTTTTCCCACTTTTCTTTCCTGTTGTTATATTCTTTTGAAGTCTTTCCTTTCTCATGATATATTTAATTAATAAATTATTATTATTACCATTATTATTATTATTATTATTTGCCATGCTGGATAGCATTAGTGATTGTTCTTGTCCATCTTGTGCAGTTCTTGGTGTTTCTAATTAATTCAGATGATTTTCTTTTTCCATGCCACTCGGTCAGTCCACTGAGGCATTTTTCTCTTGCAATCAGTATACAGTGCGTTCAGAAAATAACTGTGCACCAACCCAGTATCAACTCCAGTATCGTAGTGATATCTTAATGACTGCGGTATCTAGCCATATCTACATGCGAACGTTAGTGCTTTGAAGCCTGCAGACATTAAGATATCACTACGATACAGGAATTGATACTGGGTTAGTGCACAGTTACTTATGGAACACCCTGTAGTACAAGTATATCTTTGTTTACCTCTAGCTATTATAGTTCTTAACTCTTCCCATGCCGGTCATCAGACTTCTGATGCTTCCCGTTTCTCACATGGTACCAGTCGTCAAAAATTTGACATTTGGTTTGTTTCATTAAAACACCGGTGTAACATTTAGATTATAAACATTTAGTGCGCATGCCCCGTGACCTTTTCCATCATGGGTGAAGAGTGCCTACTAACGAGCAATGTCGAGCATCAAAAAGCAAATGTTTTGATCGAGAAATTTCAGTTTTTGATGTAGATAGGGGTATTGATATGGCCTATGACCAGACCACTGTTCTTGGATGTATCCAAGTAGATCTAGATAGACGACTAGAGAAGTAGTTAGAAGGTTATTTCAGAGATTAATTTAGCAATAATGCAACACAGAATCGCAATATGACATTGACAGGTGGTTCTACGCATATCAGATGGTACATAGTGTGGATCTAGACCTATCCGATGGTAAATTGGGCACAATCATTGTCTAAAACCATCACATTACTTCTTTCTTTCCTAAAAAACTCTGCATTTATGAAATCTTGATACATTTAGTTATATTTTGAAACATAATAAGTACACGGAAGTACATGGAAATACTGTGTTTCATTCAATTTCACAATTATACCCCCTATATATATCAAGACCCGTGCTTTTAATCTGGCACCCAACTGAACGTCTGCATTTCTTCATGAGACACGGAAAGAGTTAATATAAAAATTGTGCTACTTGCACTTTTTTCCTTCAAGAAGTGAATTAATTCAATTCTTTTCATTCTTCTTTTCATTTTCTGTCAGACAGGCTTCGAGTCATCTTAGATATTTGGGATAGCTCTCTAAGACTTTTCTGAGAAACCATATCTCTTTTGTATCCTGTGGTAAGTTAATCCATCATATCTCTCTCTCTCTCTCTCTGAACCTTAAGTGCCCAGGGCACATGGGGCTTCCGCAAGGGTTTTCCACAAATGCCTGTCCTTCGCCTTTTTTTCTGCTTTTGCCCAGGTGAGCCCTCTATTGCTCAACATCCTTTCTGTTGTTCTTCTCCATGTTTCTTTTGGTCTACCCTTACTTCTGTTCCCCTGTGGTGTCCATCTTAGTGCTATTTTTGGTAGTGAGTAATCCATCATATACTTTAATTCAAATTTGTGTAATATTAACAAAGTGATACCAACTTTACAGTCAACCATTTCACTTATACTTCTACAATATTCCTTGTATAGTATCTATCTATAAACCTTTGGACATTAATAGTGCAATGGTAAAACCTTCCACAGTGCTCTCGACAGCTTATAAGAAATAAAAGATCTTTCAATACTAAATTGTTATTAAGTCAAAAAAAAAACTTAAACCTTCAAAAAAATAATGATGGAAATGGCTTGGCCACATGCTACAAATGAAAAAAAAAAACAAGGCACCCTTGCTGCCTTCATTTGGATACCTCAAGGAAAAAGAAAGAGGGACAGGCCATTAGAAACATGGAGATGCACAATACAGGAAGAACTAAAGTAAGCAAGTAAGATATGGTATGAGCTATCCTGACTTGCTCAAGACAGGATTGGCTGGGGAACCTTTGTTGATTCTTTATGCTCCATTGGGATTACAGAGGACTGATGATGACGATGATTTTCAAATCATGTCTTCTTCTTCTTCTACATTCGAGGTTGTTGTTCACATCAGATCTTGATCCCTGTTGACATGGCAAAGCCCTCCTGATCCTGACAGAAGCCCCAAATCTTTTGCTCCAAGTTTGTGACCTCTGGCCATGTTTCACGCCTCAGGCCTGCATGGTTTGGGCATTCTTGTAGGATATGTTCTGGAGTCTGGACTCCACTGTTACATGGACACTCATCTGTGTGAGACATTTTGAGTCAACGTAGGTGGCTCAGTAGTCTGCAGTGGTCTGTCCTTAGGCAAAAGAGGATGGTTTACTGATGTCTTTGTAGCTGGTGTAGTATCTGGTTCATTGTTAGATTTTAGTTGTTTCTTCCATTCAGATCAAATCATATGATATTTGCATATTATTTTCCTGCACTTCACTGTCCTCATTGAGAAGACACTTTAGAACTGTTTAATTTCATTAGTTAGTCACATTTTTAGTGATACCTCTGCAGTTAGTGGGGTAGGGGTATCCCCTATCAAAGGAGAAGTAAGACGCCTCCTTACCTCCGTCAGTCTATGGGACACCCTTGGGCAAGGTGGAGTACCTGTATAACCCCCTGATCAGGGTGATGTGAAGCTATGGGAGCAGGTGGTGGATGGAATAGGAGAACAGCTGACAGATAATATTGGTTATGGTCACCATTCTATGATGGTAGGCAGATGATCTCAATGTAGGGACAATGGTTACGATCACTGACTAGTACAGTCACTGCCCGGAAGGAAAGCAATGGTAAACTATCTTCTGGAAATATGCTCACAACCGAGAGGCCTACAGGAGTGCTGTTTGGGAGGCAAAGTTCTGCGCAAGGGACATGCAAATGAATGAATGAATGAGTCACAGTTTTTTGGATACTTTGTACGAAATTTCAAGAATTCTTTTTTTTTTTTTTCAGCCTCAAGAATATTTTATACAAAATACTTCATTAAACAAACCTCTGGACTGCCTTGCATGCTGCCACTCCCAGGTGCTGGTAGTCATCAAGGTAAGAGAACAGCCAAGCTGTTAACACTGTTATGTAGTTGATTAGGAGACTTGCACACGGAAGACTAATCAAGGACAGAAAATGTATCTATATTGCTATATGACTTATATAAGTCACTTAAAAATTTTGTTAAAAATGTATATGAAATAATAATAAATTAAAAAGTTATTTATTTACTACTGTTCATTGGTTGATGCTGATTGATGATCTTTCTAAACTGTAAACTTAAGCAGAGGTTTAACCAAGCTGAGGTAGGATTTAACCAGCTTGTAGTTCTGAAGATGAGAAGGAAGGAAGGAGGGAGGGAGGGGAAGGAAGGAAGGAAGGACTTCTAAATGTTGAGAGCGCTGTCCAGATGTCTGCTAGTGCTTTCCAAGCTGTTATGGTTGTCCGCGAACCTGGGTGTGCACGTTCATATGTGGTTAACTAGAATGTAATGTTATGACTGCATAATTAAAAGTCAGAAAGTTCTAATAATTGAACATTAACACGAGGAAACTAAAATGACAGAGGTTCTCAATCTGTTCTGTTACCCACCACAATTTTCTTGTAAGGTTATTGCGTGTTATTCTCGGCAGATAACTATCCTGCTGTAGTGGTAATATAGTAGGCACACACGCAATACAGATAACAAATGCTATTTTAGAGAAAGGAAGGGAAGAGGAGGAAGTGAAGGGGAGGAAGGGAAGGGGAGGAAGGAAAGGAAGAGGAGGAAGAATGTCCTATTGTAAAAAATCCCGGTGTCAGAACTTCCTGACATCAAAACAACGGTGACAAAAATAAAAGGTACCACATTGTTGTGCTTCATTTAAACAGGGATTCCGCTGCAGCTGTTAAGGACATGGCAACTGTTTATCATCTCTGTAACATTTAATAGAAACATTTTTTACATATATATATTTGCTTTCTATCTATATTAAAGTAAAAATCTGGCTTAAAATATTGTTTTACTTACAAGAGCAACAATCTTTTCATATTGTCCCGCTGACGGGATCGGAGCTGCTTGCTGGCCAGTTGGTCTTGTCTGAGCCGCAGAGCTGATCTCACCTGAGTCAAGGATGTTTCAGTCTCCAAGATAATCCTTGACAAGATGCCTACAACTTCACATTCGCTGACCTTCACATTGCTGGTGCTTGTGTCTCTCTGCAGGTGAACAGTTCAAAACTAAAATATAATACAAGACTCTCTGTAAATTTCTTTGAGGATTTGTTTAAAATGTTTCCCTATGTGCAAGACTGATCGTAAAAGAGACAAAAGCAAAAATTGGTGAATTCTCCAAGTGTAACTATTTCTTTGGCTTTGAAAAAAAAAACTTACAAAATATGACAGCCATGGCTGTATAGTTTGTTTCACTGCTGATAATTTGTAATTTGAAACTACTGTAAAAGCTAAAAGTAAGCACCGCATCATATTGGGGGTAAAAACAGCTGTGGATATGACCTTTTTTGAAACTTTCTGACATTAGAAGTAGCCACTTTGTACCTGGTGCAGTTAATTACCTCTTAAACCTAGCAGGTTCTCACATAATTTTATGCATCTAGCATCAGGGAAGAAAAAAACATAAGAAATGAACCATTTCTGCATTCAAAAACATACACAGAGAATGGAATGAAAATAGAGAGAGAGCTAGAATTGGAGAAAGATATCCAAGATAGCTAGGACTGGAGAAAGATATCCTAAGACAGCTAGGACTGCAGAAAGATATCCTAAGACAGCAAGGACTGGAGAAAGATATCCTAAGATAGCTAGGACTGGAGAAAGATATCCTAAGATAGCTAGGACTGGAGAAAGATATCCTAAGATAGCTAGGACTGCAGAAAGATATCCTAAGATAGCTAGGACTGGAGAAAGATATCCTAAGATAGCTAGGACTGGAGAAAGATATCCTAAGATAGCTAGGACTGCAGAAAGATATCCTAAGACAGCAAGGACTGCAGAAAGATATCCTAAGACAGCAAGGACTGGAGAAAGATATCCTAAGATAGCTAGGACTGGAGAAAGATATCCTAAGATAGCTAGGACTGGAGAAAGATATCCTAAGATAGCTAGGACTGGAGAAAGATGTCCTAAGACACCCAGGACTGGAGAAAGATATTCTAAGAGAGCTAGGACTGGAGAAAGATATCCTAAGAGATCTAGGACTGGAGAAAGATATCCTAAGAGAGCTAGGACTGGAGAAAGATATCTTACCTCATGAAAATTCAGGACAGTTACATAATCTAGCACCATGCAGTATCACAACAGGTTCTTAAAGGCAAACATGTAAATGGAACCTTCCAGTGCCACAGATGAAAGAATATAATGAAAAAAGATTTAATAAACACAGGAAACTCATTCATTATAGCAAAGGTAAAGAATCAGTGGAACAAAGTTTGGATAACTGATAACTGTTTTGACAGCAGCAAGTGCTCCATTCAGAATGAAAACAAATGTTACTGGTGACAATTATAATGCTGCTAGTAACAGAAAGACAAAAAAGACAATACTGCAGTTGATGAAGATGATGATTTCAATTACAAGGATAAAGACAATTCAGCAATTGTGACAATAATATTCATACTGATACTAATGATAACAATAACAAAAAAGATGATGATGATGTTACCAAAAAGTTTTGACACTGGTAGTTATAATAAAACCATTAATGACAACAACAAAAAAGAAAAACCACAGAAGAACATCGACATACGATTTTACCTGCCATCGATACAAAGTTCTCATCTTGGCTGGAAGAAGTGATTTTATATCTGGTTCAATGCTGTGAAATGGAACTGACAGTCTGGGGAAAACTATAACCAGTTGTTGAACCAGTTCTATTATTGTTGGTTATTTGCATCGTTAAAACATTCTCTTTACAATATTTCACAGAACTACATGCTTTAAGTATCCGCTGTAGCATAAACATCAAGATTTTTTTTGGTTATTTTTGAGCGTGGTGTTATCAGGTGAAAGGTAAATCCCACTTCCATGCCATTAAAGCATGCTGGGGATGTGGTGTTAAGCCCGTATTTCAAAGACCTTCGCCACATGAAGGTGTGATGTGGTCGGTATCATGCCTGACCACATGTACCTTCCTCGATTCCTCCGGTACCCATTTTTAGAGGCTGTGTGGACCCTGGGGCTTTCTGGTGTGGTGGTCATTCATTCATTTGCATGTCCCTTTCGGAACTTTGCCTCCCTAACAGCACTCCTGTAGGCCTCTCGGTTGTGAGCAGGAAGGCCTGCTGCTGATGCATCCATTTGCAGATTATCAACGATGTCTTGCAGCCATCTTCGCCTTGGTCTTCTTCTCTTTCTTTTTCCCATTAAGTACCCTTCCAAGATGGTCTTCTCTAGAAAAAAAAATCCACACTGCTGGGACTTGAACCTGGTACCACTGGATTAGCAGACCAAATGCCTAACCACTCAGCCAACCAGGCTGCCCTGGTGTTATAAACCTGTCCTCAAAAAAAAAAAATGTGAACAATGAGATGGTTGATTGGACAGTGCAGTCTTCTCATGGCTAGGCATTTGCTCACTGCTCACCCTATGGGTGTCTGTGGTTACAATTCTGTTAACAGTTGCCACTGCAGTACTGCTATTACTGTTCCTCCTCTTACTACTACTTCTTACCACTACTAGTACCACTGCCATTATTGCTCATACAACTTCTGCCACAGTTACTACTACAACTATACTACAACTACTACTATATATTACAATTAATGCCACTAAACTATGGTAAATTACTACTTGAATCAAATAGGCCCAACCTCCTCAATTCAAGTTAACACTTTATATATTAACTCTTTCGCTGCCAGAGGGAAAAATGCGGATGTTCATGTCTGCGCCAGACAAAAAGTGCGGGTCTTGATAAGTATAGGGGATTATTGTAAAAATGAATGTAATTAATTATTTCCTCATTAAAATTATACGTATTATGCATTGAAATAGCTGTAAATGTAAGAAGATTTCATAAATGAAGAGTATTTTTAGGAAAAAAGATGTAGTGTGATGATTTTAGCTGATAATTGTGTACTATTTACCATCGGCGATGTCTAGATCTACACAAAATACCACAGCGATGTGTAGATCGACTTGTATGTATCCGATCTCGTCGTGTGATGTTATGTGGCATAATACTCAGTAAATAATGTCTGAAGTAACCTTCTAACTACTTCTCCAGTCCATCTAATAGTCTAGATCTACTTGGGGTACATACACGAACAGTGGTTTAGTCGTAGTCACACAAAAATTGATAATTTTTCATTCGATCGAAACATTTGACCCCCATTGTTAAGAACAAATTCAAAATGGTGACACGGGTCACTAGACATGCACACTAAACTGTTTACAATCAAAAGTTACACCTGTTTTCTAATGAAACAAAGCTAGTGCTCTTATAAGGATGTTGGCCGAAACTTGACAGACCGGAAGTGTTAACTCTTCCAGTGCAGGAGAAAAAACACGGACGTGTCGTTGGGTGCGGGAGTAAAAACGCGGGTCTTGACTGTAAGGGGGTCTAGTTGTAAAATGGAATGGAAAACAGTAGTTCCATGTACTTCCGTATACTTAATATGTTTCAAAGTATAGCTAAATGAATGAAAATTTCATAAATGCAGAGTTTTTTAGGAAAAAAGAAGTAATGTGATGTTTTTAGACACTGATTGTGGCCATCGGCTAGGTCTAGATCCGCGCTACTTACCCCTACTTACCATCTGAGATGTGTAGATCTACTTGTCAATCTTGTATTGTGATTCCGTATTGCATTCTCGCTGAATGAATGTCTGAACTAACCTCCTAACTACTCCTAACTACTTCTCCAGTCGTCTAAATATGTCTAGATCTACTTAGAAAACATTCAAGAGCAGCAGGGTGGCCATAGGCTATGTCCATACCCCTATCTCTCTCTCTCTGAACCTTAAGTGCCCAGGCCACATGGGGCTTCCGCAAGGGTTTTCCACAAATGCCTGTCCTTCGCCTTTTTTTCTGCTCTTGCCCAGGTGAGACCTCTATTGCTCAACATCCTTTCTGTTGTTCTTCTCCATGTCTCTTTTGGTCTGCCCTTACTTCTGTTCCCCTGTGGTGTCCATCTTAGTGCTATTTTTGGTAGTGAGTTGTCAGTCATTCGGAACACATGTCCCATCGCCAGCGTCTTTCCTCAATAATTGTTGTCAGTGGCTTCATCTGCATTTCTGCCAATAAGATGTTATTTCTTATGGTGTTTGGCCAAAATATTTTTCTAATTCTTCATAAACATTTAGTCTGGAAAGAATTCAACTTGTTTTCTATGGTTTTGGTGATTTTCCAGCATTCACTTCCATAGAGTAGTACACTTAGAACATTACTCTTAAATATCCTGATTTTCATATTTATGCTTAGTTTTTTTGATTTCCATATATTCTGCAGCATTGCAAAAGCCTAATTTGCTCTAGTAAGTCTGCTATTGATGTCCTCTGTGCTGTCTCCATTTTCTACTACTCTGCTGCCAAGGTATACAAATTCGTTGACCTCCTCCACTAACTTGCTATCTACTCTGAGTACATTTCTGTTGTTCACATTTTGCTTCATTAACTTTGTCTTTCCTACGTTGATCTTTAGTCCTATGTTGTTTGCATTCTGAGTTACCTTGTTTATTTTATCTTGCATATCTTTGTGACTGCTTGATAATAGACAAATGTCGTCCGCAAAGTCAAGGTCCTCCAGCACTGTGTCAAGGGTCCATTGTAATCCTCTGCGTTTGTCTGATGTTGCCTCCTTCATTAACCAGTCTACTGCCAAGATAAATAATGTTGGTGATAGTACACATCCCTGTTTCACTCCTGTTTGTACCCTAAAGCTGCTCGAGGTATGTTCTCCACAGATAACTTTGCACTGAAAACCCTCGTATAGGGCTTTGATTACATTAACTATCTTATGGGGGAGGCCGTGCCATCTTAGGATTTTCCACAGTGCATCTCTGTTGACACTGTCAAAGGCTTTCTCAAAATCTATGAATAATGCATATGTTGTGCTATGCCACTCATTTGCCTGTTCTAATATTTGTCTAAGTACAAATATGTGGTCTATGCATGATCTTCCTTTCCTAAATCCTGCCTGCTCTTTCCGAAGTTTTTCCTCAAGTGTTGGTACAATTCTGTTGATGATTATTCTGCAAAATACTTTACTGGAGAGTGGTAGTAGGGTAATGCCTCTCCAGTTCCCGCAATCTCTGAGGTCACCCTTCTTTGGTAGTTTTACTATAACGCCAGTTTTCCACTCATCTGGGGCTTTTTCTAGATCCCAAATTTGTTGTAATATCCGGCAAAGTTGTTTTGGTGTTTCTGTTTCTTCTGCTTTCAACATCTCAGCAGTCACTTCATCTTCACCTGGTGCCCTGTCTGATTTTAGCTTCTTTATCGCCTCCTTTACTTCATTTATTGTTACTGGTCCTGTATTGATGTTTAGTTCCGTTCTTGCTTCAGGTATGTCTATTGTTTGTGCTGCTTGTGTTCTGTTTAGTAGGGTGCTAAAGTGTTCCCTCCATCTTTCAATTTTTTCTCTTTCTCCACTGACCAGTTGTCCATTTTGTGTCCTTACTGCACTTTCACATCTTGTGTTGAAGTTACCTGTCATCTGCTTTGTGATTTCATATATGGTTTTTATGTCATTTGCATATGCTGCTTTCTCTGCTGTTTCTGCTAAGTTGTCATAGTATTGACGTTTATCCTGACGGCATGATTCCTTCACTTCTTTGTCTTTTTGCGCATAATTACTTAGAACTTGTTCTTTAAGCCGATGTGATTTGGCGTTCAGTAATTTTCCCTTGATTTCTTTTCTTTGCTCTATCTTTTCCCATGTGGTCTCGCTTATCCATTCCTCTTTTCTCCTTTTCCGATATCCCAGCACCTCTTTTGCTGTTTCCTGTAGTGTTTTATTGAACTCTAATATGGACATTTCTGCTTCGTCTTGTAGGACACTGAAGTGGTTCTTAAGTACTATTGAGAATTCATTTCTTGTTTGCTGGTCTATCAGTTTTCTTGTATCAAAATGTAACTTTCTGTGTTCTCCGATTTTGGTTTTCCTTAATTTTAGTTTTATTTTTGCTACCAGAAGGTTGTGATCACTTCCTACATCTGCTCCTTTCCTTGCTCGCACATCTTGTAGTGACCGTTTCCACTTGTTGTTTATCAGTATGTGATCGATTTGGTTTTCTGTGGTTTTATTTGGTGACCTCCAAGTCACCTTATGGATGTTTTTGTGTTGGAAAATTGTCCCTCCGATGGTCATCATGTTTTCTTCACAGAAACTGCACAGTCTTTCTCCATTTTCATTTATTTCTCCAATTCCTTCTCTTCTCATGATTATTCTTCTATCTTCATTTCCTTCACCTACTTTTGCATTGAAGTCACCCAAGATGAGTAGCATATCATGCTTGGGTATTGTTTCTACTGTGGCTTGGAGGCTGTTGTAAAAATCTTCTTTTAATTCCTCTTCAGCTGCTTCTGTTGGTACATCTCTCTCTGAACCTTAAGTGCCCAGGGCACATGGGGCTTCCACAAGGGTTTTCCACAAATGCCTGTCCTTCGCCTTTTTTTCTGCTCTTGCCCAGGTGAGCCCTCTATTGCTCAACATCCTTTCTGTTGTTCTTCTCCATGTCTCTTTTGGTCTACCCTTACTTTTGCTCCCCTGTGGTGTCCATCTTAGTGCTATTTTTGGTAGTGAGTTGTCAGTCATTCGGAGCACATGTCCCAACCATCGCCATCGTCTTTCCTCAATAATTGTTGTCAGTGGCTTCATCTGCATTTCTGCTAATAAGATGTTATTTCTTATGGTGTTTGGCCAAAATATTTTTCTAATTCTTCGTAAACATTTAGTCTGGAAAGAATTCAACTTGTTTTCTATGGTTTTGGTGATTTTCCAGCATTCACTTCCATAGAGTAGTACACTTAGAACATTACTCTTAAATATCCTGATTTTTATATTTATGCTTAGTTTATTTGATTTCCATATATTCTGCAGCATTGCAAAAGCCTGGTTTGCTCTAGTAAGTCTGCTGTTGATGTCCTCTGTGCTGTCTCCATTTTCTACTACTCTGCTGCCAAGGTATACAAATTCGTTGACCTCCTCCACTAACTTGTTATCTACTCTGAGTACATTTCTGTTGTTCACATTTTGCTTCATTAACTTTGTCTTTCCTACACTGATCTTTAGTCCTATGTTGTTTGCATTCTGAGTTACCTTGTTTATTTTATCTTGCATATCTTTGTGACTGCTTGATAATAGACAAATGTCGTCCGCAAAGTCAAGGTCCTCCAGCACTGTGTCAAGGGTCCATTGTAATCCTCTGCGTTTGTCTGATGTTGCCTCCTTCATTAACCAGTCTACTGCCAAGATAAATAATGTTGGTGATAGTACACATCCCTGTTTCACTCCTGTTTGTACCCTAAAGCTGCTCGAGGTATGTTCTCCACAGATAACTTTGCACTGAAAACCCTCGTATAGGGCTTTGATTACATTTACTATTTTATGGGGGAGGCCATGCCATCTTAGGATTTTCCACAGTGCATCTCTGTTGACACTGTCAAAGGCTTTCTCAAAATCTATGAATAATGCATATGTTGTGCTATGCCACTCATTTGCCTGTTCTAATATTTGTCTAAGTACAAATATGTGGTCTATGCATGATCTTCCTTTCCTAAATCCTGCCTGCTCTTTCCGAAGTTTTTCCTCAAGTGTTGGTACAATTCTGTTGATGATTATTCTGCAAAATACTTTACTGGTGAGTGGCAGTAGGGTAATGCCTCTCCAGTTCCCGCAATCTCTGAGGTCACCCTTCTTTGGTAGTTTTACTATAAGACCAGTTTTCCACTCCTCTGGGGCTTTTTCTAAATCCCAAATTTGTTGTAATATCTGGCAAAGTTGTTTTGGTGTTTCTATTTCTTCTGCTTTCAACATCTCAGCAGTCACTTCTAATAACAGTCACTTCTTCACCTGGTGCCCTGTCTGATTTTAGCTTCTTTATCGCCTCCTTTACTTCATTTATTGTTACTGGTCCTGTATTGATGTTTAGTTCCGTTTTTGCTTCAGGTATGTCTATTGTTTGTGCTCCTTGTGTTCTGTTTAGTAGGGTATTAAAGTGTTCCCTCCATCTTTCAATTTTTTCTCTTTCTCCACTGACCAGTTGTCCATTTTGTGTTCTTACTGCACTTTCACATCTTGTGTTGAAGTTACCTGTCATCTGCTTTGTGATTTTATATATGGTTTTCATGTCATTTGTATATGCTGCTTTCTCTGCTGTTTCTGCTAAGTTGTCATAATATTGACGTTTATCTTGACGGCATGATTCCTTCACTTCTTTGTCTTTTTGTGCATAATTACTTAAAACTCGTTCTTTAAGCCGTTGTGATTTGGTGTTCAGTAATTTTCCCTTGATTTCTTTTCTTTGCTCTATCTTTTCCCATGTGGTCTCGCTTATCCATTCCTCTTTTCTCCTTTTCCGATATCCCAGCACCTCTTTTGCTGTTTCCTGTAGTGTTTTATTGAACTCTAATATGGACATTTCTGCTTCGTCTTGTAGGACACTGAAGTGGTTCTTAAGTACTATTGAGAATTCATTTCTTGTTTGCTGGTCTATCAGTTTTCTTGTATCAAAATGTAACTTTCTGTGTTCTCCGATTTTGGTTTTCCTTAATTTTAGTTTTATTTTTGCTACCAGAAGGTTGTGATCACTTCCTACATCTGCTCCTTTCCTTGCTCGCACATCTTGTAGTGACCGTTTCCACTTGTTGTTTATCAGTATGTGATCGATTTGGTTTTCTGTGGTTTTATTTGGTGACCTCCAAGTCACCTTATGGATGTTTTTGTGTTGGAAAATTGTCCCTCCGATGGTCATCATGTTTTCTTCACAGAAACTGCACAGTCTTTCTCCATTTTCATTTATTTCTCCAATTCCTTCTCTTCTCATGATTATTCTTCTATCTTCATTTCCTTCACCTACTTTTGCATTGAAGTCGCCCAAGATGAGTAGCATATCATGCTTGGGTATTGTTTCTACTGTTGCTTGGAGGCTGTTGTAAAAATCTTCTTTTAATTCCTCTTCAGCTGCTTCTGTTGGTGCATAACAAACTATAATAGACAGCTTCGTGAATCTTGAGTTGAACCGTGCATATAATAATCTCTCATTTTTGGGGTCCATTTCAGCAATGCTCTTGATGCTTCTTTTGTTATAATCAATGCTACTCCTCCTTCATGAAGATCTTCTTTACCTGACCATATTATTGTATCTTCTGTGTGCTGTGTTGTTAATTTCCTTCTACCTTGTCCTGTCCATCTTGCTTTTTGTATTCCTAATTATGTCTAATTTGTATCTGTGCATTTCCTTGATGGTTTGTGCTAGTTTTCCAGTCTGGTTAAGTGTTCTTACATTCCAGCTGCCTATTTGCATCTTGTGTTTAGGTTCCAGGAGGTCTGCAGTTGGGCTGGGGACTTCCAGTGGCTGGCTTTCATCTACAACCTTCATGGGCTCATTTTCCTGATAAGCATTTCTCCTTCCACCTGCATTTGTTTTTTCCCTTGCTTCCGTTTCTGTAGCAGTCTGATAGTTTTTTACCAGATAGGGTTGCTGGCCCTATGCCGAACCCTCCTTAGTTGCCTTTTAAGATCATGTGTGGTAGGGTACAGTGGTCCTATTCTTTGCAGATCCCGGGTACCACACGGGGGATACCCCTATCTACATCGTCAAAAATTGAAAAATTTCCATGCTTCGCGTCCTTGTTCTCGCTCGGCATCGCTCGTAACTAGGCACGCATTCTCCATTTTGAAAGTGTCACCGGAATCCCGGACGAAATATGTACAATCTAAATGTTACACCACTTGTTTTAATGAAACAAACAATTGTCGATATATCGACCATACGGTAGCTTAGGGACACTTCCGGTGTCACTATATCGACCATACGCACGGAAAGAGTTAATATAAGTACGCTGGCGGGGAAGAGTTAAGTATATTCACAATATGTTAACACTCATGATTCAGTCTCTGTCTTATACATTACCCTGCCTTTCTATAAATCATTTCTTATTTACAAAATTTACTGTGCCTAATTTCACGAACCACTGTGTCTAATTTCACGAACCACTGTGCCTAATTTCATGAACCACTGTGGCACTTTTTGCTTCCCCACATTCAGTCTCCCACAGTGAATCAAGACTTGCCTAAGTTTGATCTCCTCCCACTCTGTATCAGTCAGAGCCCTGAAACACTCCGATATATTCTCTAAAAACTGGATGAATGTTGCCTGAATGTCAGTGAAGATTTTGTTCTCGGTCAGAAACATCTGGAAGCCATCATCAAGACTCCTGAAAAAAAAAAAAAAAACGTTTTTTTTTTATCATTACTGAATTCTTGCTTTGCATATTAATTTTTTTATCCCAAATTTCCACATGTGGAATCCGTAAATCTGTCCTAATCCCATAAATCACACTACAGCAATACCTAAGCTTTACAAAATGTACATTATATACCATTTAGATTGTGCAGGAATATTAGGATTTACCAGTAAACATTTAAAAGGATACGGCCTTTGATAACAGTATCACAAGGTATCAGTGTCACAGTTTTATTACATGCTCACTCACTCATATCCCCCTGCAGTACTCTCAGCATTCATGACCTGGCTCATATCTGACCCTCAGAGGCTCTAAAGTTACAAAAACTTAATTAAGTGTAACAGGCAAATGGAGCCAGATGACAAATCAGATGAAACTGTCGGCTAAACATAGCCAAGGTCCCACTTGAAACCAACCAGCTGCCATTTAGTCACATGCTGCTGTAATAGCTCCAAATACAAGCAAGACCAAACCTCTTGGCTTTTGACGATAATGCTGTGTAGACCTTGTAACCAGGTATCATTCATTCATTCATTTGCATGTCCCTTGCAGAACTGCTGCTGATGCATCCATTTGCAGATCATCAACGATGTCTTGCAGCCATCTTCGCCTTGGTCTTCCTCTCTTTCTTTTTCCCATTATGTACCCTTCCAAGACGGTCTTCTCTAGGTTATCATGACATTTAATATGTCCAAAATATTTAAGTTTTCTCTCTTTAATCCTCTTTACTAGCCAGCCTTCTTCAATATTAAGTTCTTGTAGTATAGATATATTTGTTCTTTTTTGTGTCCATGATATTTGAAGAACTCTTCTGTAGCATTTACATTCAAAGGCATTTATGTGTTTCTCAGCTGTTTTGTTAAGTGTCCAGATCTCACAGAGAAAGATGCATGCCCTTAAAAATCTTATTTTTGTAGTTCTGTCTGTTCCTCTCCACAGATTCTTTAGTTGTTTTACTTTCTGAAGAGCGATAGATGTCTTCCTTCTAATTTCCCTCATTGTATCTCCACTACTAGTTAGTAGTGATCCAAGATATTCAGAACTCTCCACTTCTTCCAGTTTTTCCTCATTGATACATATTTCAGCTGCCTTGTTTGTTTTGTCAGTTGTCATCAATTTAGTTTTCTTTGCATTAAGATAGAGGTTTTGTTCTTCGCTGTTCTTATGGACTGACTTAATTAGTTTTTCCATTCCTTTTTGTGTTGTGGACAGTAATACTGTGTCATCAGCATATCTAATCTCTGGTATTTCATAACCTCCAATTGAACAAGGCATCACATCAAACAATTCCCACTGCCATTAAATTATAAAACAAACAAAAAAACAAACAAAGAAACATCACAAAAGAGCAGAGGACCATACCACAGATTCAGATCTGGAGATGTATTAAGGTCTGAATGTAGCTGGCCAGCTTGGCTTGACAACTGGAGAGCCTGAATAATGCAAAGAATGAAGAAAATCTGATAATACGACAATAAAAAAACAGAATGAAGAAAACCTGATGTTACCACAAATGAGATTAAATTAATGGTAGAAAATTATTTCAGTTTCTACTAATCTGCATTAATGAAAGAATTCCAAACATGTGAAAATAAACAAAATTTCATCATTTCACTTTATTCAATTCTGAAATACTTTTCTTATGTAAGCATCTGTCAGATACAAATTTCCCTTCAAATGCTGGCTCTTTTTTCAGTGTAGGTTTATATTTGGATTATTTTACTAGTATTTAACAATAAGCTTTCATCTTCTAGAACAAAGAAATTAATAACCTTTTGTCTTTTAGAACAAAACTTTTGTCTTCTAGAACAAAGAAATTAATAACCTTTTTCTTCTAGAACAAAAAATTAATAACCTTTTGTCTTCTAGAATAAAGAAATTAATAATCTTGTGTCTTCTAGAACAAAGAAATTAATAACATTTTGTCTTCTAGACCAAAGAAATTTAAGGGAAAAAAAAAAACCAAAAAAAAAAAAATTATGTCAGAATGTGCAAGTGGAGAAGATTAAAAGAGTCAGTTAATTATGAGAGAAACATGGAAGCAAGAATGACTCTAAAATTCCTCCGTATTTTTTAGTGAACAAGATTAAACAGAACAGTTTCAACCTACTTTTCCATGCAGCATCGCAACTGGGTGGAAAACTGAACTGTAACTGTTCAAACAGCATAACTTGTCCACTGCGGAGGCCTGTAATGAAACTGCTCTTGTCCCATAAACAGCATAAAGAATAACATATGAATAATTCATGCAGGCTTGAAACTGAAATCGTTTGTGTAGCAACTTACACTCAATAAATGTAGAACTTTCTGATGCATTAACTCTTTTGGTCCTGAATTAATTTGTATGCTCTGCCAAGATAAGTTTTGATAAGAGATTTTGGTAGGGAAAAAAAACTAGAAGGAAATTACTCTTCATTTAAAAATATGAGTTGGTTAAAAAAATGTGCTACTTCTCATTTTATTTAACTTTGTCTAAATATCATTCTGGGCATTGATTCACACAGGCATGCAAGATCTACCAACCCTGCCAGTGCTGCTTTGAAATGAAAGAGTTAAGAGAGAGCAAGAAGTGTTTCCCTGCTGAATATGCTATGGCTACTGCTTCTGGGAAGTTTCTAACCACTTTGTACTGTACAATCTGCCCTTAACAAAGCTGCTGCCTTGGATCTGTAATTTTGCTCTATCTCTTGTTCTTACCGAGAGCTGCTCTACTCAATCCTTCATCTAAAAAAACTGACTGACTGTGTTTCAGACAGATCTATTAACTGCATTGTAAATCTAGTAAATATTTATCCACATATGTATGCTGTGTCTGCTTATCATGAATTCCTGGTATCTAATTTTTGTACACAAAAAAAAAAAAAATCATATCTGCTTATCCTGTAGCTTCTGCAGACAACCAACCTTCCAGTACTGACTTGGACAAGTTCTCTATATTTGCACTCAGTAGGGTTAATCTGTGTTTAAATATACAACTACAGCTCTCAAATCAATTATTGCTGATCATTTCTTGGGTTAGTTTTGAATGAATAGTTAATCACGGGTTAATTTTTGGAGAATAATTCATATTTTTCCTGCTACAAAATCTGTGCATTTGATGACCTCAGGAAGTACTAAAAAAATTAATATCTGTGATTTCACTCACAGTGGAACGAGTCAGCTGTCTGCAGACAGACTAATGAAAATACATAAATGTCTCAGCATATCTTTAGCATCAGCTGTCTACAGACAGACTAATGAAAACATATAAATGTCTCAGCATATCTTTAGCATCAGCTGTCTACAGACAGACTAATCTATCTATCTATCTATCTATGCCTCTAACCCCTCGTGGAGCATAGGCCGCCAACAAGAGCTCGCCAGGCAGTTCGGTTCTGGGCCACTCTTTCCAACTATCTCCATGTCTGGTTCATTATTTTGATGTCCGTGTCCAGACTTCGGCGCCAGGAGTTCCTTGGTCTCCCTCTCCTCCTTTTACCCTGTGGGTTCCATGTTAGGGCTTGCCTTGTAGTGCTGGATGTGGATTTCCGTAGGGTGTGTCCAATCCATTCCCATCTTCTTCGTAGGATGTCGTCTTCCACTGGTTGCTGGCCTGTTCGCTGCTGCAGTTCTTGGTTACTTATGGTATCTGGCCATCGTATTTGAAGAATCCTTCTAAGGCATGTGTTAATAAATGTCTGGATTCGTTTCATGATCGTAACAGTAGTTCTCCAAGTTTCTGAACCGTATAGCAGAATGGGCTTTATCATGGTGTTAAATACTCTGATCTTCAATTTAATTGACAAGGCTGAAGTTCCCCATACAAACACATAAATGTCTCAGCATATCTTTAGCATCAGCTGTCTACAGACAGACTAATAAAAACACATAAATATCTCAGCATATCTTTAGCATCAGGGGCACAAAATACATGATATCATAGCACACAGAGAGAATGAGAATGATATCATAGCACAGAGAGAGAATGAGAATGATATCAGGTTGTCCACAGAAGCAATGAGGTTAAGAGTTTTGAACATATCAATGATTTTAAAATAGCAACATTCTTTCAAGATTAAAACTCTGTGTCTTGCTCAGACATACATATGTTTACATACTCACCTGCTTGTTGCCTTCTGTCTTGTCAGCCAGCTGGGTAAATATGATGAACAAAATGTGAGGCAACATCTCAGGTACACAGCTGTAGTGTGCCTCCCCATGCCCCAGTTTGTCCCTGACCCTTGACCCACTGGGGTAAATCAACAAATCATGCAGCAGATCCTAACATGTAAAGTAAAACAGGAACTGATTAAAGAAATCATTTAAATGTGAAAATAAAAAAAATATCAGTCATCTTGATGAGGTTTTCATAAGTTTATGGACTGATTCTGTCATTGCTATAACAGTTGTCTCCCTTGTGTCATAGGAGATGCCAAATTCAGATCCTTGCCAAGTATGGTTAAATTCCTTTTCATAAGTGTATATTCTTTACACTTTTATATAAAATAAAATTCTGTTCAGTAAGAAAAAACATGCAATCAATTAAAAAAAAATATGCTGAGTATAAAAAGTTTTAGTATATATATGTAGCTCCAACAGTGGTGCAGAACAATATGAATTCTAATTAATCTCTAGTGCAAATTTTTGTACAGATCTAACCCAGTAGTCTAATCTGACTGGCCACTTCCAACTCAGACTCGCTATCAGATGCTAACAGCATTCACAGTGTTCTATACTGCTCATCAGGTCCAACATTAAAAAAAAACTGGACTGACCTTATAGATTGGGTACCGAGAGAGAAAGGGGAGAGCCAAAGAGGTAGTTACAGAGCATATTTTAACCCATCACTGTAAGATAAAGCTCAACTCCATCACCTTACTCGGCACCAGCGAGCGCATGTTCAAATACGAGACATATACTTATGCTTGGTCGGAAAACTGCAGTGAAAACTGAATGAGTTAACATCAAGTTTCTTGTGAAGGCGAAGAAATCCACAATGGAAACTTTTCAGTTATTAACAGAGGCTTGCTGTGATGAGTCTATTCATTATGTCTCACATTTCTGAATGGCACAAATGATTTTCGGAAGACAGAGAAATTGTGAAAGATGATGACTATCTGCTGGATTCTGCACCAAGACAAAGAGCCAGATATAGCGTTTTGTCTGTGAGGCAGTATTTAGCAAATCACAATATCACTGTGCTTGAGAACCCACCATATTCATCAGACCTGGCTCCCTGTGACTTCTACCTATTCCAAAAAAATCAAGTTGACGCTCAAAGGAACCTATTTTTTTTTTGTCACTTGAAGATGTGAAAGCAAAAAATGACGGAGGTCCTCAACAGCCTTCCAAAAAATATTCTGCAGAAATGCTATGAACATTGGTAGCATCGTGTGCAGCTTTGGTTCAACTCAAATGAGAACTATTCTGAAAGAGATCGAAATAGATTTTCTCAGCTTGCTCAGTATGATGAGATACAGGTACATTCTCCTTATTTTTGTGTCACACTATTGTGTCATAATATTGTAAATTAGAAGATCTTATCTCAGAGTAACAATAGCATGAAAATGAATGGCAAGTTTGCTATAGTACTCTGCTTACTTCCCAGAACAAACTTGAAGCAAAAGATGAAAAGGTAAAGGAAACAAGCATCATCACACATGGTCAAATGATAAGTGCTCTGCTGCCTAGTCAATGGCTGACTACTATCGCCATCAGCACGAACTCCGTAGCTAGCGGTGTCATTCCTCTTCCTTCCCAGAGCGTTAACCCTGGTACTCATTTCTGCTCAAGGCTGAGTGAACCCCGGGAGCCTTCTACAAGCCACAGTTTGAGAGCCACTGTGATGAGTGGAAATCAAAACTGGGTGGCCTGGTCAGCGAGTAAGTGGCTAATGCACTGTGTTAATGTAGTTCTCTTCAAAGAAGAAACAAAATCTCAGAAATCCTTACCTCACTGAACAGGCTATTATCCCACAACTGACTGTGTCAGGGACCATCTAACTGTGTGAGGGACCATCTAACTGTGTGAGGGACCAGCTAACTATGTGAGGGTCCATCTAACAGAAGCAGGTCAGGGACAGGACCAGCTACAACACGGACAACACTGACTTGCATGATTCTCTGTGCAACTTACCATAAGAGGTTCACCCAAGACATCAACAAGTGCATTGTTCTTCCCATCAGGTAGCGAAATGTCCAGGATCTTTTTAAAAACAATGAAAACACAATTTATCTTAAAATAGTGTGTATATTATCTGTGCTAAGAGAAATACTGTTACTGAAGCTTTTTATCTGTCTGACCAAATATATTTTCTCAGTGCTCTGTCATACAAAACAAGTTTCTATAATACAGAACAAAACTATGTTAAGAAGTGCTGCACCTTCCCTGCTTTCTTAGCTCCATTCAAAATCTGAAAAAAAAACAAGACGCTGTAATCCACTCCCCAATCAACATTGATTGTGCCTCAACACCTTCACCACATCGGCTGCAAAGAACATGCACTGACAGTTCCAGGGAGAAGATAAGAACAACAAGGACAACAACAACACCGACTCAAGATCTTTATCACGGCTCTAGTCAAAAACAAATTCTACATTTTCTGTGACAGATACAAGAAAGCAACACATACCTCTTCAAAAGTTGTGTAGAGAACTGTGCTCTGTTGAGAAGAAACCAAAAAGATGTTGTGTTAACAAAAAACTGTGTGCTCTGCAAGCTATTAACCCTTTTCTTTCCCTTCCAGGGTGTGAAAGAGTTACAAGTCTAAAAAGCCACAGCTGAATTTATGTTGAATTGTAAACAAAATTTATTTCATGATTAAGTGATCTTCAAAAGATGGATAAAAGTAAAAAAGAAAGTTGTTATTATTATTATTCTTATTATTTATTATCATCATCATTATTTCATACCAATCTTTTTTTTCTGGTATTTGCCTTTGAAAAGATGCTAGTTGCATTGTGTCACTGTTATGTCCCTTGTTGCAGGCTATTTTCAGAACTGGGTTTGCTTTTCCTCTGTATGTCCTAATTACTTGTATGATTAAGGCTCACGCCGAAACATCACAACTGTGTGCTCATTAAGTAATAAAGCTGTTCCTAATTTTTTCCTAGCTTATACACTTTAATTACCTGTCTACCCTACTATCTGTCTCCAGGGCCTCCACTGGGAAGTTGAACAAGATCCTGATCGACTGGTTCATCGGCCCTGAGGCAAGCAGTCAGCTTTGGGTCAATGTTACCTCATTCAACCTGAATACGTCTTTGCCCTCCATTAGTCCTGACAGTGCAGGAGGTAGTTTCTGAACTATGTGCAGTTCGTTATACTTAACAGCAGTCACTTCTGACACTGTTGTTGTGCACATAAAATATTTTTCATCACTTCTGTTGTACCAACGCTAACACCTCAGATATAATCACCTTGACAACAGTCTCAGATGCCAAGTCTGTTTAAATATTTAATCACAGCAGGTTAAATCTAGCTAAAAATTATTCCTATCATGGAAAGTAGTTGACACTTTTTTGTTTTTTTAGTGTATCTGCAGAGGCTCCATATATAAATATACAGATCATATAGAGTTAAGTTTAGTGTATCTGCAGAGGTTCCATATATAAATATACAGATCATATAGAGTTAAGTTTAGTGTATCTGCAGAGGTTCCATATATAAATATACAGATCATATAGAGTTAAGTTTAGTGTATCTGCAGAGGTTCTATATATAAATATACAGATCATATAGAGTTAAGTTTAGTGTATCTGCAGAGGTTCTATATATAAATATACAGATCATATAGAGTTAAGTTTAGTGTATCTGCAGAGGTTCCATATATAAATATACAGATCATATAGAGTTAAGTTTAGTGTATCTGCAGAGATTCTATATATAAATATACAGATCATATAGAGTTAAGTTCAGTGTATCTGCAGAGGTTCTATATATAAATATACAGATCATATATTGTTAATTTTAGTGTATCTGCAGAGGTTCTATATATAAACATACAGATCATATAGAGTTAAGTTTAGCTCAGGTGTCCCCAACTTGTTTGAAAGTGTTACTTTAAATTAGTTAACTTTGTTTCAAAGTTATACTTCAAAAATGTCCAGTTTGTTCATTTCAAACTCAGCAACAGCAACTCTGATTTTAAGTTTTACTTTGCAGTTCCAGCTCTACATGAAAGTTATCCTTCACAAATGCCATATTTGTTTACAAATGGTCATCTCCCTTGTCTCTAGTCTGTTTAAAAGTTATCCATGGCAATTCATGTCAGTATTTTTCCCCCCCACCACAAGTGCCTAAGTCTTACAATAACAGTCATATTTTGTCCCTTTTTTACAAACCTCACTTGTAACATCTCAACAACTGCCAAAGCTACTGAGAAAAATCAGGATACCTTTTGGTGTATGTCACAAATAGTATTTGTTCAGCAGTTATACAGGGTGTTTTTAAAGTCTCACTACACTTTTTATGAAAAAAAAATTGAAAAACGAAGTAAATGACTTCATCACAAAATGTGCTAAAAAAAACCATTTAATTAGTTACAATAGTGACTGCAATGATACAACGCTGTTTTGGGTTAGCTGGAAGGTACCACTGAAATATTCATTATAACAGGTGTTGGAAATATCCACCACGGGCTTCAAGACATGACTGTACATGTTCTTCATATTGTCAAATACCTTGTGCAACATGTCTGTTGTTATTTCTTGAATGGTAATTCTGATTGCTTCTTTCAGGTCCTCAACTGTTTGTACTTTATTTTTGTAAACAAATCCTTTCAAGAAACCTCATAGATAATAATCTAATGGATTTAGATCTGGAGAACGAGCAGGCCAAATTCCACAAGATATTATGTGATTTGTGAAAATTTCTTCAAAAAAACTGTGTGTTGCTCTAGCTGTGTGTGCAGTTGCACCATCTTGCTGGAACCACGCTTCGTCAGTTTCACGTTCACTCGGCTGTTCTAAAAAAAAGGTTCCAGAATGTCAGTACAGTACCGATCAGCATTTATAGTGTTGTTGAAGAAAATTGGTCCAATTAAACGTTTTCTACTGACAACACACCATAACCCAATTTTTCATCATGTGGCGGCGCTTCATGAAATGCATTGGGATTAACACTGCTCCAAATACGATTATTTTGGCTATTAACATATCCAGATAGATGAAACCATGCCTCATCAGAGAAGAATGTTAAATCGAGAACTGACTAGTCTTCTTCAGCTAAAAATGCTTGAAACCATGTGGAGCAGCTGACTCTGGATTGATTGTCACACTCTTTTAGTTCAGACACAACAGAAATCTTGTATGGATGAAAATTTAACCAATGTTTAAGAATTTTGCGCACTGTACTCAGTGAAACGTTCACTTCTTGCGACATTTTCCTTAAGGACCTGCATAGACTTTTCAGAACTCTGTCTTGGATATCTAAACATGTTTCTTCAGACACAGCAGGCCTACCAGATCGCAGAGCATCTTCCACAGTTCCCGTATCACGAAACTTATTCAACAAATTTCTAACCGTAATGCGATGAGGAGGTTGTTTGTCAGGAAATTTTGCTACAAATCTTTGAACAACCATCCGTGTGTATCGACCACCATTTTGAAACACTTGTTCAACCCAAAAAATTCTTTCTTCCGTTGATAACACCATTCTGAGTGTAAAAAATTACTCCAGGAGATGGCGACCATTCACTGCATTTTTCTTCACGATTGACTGTGCAGCACATTTTTTATGACGTCATTTTCTTCATTTATACATAGAAAGTGTAGTGAGACTTTAAAAACAGCCTGCCTTTTATTATGTAATGGCCACTTAGCACTGACAGTCATTGTTTAGCTTTACAAAGTGAGACTTGCTTTGAGAAATGCTGCCTTACCTCAGCAGTGACCAATCTGTCTGGACATTTGTTGACAGCCACAAAAATCCTCCGCAAAACATGCTCTAGCAGTGGAAGAAGCAGAACAGCACACAGACCAAACCTGCAACAAACTCCAACCTGTCAGCACATGTAAATCAGACATCAAGTTTTGGAAGAAAGATAATTTTTAGTCAGTCAGTCAGTCATTTGAATGTTCCTTGCAGAACTCTCCCTCCCTAACAGCTCTCCTGTAGGCCTCTTAGTTGTAAGCAAGATGGCCTGCTGCTGATGCATCCATTTGCAGATCATCAACGATATCTTGGAGCCATCTTCGCCTTGGTCTTTCTCTCTTTCTTTTTCCCATTACGTTCAAGACTGTCTTCTCTAGATTCTCATGATATTTAATATGTCCAAAATATTTAGTTTCTCTGTTTAATCTTCTTTATTAGTCTACCTTCTTCAATATTAAGTTTCTTAGTATGGATATATTTGTTCATTTTTGCGTCCATGATATTTGATGGACTCTTCCGTAGCATTTACATTAAAAGGCATTTATGTGTTTCTCAGCTGTTTTGTTAAGTGTCCAGGTCTCACAGGCATATGTTGCGATGGGAAAGATGCATGCCCTTAAAAATCTTATTTTTGTAGTTCCGTCTGTTCCTCTCTACAGATTCTTTAGTTGTTTTACTTTCTGAAGAGCGATAGATATCCTCCTTTTAATTTCCCTCATTGTATCTCCATTATTAGTTAGTAGTGATCAAAGATATTTAAAACTCCACTTCTTCCACTTTTTCCTCACTGATACATATTTCAGTTGCCTTATTTGTTTTGGCAGTTGTCATCACTTTAGTTTGCTTTGAATAAAGATAAAGGTTTTACTAAACACTATTCCTATGGATTGACATAATTAGTTTTAACTTCCCTTTTTGTGTTGCGGATAATAATATTGTGTTATCAACATTCTAATTTTTAGTCAACGCTCTCTAAAACATTCAACCCACTGGCCAATTTTTTTATCATCATTATCTTTTGCATAACCTGTAAAAATCTTTAAAAATTATCTAAGGACCTCACAACCTGTGCATTTTGATAAAAATTCACGGGTATTTTGATGCATCATCATCAGTCCTCTGTACTCCCATTGGAGCATAATGCATAAAGAAAGGTTCCCCAGCCAATCCTGACTTGAGCAAGTCAAGATACCTCAAACCATGTCTTTCTTGCTTCCTTTAGTTCTTCCTGTACTGTGTGTCTCCATTTCCTAAAGGCCTGCTCCTATTTCTTTTTTCCTTGAGGCGTCCAAGTCAAGGCAGGATAGGGGGCATTCTGACATACAGCAAACCACAAACTTGACCACCTGAGTAGTCACGTCTTTCTCAAGCAACCTACATCAACATTCTTTTGAGTTCCTTTCTTCTAACTGCATTCCAGCCATACTAGGAGCTTTTCAGCAAAATCAGACTCAGCTCAAACACATAAAAGCTGATGTCTGCCTGCTTCACAAAACAGTCTTCTTGAACTACAAATGGCATTATATTCTAGATATATACCGGGAAGAAGCATGAGAAATGAGCAAATAACCAAACGAACAGCCCATGAGAACAGATGCAGCCTAGCTAACAGAGAAGGAATCATTATAGTCCCCATAACAGCAGAGTCTGCTGAAGAAGCGATGCACCTTCTCTGCTTTCTTAGCTCCACTGAAAAGAGGTCAAAAGATAAACATGGACATCCTGGACCACATACTACAAATGGAAAGAAAAAAAAAAAACAAGACATCCCTTGACTTGGACACATCAAGGAAAAGGGGGTAGGCCATTGGGGATATGGAGACACACAATACAGGAAGAGCTAAAGGAAGCGAGAAAGATATGTTCTGAGGTGCCCTGACCTGCTCAAGACAGGATTGGCTGGGGACCTTTGCTGATGCCTATGCTCCACCGACAGTACAGAGGTCTGATGATATTCCAGATAAGCATCCCAAGACAAAATTTGCAAAGATTAAAAACTGGCTGATTTCATCAACATGTTTGAGCTATGCAGACTATACTGGACCTCATCAATACCTTACATGCAGATTTTAAACTACATTGGAAATGCCAACAGCAAATGGACACTAGTCATTCTCTTACTATTTCATACATGCGAAAGCTGGAAGTCAACTAAAGAAATAGACAAGAAATTAGACTCTTTTGAAAACAAATGCCTAAGGAAAATACTTGGCATCAAGTGGGTTGATTTCAAGAACAGTGCAGAAAAAAGACAGATGACTGAACAACAACCAGTCTCATGGGTGATCAGGAAAAGGAGATGGACATATGTTGGTCACGTGATGAGAAGAAACGATCAGAGAATCCCAAAACAAGCTATCAAGTAGAACACAACAGGCTGAAGAAATGAGGCAGACCATGTGAAACTCTAAAGAGGACACTGTTAAGAGAGGCCAAATTAATAGGCATAAAACTCCTTGATGAGGTTAAAAAGCTTGCCAAAAACAGGAAAAATTGGTGAACTACCTTGCGAGCCCTATGTGACATTAAATGGCATAGGAAGGATATAAGACATATAAGATTTCATGTATAACAAGAACCATAGAAGAGAAAAACAGAACTGAAAATATCAATGACAAATACAGGAGACGATATCAGTGTACAGAACTAAGTGCACCATAAGAAAATACCATTTCTTTTTTTGTATTTGTTTTAAAGTTGGTGAAAATATTCACATGACACAAACTCAAGCCTGCTAACAACTCAGTGTGATGCAAAACTGAAATATCTCATTTTCAAACATCCTCAACAAGAATGATTGTAAATTATACAACTTATTGTTATATATATGTACATATATATATATATATATATATATATATGAAGTATACCGTAAATTATATTTACTGAATATTTTTACTGACAAAATTATTTATTGAAAAATGCATTTTGATAATGAAGGGGAAAAAATACAGAAACAAAATATGTCTTGATTTCATTAAATCTCTCAGAGAGATAGAGAAAATCCCCTACCTTTGATTTTTATAGTGGGTAACTGCAGACTTAAAGAAATTAACATTGCCAGCATCTACGATCCAGCTCTGCAGTATACAACATTCCACAGCCATTAGGTCGGCATTCGGCAGCTCTGTCACATCTGACCAGGATGAAAGTCAGCTATAAATTTAATGGCCTAATTGTGACACCTATACTAAACCTAATAATAATTCTCGTGAAATTACTTCTCTAAATGCTATGTCATTTTTCTGAGAAAGAATTTCATTAGAACATTCATAAACAAGCATCTTCACCTGAAACGATTCAAGGATGTATCATTTAAGAGAACTTTAACACACAGATCTTGGTGAAGTCCCATAAATAAGGGACTTCATTAGATAAAAAAAAAGTAAAGTTAAAAGTAAACCCTGTCATGCCATAGAGGCACATATGAGATATGGTGTTAGTGCCCATGTTTTCCTCGACCTGTCAGCACACTAGAGGGTGACATGGCCAGTATCACACCTGGCCGCCTTTCTTTCCCCAACTCCTGAAGAAGTTGGGTACTCATTTCTACAGCTGGGTGACTAGGGTGTCTCTAGCTAGATTTGAACCCCCAAACTTCACCATGAGAGACTGGTGCACTAACAACTTCACCACTCAGATGCATATCTACTTTGGGTTAATTCAAAGAAAGAAAAAAAAAAGGTACCAATAACATACCCATACATAATGCATACACTCAGATTATTTTTAAATCATGTACACATATATTTTAAAATCATATACACACATATTTTAAATCATGTAAAAAAAGGTAAAGGTAAAAATCCTGTCCTGCCTTAGAGGCACATAGGGATATAGTGTTAGTGCCCATATTTTTAAATCATGTACACATATCCCATTATCCTCACTTAAATGTTTGCTTATCTCCTCCGTGTTTGTTAAGGGAAAATAATCTCTGGCCTTGATATGACTTTGGTCAATGCCCTTGCTCTTCAGAACAAGTCCCAAACTGGCAGTTATGAGCAGAAGAAAGAAAATATACCTGGGAAAAAAAAAACAAAACAAAAACATTATAAATCAAATACTTTCAGCAAACATTACTATTAAAATACTTAAATAGCGTGACTAATGCATTTTGCTTTCTGTGGTACACATTACCTTTTTTTTTTAACTTCTCACTTGCTTTATTTATGAAAACTATCCCAGAAACACTTCCTGTCATGTACATCTGTTTTTGACATTTTTTACATAATGCATATCCTAGCTTCTCGCCCTTTTGGCTAAGATCAAAGTGGCTGAGGTCAAAGTGTCATCTTGGCAGGTACCCTGATCAACATGCCCTTTGGTTAAACACATGCGTCGTTATTTTTTAACTAAGATGCATGAGGCCTGCCCCTGCACACTGAATGCCAGGGGCATGGTCCACATCTCGTTATAGGCGGAACTGGTTTGCAGTACCACCGGGTCACGGCCTCGTCATCTTAAAAAAAAATTTTTTTATATGCATACTTATTTAATGAATCACTGAGGATATTATGATGTTCCTAGGTCGTAATCCATTTTTATCCATCCAATTTCAAGGCTTCTCTATCTGTTCCGTAACACTAATCTTTTTTAAGGAGATGGAGTTATTGGCCCTATGCTCCAACCCCCAGCCTGGAGGACCAGCCGTCATGTATGGATCAGCTCCGTGAAGTACAACAAAGAAAGATGAACAACAATTGCAGGTCTCTGAGAACAAGATCCTAAGAAGAATCTTTGGGCCCATAAAGGATACCACCAGTGGAGAATGGAGAGCTAGAAAGAACATTGAACTGAACAGCTTATTTAAATCCCAACGAATTATGTCTTGAAACTGAACAGACTACGCTGGCTGGGGCATGTAGAAAGAATGAATGAAAACAGACAAATGAAAATTATGTATGCACAAGAGATGAAGGAAACAAGACCAAGGGGTGGACCAAGACAGAGATGGAAAAACAACATAGAAGAGGAAATAAAAGAAACCAGTGCCACCAACTAGAGAGAGAAGATTAGGAATAGAGAGGAATGGAGGGGAACTTTATCTGCAGCAATCAGCCTTAACAGCTAGGAAAGCTGAAGAAGAAGAAGAAGAATCACTGAGGAATGAATTTCTGTAAAATAAAAAATTAAAAAATGCGACACTATCACCACTATAGTATATTAAAAATAAATTAAGCATCTTGGTACATTATTTAGAAATTTATCAGCTAGGTACATCTTGGTACATTATTTAGAAATTTATCAGCAAGGTACATCTTGGTACATTATTTAGAAATTTATCAGCAAGGTACATCTTGGTACATTATTTAGAAATTTATCAGCAAGGTACAAAATAAAATTTAACATTGTTGTATGAGATTACCTCTTTCCCCCCAGAACAACACTAGCAAACCTACATGAACCAATGTATGTATGTTTGTGTGTGTGCCTCCTTCTTCATATACCTTTCAGTGTCAAGGGGGACAAATCTTGATAGTGATCAGTGACCTGCTTCGTATAACAGGATATTTAAAGCTTCAATAACTTCCTCCATCCACCTCCTGCATACCATGCAGGCCTCTCCCTTTGTTTCATACAACTCTTAGTGTGAATGTTTCTACGGCATGCTGTCTACCTGTAGTTGTGTAACATGGCCAAACCATTACCCTTATTGTCTCTGGATATAGTGCAGTACAGGTGCTACTCTAACCTCTCACCTGGTGGTGTGTCATTTTTTGATTTAGTCTCTTCTTGTCACATTTAGTATTCTCCTTAAAAATTTCATTTCTGTCACGATGATTTATCTTTTGTTACTGGCTGTTAGCGTCCATATCTGACATCAATAGCATAGAACTGTGGGGGAAAACTGTGTTGTACAGTGTTCTTTTTGTTTGCAGTAGCAAATTACCACTCAGAGTGATATTTAGACATCTAAATAAAATGAAAAGTAGTACATTTCTGACCCAAACCACATATTAAAATTATAAACTAACCTCCTTCCAGAGTCTTTCTACCAACATTTCTCATACAAAATTTATCCTGCAGAGCATGGAAATTAATTCATGAGTAAAAAGAGTTAAGAAATTCTTTAACACAACTATTCAAAATGAAGAAATTTTAGCACAAAATTACAAAAAAAAAAAAAAAAGGAAATCAGCAGCCCAGAAGAGATGAAATTTAGCAAAAAAAGGAAACAGCAAGGCTTGCACACAGTAAAGTTATAGAGCACAGCATAGTCGGCCTTAAAAAATGCACAAAACACTTAAAATGCCAGAGAAAGAAAATAATAAGCAATGACTGTGACTCAAACCACACAGGCTGTCCACTTGGCCATCTTTTTCTGAGGCCAACCACAATTCACTGTGCTCTGTCACATTACAGGAGCCAAAAGAAAAAAATTTGCTTCTCAGAGTAAAGGAAAAAAAATATTCAGCATCCACAAACTTTAAAACTATTTTGCTTTATTACTGAAAATACCTTCGTGGGAGCTCATGCTCAGACAGGAAGCCATGCCAAGAAACATTGCGGATGTTCATTGAAACTGGTGGGCCTATGACAACATGCAGAACTTTTATCTGAAACAGACAGCAGCAACCCTAGAATGCAACACACTGGAAATATCTTAAACTAGAGTTTACCCAGTTAGATGGTCTTGATAATATATTAATCCTGAAAAAGTTATGACTATTCACAAAACATGAGATAAAGAAAAAAAAAACAAAACTAGGATCCTTGAAATGAGGATGAGGTGTACTGCAGAGACAGAAAACAAAACAAGGTTCTAGGTACTGCAGACAGAAAACAAAACAAGGTTCTAGGTACTGCAGACAGAAAACAAAACAAGGTTCTAGGTACTGCACAGACAGAAGACAAAACAAGGTTCTAGGTACTGCACAGACAGAAGACAAAACAAGGTTCTATGTACTGCACAGACAGAAAAAAAAAACAAGGTTCTAGGTACTACACAGACAGAAGACAAAACAAAGTTCTATGTACTGCACTGACAGAAAACAAAACAAGGTTCTAGGTACTGCACAGACAGAAAACAAAACAAAGTTCTAGGTACTGCACAGACAGAAAACAAAACAAGGTTCTAGGTACTGCACAGACATAAAACAAAACAAAGTTTAGGTACTGCACAGATAGAAAACAAAACAAGGTTCTATGTACTGCACAGACAGAAAACAAAACAAGGTTCTATGTACTGCACAGACAGAAAACAAAACAAAGTTCTATGTACTGCACAGACAGAAAACAAAACAAGGTTCTAGGTACTGCACAGACAGAAGACAAAACAAGGTTCTAGGTACTGCACAGACAGAAAACAAAACAAGGTTCTAGGTACTGCACAGACAGAAAACAAAACAAGGTTCTAGAACACATTAAAACTGAGAAAAAGAATTATGAAAAAACAAAAGAAGCAGACAATTACACATCTATGGCCATATAAAGAACCTAACAATATAATGAAAGCCACTCAGGGTGGATAAGATGAAGAGAAAAGAGCAAAAGCATTAAAACAACACAGATAAGTGGGCCACAAGACAAATATAAAACAGCTTAACTATCTGCCCTGTCAAAGATAAAAGACCGAGCAAGCTATGGATCCCCTGCAGCTAACCTATGTTATAAAGATGGCACAGGTCAATGATCACAATATTAAAAAGTATACTTCCTTATAATTTATCAATAAATGCAACAAAAGCTCACAGCAGCAGGACCTAGAATTTCCTCCAACTCTGGGGCAATCAGGAGCTCTTTCAACATTGAAGGACACTGCTGTCCTCTCAGCAAATACACCTGAAACATCATAACAGAAAAAAAAGCAGTTTTAATCATTTATAATTAAAAGATCTTGGGTTGATGTGTATCATATAATATCACTGAGATATGATCACACATCTAAGTATTAATGTAGTTATAAGTTATGCTAAATTTTTCAAGACAATTTAAAAAACGTACAGAAATGTAATCTATAAATTATTTGTATACCTTAATATAAAGGAATGAATACATTGAGAATATGAATGCAATGAGAAGTAGCGTCACTTCCAACTGATTAAAAGAAACCTGAAATAATGCACTTGTAAAAATTCACAAATCTGAATCACAGAGATGCTAGCTATGGGAGCTTTAACGTGCTTCACTGACCTTATCCTACTCTATGGAAGTGAGTCACAGACAATCAACAGATTGATGAAAAGATCACTAGAGGCAAGAGAGATGTGGTTCATTAGAAGAACGTTAAGAATACCTTGAACATCTAAGATAATAAACAGGGAATGTCCAACAAAACTAAATATAGGCAGAAACCTAATTAATGCCATAAGAAAACAGCAGACATCATTCTTTGGACATATAATGAGAAGAGGGTTTGAAAACATCACAGCAACAGGGGAGATAAAGGGAAGAAATGCAGAGGAAGACCAAGAGAAAAAAAATCATGGACAGTCTAAAACGTTGGCACAAAAAAAAAAAAAAACCCACCGAGCTGATTGAGAATATCGAGGAATGAAACCTACAGAAAAGCATGTCAAGCAACGCCTACCGGCATGCCACCTGATAATAATGATGGTGAACCAGCTCTCTCAATAACTGCAACATTTCTGCCAACTTTGAGTCTATTCAAAGCTGCTTCTAACCTTAACTCCATAGTCCATTTATAGCTAGTTCTGCAGGCTGTAGTTATGGTTATTCATATACCCAGAAACAGACAAGAAAGTGAGATACTGTCTTCTATTTAGAGTTCTTGACTCAAGATATAGTCTTCTGTTTAGAGTTATTGAACTATTAACACATATTTATCCAAGCAAACAAAGTGAGTATTAAATTACTCCTAGTTTATCAAGGATTCCTTATTGAAATGCAAAACATCTGAACCTAATATGCCTTATGAACTTAACCATTTGAAGCACCTATAACCATTTGATCTACTACTCTTATAAAGTGCCTCAGGTGCTCAGTGAATGGAATACCAGGCGGGTCAGAGGCGCCTTAAAACCTCTCGCTCCTGCTGCCTTGCGGGTAGGACAGGGAGTCCAAAGGCTAGCGGAGAGTCTGTACACAAACCGACAGAAGGCAACGGGAAACCACTGTTGTAGTTCCCAAGAATAGTTATGCTTGAACAGAATAATCGATTCATCATGAACGACGTTAATGGATGTTCCTCTGGAACAGCCTCATCTGGTAGGGCAGCTCACGAGCCACAGGTGAGGCCAGATCATCATCAAGCTAATGGTGGCAAAACTAACAAGTTCAAAATAGCAACATGGAATGTTAGAACTTTATTCCAGGCTGGAAAATTAGAAAATGTAAAGATGGAAATGGAAAGGATGAAGATCAACATATTAGGAATGAGTGAAGTTAGATGGACAGGTGCAGGGAAGATAAACTCAGATAAATATACAATAATATATTCAGGAAGTGAGAAACATGAACAAGGAGTAGGAATTATATTTGATGAACAAACGGCAAGGACAACTGTAGGATATTTGAACATCTCGGACAGAATCCTGCTAGCCCAACTGAAAGGACAACCATTAAACATAAATATTATACATGTGTACACTCCAACATCTGAAAGTTCTGAAGAAGATGTACAGATATTTTATAATGACATAGAGACAGCACTAAAACACACAAAGTCACATGAAGTTACCATAGTCATGGGAGATTTTAATGCCAAAGTTGGTAAAGGAAGAACTTCAGACATCGTTGGTGACTATGGACTGGGGGAGAGGAATGACAGAGGTTATAAATTAATTGAATGGGCAAGAATACACAGCATGGTTGTAGGAAACACCTGGTTTAAACAACATCCTCGAAGACTGGCAACGTGGTGCAGCCCAGACAAAAAGACTTTTAACCAGATAGACTACATATTAATCAACAAACGATTCCACAATGCATTACTGACAACAAAAACCATGCCAGGAGCTGACTGCAATAGTGAACATGATCCACTCTGTGGAAAAGTTAGAATAAAGCTAAAGAAAGCAGGCAGAAAAGTGAGAAACATCAAACTGAATACAGAACTTCTTAAAAATGACCAAGAACTGCGAGAACAATACAAAGTTATTATAAGAAATAGATACAATGCAATAGCAAAGATAAATAGTATAGATGAACAATGGGAAATGTTAAGATATTCTATCCACCAAACTGTTAAGGAGATAATACCACCAAAAAAAGAAGCCTCTAAAAATAAATGGATGACAGACAACATCTTAGGACTGATGGACAAGAGGAGGAGGAGTAAAAATAACGAGGAAAAATATAGCAAGATAAATAAAGAAATAAGACGCAAATGCAGAGAAGCAAAAGAAGTGTGGTTAAATGAACAGTGCAGACAGACAGAGGACTCTCATAATAAAGACAGCAAAAACATGCACAAACGAATTAATGAACTCACAGGCAGGAAAACAAAATATACCACAGGATGCCTGAAATCGAAAGAAGGTAAAATGTTAATGGGAAAAGAAGACATTGTGGACAGGTGGACAGAGTATATCGGTGAGCTATATGGAGGAGAAAGATCAGAATTAACACCAGATACTGAAAACTGTGATGGACCGCCAATACTTGAAGATGAAATCATAGATGCCATCAAACACATGAAGAAAGGAAAAGCGACTGGGCCTGATAATATAACAATAGAAGAAATAGAGGCAAAAAATAATAACCAAGTTACTGAATGACATTTACAACAGTGGTTATATTGCCAGTGACCTGATTAAATCCACGTTTATAGCATTACCAAAGAAACCAGGTGCAAAGGAATGTGACGACCACCGGACTATCAGCCTCTCATGTCACATAACGAAGCTACTTCTGAGAATAATTATGAGAAGAACAAGGAAAAAGATAAAAATGGAAATAGTAGATGAATAGTTTCAATTTGTTGAAGGAAAAGGAACACACAATGCCATTTATGCTTTATGAACACTAACAGAAAGAGCCTTAGAAGTACAGAAAGATCTCTACTTATGCTTCATTGATTACACCAAGGCATTTGACAAGGTGAAACATAATGAAATTATTAAAATGCTTGAAGACATCAATATAGACGGCAAAGACCTGAGGATTGTAAAACATCTATACTGGCAGCAAGAAGCAGCAGTTCGAGTTGAAAATAGAATTGGAAAATATCAACCTATAAAACAAGGGGTGCGACAAGGATATGTACTATCTCCAGACCTTTTTTCTCTGTATAGCGAGAATATTCTAAGAACAATCATCACAGAACCAGGCATAAAAATTGGAGGATACAATATTAACAACCTTCGGTATGCTGACGACACAGTACTGATAGCTGAGAATCAACAAGACCTGCAAAATCTCTTGGATAAAGTTGCCAAAGAAAGTGAACAGAAAGGCCTTACTTTGAACATCAAAAAGACAGAGACTATGGTTATATCTAAGAAACAGAATCCACCAGCATGCAGTATTAAATTAAACGGAACTATTCTAAAGCAGGTGCAGAAATTCAAATACCTTGGAGCAGTAATAACTTCAGATAGGAAATGGAGAACAGAAATTAGGAACAGAATAGGCCAAGCAAAGACTGCATTTCAGAGAATGAGAAACATATTAGCTAACACATCCTTATCAATGAATGTTAGAAAACGAGTCCTAAAATGCTATATTGAACCTATCTTGTTACATGGAAGTGAATCATGGACAATAGGCAAGTCTGCACAAAAATCATTGGAAGCAGCAGAAATGTGGTTTATTAGAAGAATGTTGTGAATCCCCTGGACAGCAAAAATAACTAATGAAGAATGTATGAGAAGAGCTGGAGAGACAAAAAACCTTGTCAAAAAGATAAGAGAGAGACAATGTACTTTCATAGGACATGCAATGAGAAGAGGGGGCATAGAAAATATTATAACAACAGGAAAAATAGAAGGAAGAAGATCAAGAGGAAGACCATGAGAAATGATACTGGACAGTCTGACGGGATGGTGTGAGAGGAGATCACCAAATGAACTGATGGCCTGCATGAAGGATCGGGTACTCTGGAGAAGCATAATAGCCAATGCCAGTCGGCACGGCACCTGATGATGATGATGATAACCATTTGAACATGAAGTGAACTTCTGCATTTTTTGTTGTTGTTGGTGATCTGAAGTAAGAGTAACTTACATTCCCTAAAGCCCGCTCCAATCCAGCACACAGCAGCAGCAATGATAAAAGGTCATCAGCACCATTTCTGTGAATAAGGAGCTCAAAACATTCCAGAAATAACTGCAAAGAGAAGAAAGTCTAAAAGTATGTTTGCATTCATGACGAATACATGGCGTGTTTGTGCCTAGAACATTAAAAATATCTTTGCTGATGTTTTTATTTCTCACAAATATGTATATAAATAGACAGATATAAATAGATAAATAGATAAAAAAAGGAAAAAATATCTGTGAAATGCCTGTTCTCGTGAAAACTGTATATTATTATTCTTTACCAACAATAAAATACCATAAATACCATCATCTACAGTAACATCTGTATCATCTATTTACATGTTATCATTTATCATTTACCAAAGTGATATAAGATTTAAAGATATCCACACAAAAAAATAATATACACAGTATATTTATCCTGAAATCCCCAATGTGACTCAATATTCATACTTAAATTATCCAGAGAAATTAACTGATTTACACCAACTAAAGTATTTTTCATCAGATCAGGTGGCTCTGTAGAAGATAGATGTCAGCTGAGGAGCTTTCTGTGCATCATTTTGTCAAAACTGCTTCTCTCGTGACTGATTCTGATAACATGTCATCTGCATACTCTGCCACAATAACAGTAAAAAAAAAAATATATACATTTAAAGATTCAATCTTCCTGCACTTGTGTCTTTTGGACTTAATTTCTTCCACCACTGATGATGTATCCTACAGTCACTTTCTATTTGGCTCAGTTTTTATCAGTTTCTTTCCAATCCTTGTGGCTGACAGAAATATCACACAGATGTCTTAAAAAGAATTTTATATCTCAGTTCTGGATTACTTCATGGCTTCCCTCCCTCCAGAAATTCATCATATATGAGGCATGAGACATTCTGGATTACTTCATGGCTTCCCTCCCTCCAGAAATTCATCATATATGAGGCATGAGACATGGCCAGAGGAGACAAGCTTTGGGCAAAAGCTTTGGGGCTCCTATCAGGATCTGGAGAGGACTGCAGGCTTTGCCATGTCGACAGGGATCAGGATCTGACGTGACCAATAACCTCAAATGCGGAAGAAGAAGATCATATATGAAAGTGAATGAAATGAAAGTTAGAAAATGTGAATCACATAAAATTTTATTTAATTTAGGGAAAAATAGTACCTCTGTTTTTCAATACAATCCCTTTGCTTTGCAATGCATTTACGCATGCTTCCTGAGATAGCAATTATCTCATATAAGGGCATCCATGTCCCAAATGTTGGGCAAAAGTCGCACCTTGTGTGTGTGCTTGTCCAAGACAGTCAGCACTGCATCAGCTTGTTATGTCCGATCACTTGTACACTGTAGATATTCTGTGGTGTACATTACTGGGTTCAGACCTTCGGTGGACAAGAATAGGATGAAAGAATGGAGCATCTCTGCAAGAGCGGAGCATGTCTTAGAGTATGTCTGCAAGAACGAAGCATGTCTTAGAGTATGTCTGCAAGAACGGAGTATGTCTTAGAGCATGTCTGCAAGAACGGAGTATGTCTTAGAGTATGCCTGCAATGCAGTCACCATCTTGACATGCACTTTTCTTGACTTGCTGCTTGCTTAGTGATACAGCACTATCTGCTTACTGATATCACTGACCTTTGTGCTGACAGGTGGTAATGTTGTGGGGTTTCTATCTGTTCTTTTGTAAACTTTATTCATATTCTCTAACTTTCACTTGACCCACCCTTATAGCATTTGCCTGAGAGTTCAGCTGTCACTTATTCTTGCTAATTTCCCCAACAATGCACACAGGATGACACAACACACAGATATCAGTGGGTAAACAGAAAAAAAGATAGCACTTACAACTCAGTTCCACGTATATGAAGACTTCACCCATATCACACACAAAAGGTAAAATGGGGGAGGGAGAGAAACCTAAAGACTTACATTTCTCCTTTGTATGTGGTTAGAATCAATGCACCAACACTAATCAGATGATGACTGTGAATGATTTTTATATTACCTCACCTCTGGGTCATGTGTCCACCGTAAGTACTCTTTGTAGGTTTTGAAGAACTGCTCACGAGTCAGATTCTCAAGAATCTCCTGAGAATAACTGAAAGCTGTTGCCAAGGATGCTACAGATTTCTCATAATATTCTTCCACTGGCTCTGTAACTATACAATAAAAGATATGATGCTAAGCTTGGCAGCAGGTGAACACAAAAGAAAATATCTAACATGTAAAATAACATAAATATAATTTGTTAGAGTTTATGTAACACTCATTTTATCAGAAAGCTTAATATCACTTCAATTTTTGGTGTGTGTGTGTCATTTTCATAACATTCTGATCCAAATATACATCTTTTTATTTTAATTATAAAGATGCATGTATTTGCCCAGCAAAAGCATTAAAATATCAATGCTGATTCGTATACCAAATCAGACACATTCCCACCTCTACTGTCAGCTCTCTGTAACTTACACTGAGGCAGCTGAGACAAATGGAATAAATGGAGTCTCCAACAAAATGTTCAAGACATGATAAAGATGTGACTGATAATCTTTCTTATAACAATTAACAAGAGAACATTTTTTGTGACTACAATGAATTATCTGATATGAATTTAAGTGTCTGAGTGGTGAAGTGGTTAGTGCACTGGTCTCTCATGGCGAAGGTCAGGGGTTCGAATCCGGCCGGAGGCACCCCAGTCACCCAGCTGTAGAAATGGGTACCTGATTTCTTCTGGAGTTGGGGAAAGAAAGGTGGCCAGGCATGATACTGACCATATCATCCTCTAGGGTGCTGACAGGTCAAGGAAAATATGGGCACTAACATCATATCCCTATGTGCCTCTAAGGCATGACAGGATTACCTTTACTTTTTTTTACTTTAATTAATTATTTGTTGAAGGCTATCATGGCATGAACCTAAAGAAGGTGTGCATATTACGGTACTACACACAGCCAAAATGGCTGTGAACTTGGACTATTATGAACAAAAACTGGAAGCAACAGGGTTGTGATTTTGGAGAAAGATTCAGCAAATATCCTTGTTAGTCATAAAAGTAAATGAAGAAGTCCTCAAAGAAGCTGGAGAACAATGAAAGCTAGTTACAATCACAAGAAAGTTCTCTGAACATGCCATGAGAAGTCAAGTTGGAGAACCTGGCAATTACTGGGGGAAAAAAAAAATGAAAGCAAACAAGAAGAGGAAAGTTGTGAGAAAAAAATATCTCAACATGCTGATGAAATGGCACAGGAGAAGAATATAATCTGAACTGATTGGAAACACCAAGTACCACACAGGATGGAGAAGCTTGATCATCGAGTAATGAATGGTAACTATAACAAAATACAGAGCGTTCGGAAAGTAAATGTGCAATAACCCAGTATCGATTCCAGTATCGTAGTGATATCTTGATGACTGCGGCAGGTAGAGTGACTAGATACCGCAGACATTAAGATATCACTATGATACCAAAATCGATACCGGGTTAGTGCACAGTTACTTATGGAACACCCTGTAGTAAACACAGTAATACTATAAACAGATTACATATAGTACCACACTTGGTCTACTCATCCGGTGGTACTGGGTTCAAGTCTCAGTAGTGGGGATTTTTTCTAGTACCACCAGACCAAAAAAGCCTTGGAGTCATCCCAGTCTATAAAAATGAGTACCAGAGAAATCTGGGAAGGCAAATGCTGCCAGGTGTGATACTGACCACATCACACTTTCATGTGCCGAAGGTCTTGGAAATATGGGCCTAACACTGTATCCCCAATATGCCTTAATGGCGTGAAAACAGGGATTTTCATTTATCTTATATATCTTACATCTTACATCCTTCCCATGCCATTAAACATCATATAAGGCTAACATAGTTGTTTGCCAAGTTTTCCTGTTCTCGGTGAGTCTTTCAACTTCATCAAGGGATGTTATGCCCACTAAACTGGCTTCTCTTAACAATGTCCTCTTTAGAGTTTCACATGGTCGACCTCTTTTTCTTTGGCTCCACTTGATAGCTTGTTTTGGGATTCTCTAGTTGTTTCTTCTCATCACATAGCCTACATATGTCCATCTTCTTTTTCTGATCACCCATGAGACAGGTTGTTGTTTGCTCATCTGTCTTATCTCTGTGTTGTTCTTAAATTCATTCCACTTTATATCAAGTATTTTCCTGAGGCATTTGTTTTCAAAAGAGCTTAATTTCTTGTCTATTTCTTTAGTTGATTTCCAGCTTTCGCATGCATAAATGAGAGTGGATATTACATTTGAATTGAATAATATGAACTTATTTAGGTACTATATGTAAGATAACCATACCCATATGAGTTAATAAATCTTGAAACTGATTTACCAGGCCCACAAATAAATGTCAACTTAGATGAAGTTACACTGAATGAAACTGAAACAGCAGTAAATCAAAGGCTAACAACAAAGCTGCAGGTGAAGATGAAATAACAGTCGAAATGTTGAAAGCTATTAACAGTGACAACATGAGCCAACTACAAAGAATGTTTAACAAAATTTGGAAAGAAGAAAAAATTCCTTCTGAATGGAAAAAGGGAATCATTGTTAAAATACTCAAAAAAGGCAATCTCAGTGACTGCAATAACTGGAGGGGTGTAACCTTACTATCAGTTGTGTCAAAGGTTTTTTGTAAAGTGATTCTGAATAGAATTAAGGATGTAGTGGATACTGCAGTTTGAGAAGAACAGGCAAGATTTTGAAAAGGGAGAAGCTGTCTCGATCAGATCTTTACTCTAAGAATAATACTTGAAGAACATACTGAAAAGCAGAACCCATTAATCCTGAACTTCATAGACTTTAAAAAAACCATTTGATAGCATACACAGAGATTCATTGTGGAGAATTTTAAGACTATATGGAATACCATCTAAAATTGTCAACATCATTAGAGATCTCTACAATGGATATGTTTGTGCAGTCAAGACAGAAGAAGGAATGAGCGAATGGTTTCAGATTGAAACAGGCATGAAACAAGGATGTATATTATCTCCATTGCTTTTTGAAATTGCCATAGACTTTATAACGAAAAGATGCTGTACAGGTAAAACTGGCATTGATTAGTTACATGAGACCAAATTAGAAGATCTTGATTTTGCAGATGACATAACTCTTATCAGTGACAATGTAAAATTGAAGCAGGAAAAAACAGATTCCCTGTCTTCCTTGGCAAGCAAAATAGGTCTTGAAATTGACAAAAATAATGAAACTTCTCATTAATCAAGAAGAAAAAATTTTTGTAGAAGAAACAGTTGTTGATGAAGTAAATCAATTTGCATACATTGGTAGCTACACAGACCAGGATGGTGACACCAGAAAGGAAGTTAGAATTAGAATTGCAAAAGCAGCATTGTCCTTAAAAAATCCTGAGAACATATGGAATTCAAAAGTTATAAGCACAAAAACCAAGTTAAGATTATTCATTTCAAATGTGATATCCACTCTCACTTATGCATGCGAAAGCTGGAAATCAACTGAAGAAACAGAGAAGAAATTAGACTCTTTTGAAAACAAATGCCTAATGAAAATACTTAGTATAAAGTGGAACGAATTCAAGAACAACACAGAGATAAGACAGATGAGCAGACAACAACCTGTCTCATGGGTGGTCAGAAAAAGAAAATGGATATATGTAGGCCATGTGATGAGAAGAAGCAATCAGAGAATACCAAAACAAGCTATCAAGTGAAGCTATCTCTCCATTGTAGAGATCTCTAATGATGTTGACAATTTTAGATGGTATTCCATATAGTCTTAAAATTCTCCACAATGAATCTCTGTGTATGCTATCAAATGGTTTTTTTAAAGTCTATGAAGTTCAGGATTAATGGGTTCTGCTTTTCAGTATGTTCTTCAAGTATTATTCTTAGAGTAAAGATCTGATCGAGACAGCTTCTCCCTTTTCAAAATCTTGCCTGTTCTTCTCACATTGCAGTATCCACTACATCCTCAATTCTATTCAGAATCACTTTACAAAAAACCTTTGACACAACTGATAGTAAGGTTACACCCCTCCAGTTATTGCAGTCACTGAGGTTGCCTTTTTTGAGTATTTTAACAATGATTCCCTTTTTCCATTCAGAAGGAATTTTTTCTTCTTTCCAAATTTTGTTAAACATTCTTTGTAGTTGGCTCATGTTGTCACTGTTAATAGCTTTCAACATTTCGACTGTTATTTCATCTTCACCTGCAGCTTTGTTGTTAGCCTTTGATTTACTGCTGTTTCAGTTTCATTCAGTGTAACTTCATCTAAGTTGACATTTATTTGTGGGCCTGGTAAATCAGTTTCAAGATTTATTAACTCATATGGGTATGGTTATCTTACATATAGTACCTAAATAAGTTCATATTATTCAATTCAAATGTAATATCCACTCTCATTTATGCATGCGAAAGCTGGAAATCAACTAAAGAAATAGACAAGAAATTAAGCTCTTTTGAAAACAAATGCCTCAGGAAAATACTTGATATAAAGTGGAATGAATTTAAGAACAACACAGAGATAAGACAGATGAGCAAACAACAACCTGTCTCATGGGTGATCAGAAAAAGAAGATGGACATATGTAGGCTATGTGATGAGAAGAAACAACTAGAGAATCCCAAAACAAGCTATCAAGTGGAGCCAAAGAAAAAGAGGTCGACCATGTGAAACTCTAAAGAGGACATTGTTAAGAGAAGCCAGTTTAGTGGGCATAACATCCCTTGATGAAGTTGAAAGACTCACCGAGAACAGGAAAACTTGGCAAACAACTATGTTAGCCCTATGTGATGTTTAACGGCACAGAAAGGATATAAGATAGTAACTAAATAAAAGTTTCAGACATTATATAAGCTAATTTTTATTCACATAAAACAGAGGAAATTTCAATCTATTTCTTCTGCACACAAAGAGTTAAAGAAAATAATCACCCTTATTCCTTACAACTTAACATATGATGTGACAATATCTTAATTTTAAAAAATGGCAAATCCATTATAACTGGGTACTGGATACGACCTAGCTCGGTTGCTTGTCTGAGGGATCTGCTTCATTAAACTCGGGACATGCCCATAAGTGTTCTGCATTCAACATCAGATGGTCTTTTAATGTTTTGGCTGATATAATACCAGTACATGGTAAACTATCTTCTGGAAATATACCAAGAAACCCAAACAGCAACATGGAAAGTCAGATATGAAAAAGATCTGGTGGTGAGTCTCCCAGGCCAGATAGATCTAATTTTAACACTGGGGAAGAGTATGAGACAGAGGTCAGTACTTGTAATTGTGATGACGGACAAAATCCTGACGGAGTTACTAAGGAAAACCCCTGCATCAAACTAAAAAGAAAAATAAATGTAGGAACATGGAATGTGAGAAGTATGCATTAGGAAAAGTATCAAATAATAAATGACGAGATGATAAGAATGGGGATACACATTTTGGGAATCTGTGAACATCGATGGAAAGGATCAGGACACTTCAAGAGCGAGAATGATAATATCTTTATATACTCTGGTGGAGAATTAGGAGGAAAGAATGGAGTGGCTTTTTACTTGGACAAATCAACATCAAAAGCATTACTAGGCTACAATCCAATAAGTGATAGAATCCTAAATATCAGACTTAAGGGCACTCCTAGAAATATAACAATCATCCAGATATATGCACCTACATAAACAGGAGAAGAAGAGGAAGTAGAAGACTTTTATAACACACTGCAAACGACGATAGACCAGGCACGGAAAAATGATATTGTATTAATAATGGAGGATTTTAATGCAAAGAATGGTACAGAAAGAGCAGAAGATGAAGGATATGTTGTGGGGAAGTTTAGCATAGGACATAGCACTGAGGCAGGTGACAATCTAATAACGTTTTGCATGGAAAATGAGCTAACGATCGCTAACACACTCTTTAAACAACATCCAAGAAGACTTTACACATGGACATCACCTAATGGGAAATCCATGGATCAAATAGATTACATTTTAGTGCAAAGACAATCAAGTATAACATCAGCAAAAACTTTACCAGATACTGATTGTGACACGGACCATGAGTTATTAATAGCAGGCATGAAGATAAAGATAAAAAAGACAGTTACGGGATCAAGACCATTCCGCTTTGATCTTACAAAAATACCAGAACAATATGGTATAGAAGTGAAGAACCGTTTCGAAATCCTGATGGCTGTACAGGAGGAGATGACACCAGATGAATTGGCTACGCAAGCCAGAGATATCTTAATAAAAACAGCTAAAGACTAAAGACTTTTCCAGTAAAGAAAACACAAAAGAATGAATGAATTACAGCAGACACACTAGAACTGATAAAACAATGTACAGAAATGAAGACGCAATGGAAAGTGACAAACAACAACAAAGAGGAATATAAATCTTTAACAAAAGAAGTATGAAGAAACATAAGAAATGACAAAAAAACAATACATACAAGATTGTTCTGAAAGTATAGAAGGACATCAGAAGTGTGGAAGAGATAGTGAAATGTTTAAAGAAATGAAGACATTGACGAGAAATGTCACACCTAAGCTAAATGTAATTTGTGACAAGATGGGGAATACCTTGACAGAGACAGAGGAAATTCTAGAAAGATGGAAGGAATATTGCAGAGGAATGTATGAAACAACTGACTGTGAAAGCAGAAATCAACAGTATGAGTTATTATTGGAGGAGAAAGAACCCGAACTGACAACAGAAGAGGTTTTATGGGCAATAAAGAATCTGAAAAATGGTAAATCATCAGGGTGTGATGAGATAACAGATGAACTTATAAAAGCAGGAGGAAAGGAATGTGCAACAATCTATCATGCACTATGTAAAAAGATATGGCATTCAGGTATTTGGCCAAAAGAATGGAAAAGAACTGTATTCATACCACTGCCAAAATAGGGTAACCTGAAATTATGCACAAACTACAGAACTATTGCCCTGATTAGTCATGCCAGTAAAATTCTGTTAAAAATCATAAGGGGTAGACTTCGTAATAAAATAGAAGAAGAAGTCAATATGGTCCAAGCTAGTTTCAAGCAAGGAAGAGGATCAAGAGATCATATGGTGATTAATAATAGAGAAATGCAGAGAGTTTAATGTGAATCTATATTTATCCTTTATAGACTACTCAAAGGCATTTGACTGTGTACAACACCAGAAACTTTGGGAAATAATGGAAAAAATGGGATTTCCAACACATCTGATACAATTAACATCACTGCTGTATCTAGACCAACAAGCAGCAGTAAGAATAAATGGTGAAGCAACAACTTGGTTTGACATAAAACAAGGGGTCCATCAGGGGTGCATATTGTCGCCTTACTTATTTAACTTGTATACTGAAAATATAATGAAGAATGTTAGAGAAGATGTAGACAAAGAATATTATGAGGCCATAAAAATTGAAGGTTATGAAATACCAGAGATTAGATATGCTGATGACACAGTATTACTGTCCACAACACAAAAAGAAATGGAAAAACTAATTATGTTAGTCCATAAGAACAGTGAACAGCAAAACCTCTATCTTAATGTGAAGAAATATAAATTGATGACAACTGACAAAACAAACAAGGCAACTGAAATATGTATCAATGAGGAAAAACTGGAAGAAGTGGAGAGTTTTGAATATCTTGGATCACTACTAACTAATAATGGAGATACAATGAGGGATATTAAAAAGAGGACATCTATTGCTCTTCGGAAAGTAAAACAATTAAAGAATCTGTGAAGAGGAACAGACAGAACTACAAAATAAGATTTTTAAGAGCATGCATCTTTCCCATTGCAACATATGCCTGTGAGACCTGGACACTTAACAAAACAGCTGAGAAACACATAAATGCCTTTGAATGTAAATGCTACAGAAGACTTCTTCAAATATCAGGGACACAAAAAGAACAAATATATCCATACTACAAGAACTTAATACTGAAGAAGGCTGGCTAGTAAAGAGGATTAAACAAAGAAAACTTAAATATTTTGGACACATTAAACGTCATGGTTAGTTAGAGAAGACTGTCTTGGAAGGATACAAAATGGGAAAAGGAAAGAGAGGAAGACCAAGGCGAAGATGGCTGCAAGACATCGTTGATGATCTGCAAATGGATGCATCAGCAGCAGGGCATCTTGCTCACAACCGAGAGGCCTACAGGAGTTCTGTTAGGGAGGCAAAGTTCCGCAAGGGACATGCAAATGAATGAACACCAGTACTGTGCTGGCTGTACATGGCTCGTGTTCTATGGCACAACTGGGATTTGTTCCACTTCAGAGTTCATCATAAATGAACAAATTTCAGGTTTCAAAATTGTGTAAACTCTATCACAAGAGGAATTTACTCACTTCTTGGAAGCATATCTGCACAGGCACTAAAATGAATGAAACCATTGCTAATCATATCTTCATTTCTTGAATCGACTGTAGAAATCACATTCTCTGCTGGCGTCGGGCGTTCATACTGTCCTGTAATACTTTGAGAGACAGGGTTAGAAAAAGGACTATCTCGCACGCCGACCTCACATAAGAGATGTCTTACTTTCGGACTCAGAGATGAAAATGTTTTGTTTATGTATAATGACTGCAGTGTGTCTGTAGAGACGTTATCTAGTGCCATTGTGTAACCTTTTATGGGTGGCGCCGACATAAACAATCCGGTTACTAAAGCGCACGAGCTCTTCGTTCGAATTTGATATCGACGAATTATAATTTTAATGCCAGAACACATAAACAGTCAACATCATCAGGTGCCGTGACGACTGGCGTTGGCTATTATGTTTCTCCAGAGTACACGATATTTCACGCAAGCCATCAGCTCAGTTGGTGATCTTCCCTCACACCATCTCATCAGACTGTTCAGTATAATTTTTCTTGGTCTTCCTCTTGATCTTCTTCTATTTTTCCTGTTGTTATATTTTCAGTCCCCCCTCTTCTCACTGTATTTCTTATGAAAGTACATTGTCTCTCTCTTATTATTATTATTATTATTTTCTTGTGTTGACAAGATTTTTTTGTCTCTCCAGCTCTTCTTCATTAGTTATTTTTGCTGTCCAGGTGATTCGCAACATTCTTCTAATAAACCACATTTCTACTGCTTCCAATGATTTTTGTGTAGACCTGCATATTGTCCATGATTCACTTCCATATGACAAGATAGGTTCAATATAACATTTTAGGACTCGTTTTCTAACATTCATTGATAAAGATGTGTTAGCTAATATGTTTCTCATTCTCTGAAATGCAGTCTTTGCTTGGCCTATTCTGTTCCTAATTTCTGTTCTGCATTTCCCATCTGAAGTTATTACTGCTCCAAGGTATTTGAATTTCTGCACCTGCTTTAGAATAGTTCCGCTTAATAAACAGTACAGACCGTAAAAGACGGAAGACTTGTCTTGTGCTATCTCTCTGTAACTGCAAGCCGGTATTCTTTGCAGCCGATACTGTAGAGACATTGAGGTACAGATATTGATCTTCTTGGAACATTATTGGTTTTCTAGCTAAAAAAAAAACAACTCTTTTAGACAAGATTGATGTTTGCCACCAAATAAAAACTGATCGTGGTTTTCTCCAGAGCATGATACAACGGCCTGCGTAACATTATTTGAGATTATGTTAGTAGCTCAACATGTCCTGCAAGGTGTAGAGTATTATAAGCAACATGTTTACTTCGTAAGAAAAAAAAACAACAACAAAATAATAATAAATTTCATGGTTGTATCGCGTGCTCGTACGGCGGGCCAGAAATGTGAGGGCTAAGGGCTAACAAACCCTACGCTTAGAGGGAACACTGAAGTAATTTATTAATATGCTTAACCAGTCTTCAGACAAACATAACTGTATGCATGTACTTGGTAGCTCATAGTTTCAGTTAGTTTCATGCATGTAAATCATTTTAGGGAACCCAAAAAAAAGGACGAAAAAAGGGTGGGGGGGGGGGGGGGAACCAGTTTTTGCCAGATCCAAATTTGAAGATAACAACATGACGATAATGGTATGACAGCATAAATTAGTGAACAGGATCTAGCATGGCCAAGATACTGTCAGAGAGAGAGAGAGAGAGAGAGAGCGTATGTGTGTGTGTTTGTGTGTGTGAGAGAGAGAGGAAGGGCTGCTGAAGGTTGCATCCAACCGCCAGCGCAGAGAAAGCATGTTGACAGTTTATCTCGCTGGGTATGTTAGTTCTCTTTCCCGAATAGTTGGTTTTGACGTTAAAGTAGTCAGATTTTTTCTCACAAATAAATGCAGTCTTTTTTCACACAAACTCAGCCGGCTGCCATTGTTAAGTGACAATATTCTGTATCTCTGATATTCGGGGTAAGCTCAGAATATGGAAGCATTTTCAAGCCCACGTGTAAAATTCCATCTTCAAACACATCTGTTACTGGTAACATGAAAAATCAGAAATCAGTATGAGGAATAATATTCTTCGAATTATTTTTAATCGCTTATGAAACACTGTACTCAAGAACTGACTGAGTGCAGTATCTGTATAATGAGCTATCATCTGTAATGAAAGATGGTTCTGAAACTTCATAATTTTGCAGAAATATAATAGAATGAAGCACGAAAATCCATTACCGGAAGTGGCGAGACTACTCTTACCGATTTGAGGTAGGTCATTTGCTCTAATGTTGTTCATGAGAAAAGCTGGGAGCACTCATTTGTTACACTCACGAAGGAAAAGAAAACTAAGTGAGAAGACTTTACTGTTATAAATTTGCACATATCTTATATTATTACATTTTAGAGAGAGCGGTCTATCATGCAGGAAGCATTGTTTACTACGCGCCGTGGTCTGCTGGAGAGTATCTTTGTTACCAAGTCCCTTACGATGGGATGTAAGGTGGCCGAGTTGAAAGTGCCTTGTCCTTTCACTAGGCGATTGCTCTTCCTGCAGGAGTCTGTGGTTCGTGCAACGGTCGTTCTGCTATTTTTTTTCTATTTTCTACTTTTTTTTTCTTTCTTTCACATATAAACTGCTTTGTCTATTTTCGAGACTAATCATACATACTGTGCTGTAGCATTTTACTTCTCGCAAGAATCGTTTCCAGTTCACTAAATTTTTGCTTATTCCATCTATCCATCCATGCCCTTGGTCAGCGATCCGCTAAGCAGTCACCGTCCAGTACGCCCTGTGGTGTCTTGCAGGGCAGCGGCAAATTCTCTCCACCTCTCAGTCTGCGACCAGCTTTTGTGTTGTGCCGCATGTTATTAATTTCTACTTCTCCAGTTCTCTGCTAGGTAACCTTTGGTCAGTCCCTCTTTCTTTTTTCCTAGGGTGTCCATCACATGGCTGTTTTAGCAGTGTTGCTGGGGTATCATCAGGGCACATGACCCTCCATTTTCAGCAGTTTTTTTAAAAATGTTTTGCTGTCATTCATGTTGTCTAGTTCACATTGGATATGTAGGTGTGTATAATTTATTGTCAGTTGCCAATAAACATTTAAAATCTTTCAGAGGCAGGTTGTGTGGAACGAGGATAATTTGCCCATCTCTTTTTCAGCTGCTCTCCAGCATTCTGCTTCATAAAGGAGTATAAATAACACACAACTCTGTTACAGCTTTATTTTAGTTCTAGTACTGTAGTGGGATGACTTCTAGGTGTTTCCAGGATTAATGAAAGCTGTTCTCACTTTATTTATTCACCTCTTTACACCTTTATTTGTTTCTCTATCAGGTGTTAGTATGCTACCAAGGTATTTGAAGGTATTTGTTTCTGTTAGGTTTTGGTTACTACTTTTAGAAGCTACTTGGTTTTCTGTATTTATTTCATTATTTTCAACTTCTTTATATTGATGTTCAGCCCAGCATGTCCGCTGATTATGTCTGCAGTGCTTTTGTGCATTTTAACTGATTGTAAATAGCACCAAAAAAAAAGCAAAAATTGATTCGCTAGAAATAGCTTCAAATAAACTTTATTCAGCAGAAGAACTTGAAGATTAGATAAGTGTCGGCTACACTGTCTTCTTCTGTGTTCCTGAAGCTGTGACCTTGATGTTCGTTGAAGCTGATGCAGTGAAAGTGTTGAGGCACAGCATCGTGTCAGATTGGCAGCAAGTTAAAGTGCCTATTTTTTCAGTCCCCTAATGGGGCTAAAAAGTAGAGGAGTGTGTAGTACTTCTTTAGCAGGATCCACCACCATATAGACTATGGCCCCTTTAGCTAGGCGAGACTTGCTGCAAGGGTCGCCAGTGGAGAGGTGGGACAGGGTCTTGATCAGCTATGGTTTGCCAGCCCAGACACTAGTATGTCAGCGGTGGGTTGCCGACTGCCAAATTGGACGGTGTTTTCTTATCACATCGACACCGTCAACTGTTGTTTCTTACCCAGCTTGCGTCTGCAGGCAACTAGACAAGAATAGTGTCTTGATGGTAATCCAGAGTTGTTTTGCATACATTTTTAGCAATGACTGTGATCTCTCTGTCTCACTGACTTACCAACATGGACACACACACATTCATTCAAACAACCAAACAAAGATCAAACTTATTTTACATTTCCAGGTTCCCCCAGGACTGAAATAAAAACAGTTTAAAGAAAAAACATTTACTAAGTTAGTTCTTTTCTACCAGTCAAGTGCTGAACTGGAGCAAAACAAATAATATAAGATTATGGTGTATAAAAGGTATGATGAACCAAAATGATTTGAGAGTGGGGCTGAAGTAAAGGGGACTTTTATGTTTTAGTAGAAATCAAATATCTTGTAACTGAACTTCTTTGTTCTTTCAGCGGTGCCAAAAAAAACATAGGAACTCAGGGATGTCCATCTTTGGACGGTTTGTTGGCACATCTGTTACCAGACTTTTGTCTGGAATTGTCAGAGTTCCAGCAGTTTCTAGCTGCTCGGCATATTCATCTTTTTGTAAAATTCAGCAGAGGTTCTGCATTAATGTTCCATTTGGAATGAAGCAGTTGGGCAGTACAGGTAAGTACAGTTTGTGTCAAGAAAGTTGGGCATAGGGATGGGAAGTTGTTTTAAATTTCAAGACCAAGAATCTTGTTTTTCCATTGTCAGTCAATTCTGTATCAGTCTGTCTCACAGATTACCTTTCTTGAAGATCAGTCTTATATTCCATGGTTTGAGCCTAAGAGATTTTTTTATTAAAACAAAATACCGAAGACTTGAAGGAAGTTTGAGCTGCCCTTGAAATCTTGCTCATACCCTTCATAAAATGTAAGTCCACGATGATCCCTCATTTAGGCAGTGATCCACTAGAATTTTTTTGAAACTGGTGCAGTTTTGTTTTTGTTTTTTTAATGTAGAATTAAACCCACTTTACAAACGTCAGCAGAAAGTAAACGTTCATTTGAAACTTATTTTTCTTTTAAACTGTATTTGCAGTGAGATTTCATCATCAATCCTCTGTACTTCCAATGGAGCACAAGGCATCAACAAAGGTTCTCCAGCCAATCTTGTCTTGAGCAAGTCAGGATACCTCAAACCATGTCTTTCCTGCTTCCTTTAGTTCTTCCTGTACTGTGCATCTCCATTTCCCCGATGGCCTGCCCCTCTTTCTTTTTCTTTATTATTATTATGTTTCCAAGTCAAGGCAGTATAGGGGGTGTCTTGTTCTTTCTATTCGTAGTATGTGGCCCAGCCATTTCCATCTTCATCTTTGTGAGATTTAATCATAAAATGCTCAAAGCTGGCTGATTCTCCTCCATGCAGACTGAGCATAGTCAGTCTACTGGCCTGGTTATCCTACAACGATTTCACTGGTTGCTTTCTACTAGGTTTTCAGCAGTATAAATCGGTTATGGTAACCAGCAACCTCCAGAAGTTTCGGGTTTTTCTTTTTTTTAATTGGTAATTTACCAGTAATTGCCAGTTAACGCAACCGCTGCTTTTAGGCATCCCTGATCCATGTTGTGTATATTTTTCCCTCTTGTGATTTTTATTTTTCCCTCTTGTGATTTTGTTTATGTGTGATTCTGTGACAACTTTTCGTGTGTTCTGGATCAGGCTGAAAGAGAACTATCTTTATGTAACTTCTCCAGTCATGCTGTGGCACATTTTTCTTTCTCTCAGTTCAAAAGTACAGGCCCAGGATGTCTGTAAGGCTGACTGGTCCTTATGAAGTAAATAAATTATGCATTTGGTTTCTAGTCTATTCTAATTATAAAGGAAATTTAGTACACTTTATACTTTGTTTTCATCTCCTCAGAACTCTCAATTTCCCCAACATATTGGATTAATTTTTATACAAGCCTCCACATTTCCCTTAATGTATTTACAGCGGGGTGTGCAGCTTACTCTAGTGTGGCTCATCTTGCAGGGAGATATTCTACCTTCTCAGGGGCAGCTCTCCTACCACAGTGTGTCAGGTGCACTATTTCTGGGTTGACTTAACTGTGATGGTGGAGCCTGCTAATACAATTAAACTTCTTTTCTATCTGAATGTTGGCACACAAGGGGTGGGGTGATGTAGTCAGCATCAGCCTGGCTGCCTTTCCTTCTACAGCTCGAGAAGGAGTCAGGCACGTTTTCTGTGTAGCTGGATGATTAGGTTGCTTCCAGCATGATGCGGAGAAGCCCAGCCTTGCCATAAGAGACCAGCACACTAATCACTATGTCACCCAGGCACCCATTTGACATAGAGTACTGAGAACAAACTCTCAACTTCTGATTATGAAACTCTTTGAGATATCTTTGAGATATATTTCTGGGATGTTTGTGTAAGAAATGAGTAAAGAAATTAACAGCTTTAATTTCTGGGATGTTTGTGTAAGAAATGAGTAAAGAAACTAAAGCTGTATGAAGTATCAACATATTCATGACCGAACTGTGTTATTTATTCATTTTTTCTCTCTCCCTTTGATTGCAGGCTCTTTGCTCCAGAAAATCTGTGGAGACAGTTTGATATCACGAAGTGCTTGCTCTTTTGAGTACATGCATAGGAAAAGTATGATTCTGTGTAAAAAAAAAAAAAAAATTTTGTCACATGAAAGCCTTTGTGCTTTTGTTACTTATGTATTCTTTGTTTTTTTTTTTATGCATGTTTAAAGTTGTGACTGGAAATTTAGCAGATGGATCAGAAAATAGTTAATGTGTTCGGAGGGAAAAAACTATAAAGTTTATTTTTAAAAATGTAGGAATGAAAATGTAACACACACACATACACACACACCCCCATTTCATTTGTTCTTGTTTGTGGAAAATATAGATGTTTTCAAGGTTGTGTATAAATTAGTCTGCTATAAAAATTTATATATCTCCAGTAAGCTTTCAGAAAAAATTATGTAAGTCAGAATTAATTTTTTTTTAAAAATCACAAAAACTTTAACTGGAGTTTAGAAATATCAGTCTTGTAAGCCAAACTGTATAGCGGTGATGGCAGCCTATGATAGGCTGCTGTGCTCTTCGAGTACATCCAGAATGGCATCTGAGAATGTTTGAGGAGGGGGAAAAATCTTGAAATTTTCTGAGTGTTAAAAAGTTTTCCTCTGTTTGCTGTAAGATTGTTAAGTTGGCAGACAGTGTTCCCTCTCAGCTGTGCTAGCCGTGCACTGGTGCACAAATTTTTAGACTTAGATAACCATACGGTCCCCTCAGACAAATCTGTCTCTGGTTCCAGCATCAGATATAATTTCTGAATGACTGTTTGACATTATGTCTATATTTGAATTACACATGATTTATGTTCTTTTTAATGTTACTAAATCTGGCAGTTAGTTGTATCTTCATGTATGTGAAAGTTGTTTTGTCTGTATCTTTAATTAAATTTGTCATTTCTGATCTTTTAAAACAGAAATGTACAAGAAAGTAAGGAGAAAAAGGCAACATCCGTTGGAGGGGAGGCCGCAGCTTCGAGGGATCGTGCTGAAAACAGTCATCAAAAAGCCCAAGAAACCAAATTCTGCCAACAGAAAGTGTGTGCGTGTACGGCTGAGCACAGGACGTGAAGTGATTGCTTATGTTCCTGGAGAAGGACATAACCTGCAGGAGCACAACACTGTCCTTGTAGAAGGGGGTCGACTACGAGACACTCCTGGAGTGAAACTGACATGTGTGCGTGGTAAATACGACCTGCCTCATGTTAAGAAAAAATGAGAACAAACATGAGGGTTTTGTCAGTTCAGATGTTTAACAACTCAGTGAATGTTGCTGAAAGGAGAGTACTGCAGCTAGAGATGGATTAAAATGTACCACAACTAGCAGTCTTGTTATGTTTGTATTTTTAGATCATGGACTAAAATGTTGACTGCCAAATCTGATTCTAGATCATAGATTAACTCTTCCCGTGCCACAGGAAGAAACGCGGACGTTCAGTTGGGTGCTGGAATAAAAGCGCGGGTCTTGATCTGTATAGGGGGTATAGTTGTAAAATGGAATGGAAAACAGCATTTCCATGTACTTATTACGTTTCAAAATATAACTAAATATATGAAGATTTCATAAATGCAGAGTTTTTTAGGAAAAAAGAAGTAATGTGATGTTTTTAAACAATGATTGTGTCCAGCTCATCTTCGGCTAGGTTTAGATCTACACTACTTACCATATGAGATGTCTAGATCTACTTGTCGAACTCGTATTGTGATTCTATGTTGAATTCTCGCTAAATTAATGTCTGAAATAACCTCCTAACTACTTCTCCAGTTGTCTAATATATCTAGATCTACTTGGGATACATTCAAAAGCAGTGGGGTGGTCACAGGCCATGTCCACACCTCTATCTACATCATCAAAAATTGAAAATTTTCCATGTTTCTCTTCTTCTCGCTCGGCATCGCTCGTAACTAAGGACTCTTTCACCATTTGAAAAGTGTCACTGGAAACGCAGACGAAATATGTACAATCTAAATGTTACACCGGTTGTTTTATTGAAAGAAACCATGTCGCTATATCGACCTTTGGCACAAATCGGGGGAAACCGGAAGGGTCAATACAGTGACCAACGGCATGGGAAGAGTTAAAATGTTGACTGCCAAATCTGATTAGTCTTTAGATCAAAGATTAAAATGTTGACTGCCAAATCTAATTAGTTTCTGCTATGGCGACTGGGTGAAACTCATTAAATGTTAGTGATGTATGATTTCTCTGCAGATGTTAAGTAATGCTTTTTTTTTCTTTTTTTTTGGCAACATGCCATGGAAAAGATCTTACAGTAAAAGCATCAGGTCAAAGAGGGGGCATAATAAGATATTTCTTACATGCCAGTGTGAACATAAGGGATAGGGTTCTTGGTTGGTTTGGCTGATTGCATGAAATTCTCTGACAACATAACAAAGCTGCTATTATCACAAGCAAAATAATTTTTTTTTTGTTGTCAGCTTCATCAAAATATATTTATTATATCTCAGAAATGAAACAAAAATCTCCCTTCATATTGTAATGATAACCCCATCAAAGAAAAACAATAGTACTGAACAGGAGATTTTGTCCATAACATGATGTTGCTAAAGTTACGCTGCATGCTGTATCAAGCAAATATGTATATTCAAGTGCATTTGGGAAAAGCAAAATGTTTCATATTCCCCATGACAAGTGCAAATATTTACAGCAAAGTCCATGACATTATAAGTATAAAGTTCTTACTAAAATAATCAGCATAAAGGCAGTAGTAGCAGCAGCAAGTTAAAAGACACTAATTCTTACAACAGACTGACAATGACATCTACTATCAGTCTGTCTTTTTATAATAAAATGGTTTTTACAGCATCCGTCAGCTTGTTCTTATGTGATGTGTTTTTACATATGCCTGTACTGGCAGACTGAATCAGCAGCTGCATTTTAAGCATAATTCATTATCACTAGTGTTCTCAGCAAGATTTTTCATGCTTCAGTATTCCTAGCTTTCATAAAGACTTTTGCATTGGACCCTTACGTTAATTTTAAAAAAGCAAAAAAAAAAGCCACTTAAATATGCTTGAGCGATCATAATACAAATGAAACTGTTGGGTCCCATGTTTACTGGAATTTGTGCTGCTGAAGTTTCTGCACTAGTCTCTCTGTTGCAGTGCTTTTCCAGAATTCAGCAGGTTAGAGCAAAGGTCAAAGCTGAGCATGGGAAAAACACACTCAGCAACCATCAAAATTATTCTTGTTGATTAGATCTGTTAAGCAAACTTTTAACACAAAGCGTATGATCTCATGTATTAATCCAGTCTTATTTATAAATCATGTAAGCACATGGCAGTGTGCTAGAGCTTTAACATTCACCAGTTATTATAGGCTGAAGGAGATACTAGAGAGGAGAATGCAGTACCTAACTACTGATTAAACTTTCTAAAGACAAGGTGCTAACTCTCAACTGTGCTGCCTCTGCTCCACCACATAAACTGTCAAGACACCTGTTTTCAGCTTGGATGACTTGAAATGTGTTGACAGTCAACAAATGCCCCACTTCAATTGCATGACAACCCAGTACTTTAGCCACTCCTGCCAACCATGCTCTAGCCCTCCTGAGTAACAAGGTTAAGGCTGTTCATTATAATCACAGCCAGGAAGAAAGATTCCCACTTGAGCCTATTTTCACATAAATTAAATGATAGTATGCAAACAGAGGAGTAGCACAGTTATTGTGTTTGATTCTCATGAAAAGGAGTGGGCTGTAAACATACTTCCTTCCCCAGCACTTGTGTTAGGAAACAACCCCTGAAATTTGAGAATGTGGTTAAAATCTGAGAATATCTATCTGCAGGGCAAGGTACACTAAACTATATTGTATGCAAGAGTTAAGTGTGATGAAGGGAAAAAAAAAACAGATCTGACATGAAGGTCTTCCCCACTTATAATGGGACAATGGTCACACAGATCTTAAGTAGCTGTAAAAAAACTGGAACATTTTTATGTTGGAAAAACAAATATTTAGTATTAAGGCACCCCTTGAAAGTTAAGTGTCTTACAAACTTCTTTGATTCAAAATAAAATGCATTATCAAAGGAACAATGTATATGCATATACTGCTGTCAACCTTTCAACTTTCAAAACTCATAAAATACAGAGCAGAAATATGTCTTATAAAAATAACAATAATCATAAAACAATTGATACAAGTACAAAAAATATTCATGTAAATATTCTACAGCATGATGAATTAATGTCTAGTGCTCTTTTGCTTCATGCTGAATGGACAGGTGGAAAACATTTGCAGCAATAAATTTTGTAATACCAAAAAAAAAAAAGAAACCAAACAAATAGCTCACTTTCAGGATACTTTGATTTGCATAACTGGCAACTATGCCCTCTGAAATAGCATAAGTAGGCAATGGATGCACAGAACTCACCATAACTGTACCATTCGACAGATGCATGCATGATGCTGAGGGTCGTTAGTCCAAAGCCTGCTGAGTTTGTGACTTCGCTTATGTTCACTTTGCACACATGGTTTTGTGACCTTGTGTAAGGACCACTATGTGATCTCAAAGATGGCTGATAAATTCGAGCAATATGCTTGCGTCAAAATTTTGTGTAAAGCTCAGAAAATCTGCTATCAAAACCCTCAAAATGCTTCTTAAGGCTTTGGTGAACATTCTTTAGGTCGAACAGAGTGGCACATGTTTCAAGGTCGGTCAAGTGTGTGTTCCAGGTGACAAATCTTCAATATGACCAATCACCAGCAAAATGCTAGAAATGTGAACAAAAATCTTCATGGAAAACCCGAACACGCTGCATTGCTGCCAAGTTTCTTTCCTCCAATTCATGACACTCGATCAAAGGCAGCAGTGTCCTGACGTGTGCCTTGAGTTTCATGTGATGGCTAACAACATCCCACACCCCTTGCACTCACTTGACCATTCCCTTGTGACTTTGCCTATTTTCCAAAATTAAATTGAAGCTGAAAGGGCATCACTTTGTCACCTTAGATGATTAAATGGAGGTCGCAGGCAGTAATGGACAGCCTTCAGGCATTTCTGGGCCTGGAAGAGGCTCAGGGATCATTTGGTATTATCAAATTTAAATAAAGTAAGTCATTCTTTTTTTTTCTTTCAAAGACCAATCTGGGATCTTTCTGACATCGTCGTGCTCTATCTCTCTTGTTTCAATCCTTTGGGCTCATTCCTACAGATACATTAATCTCTATTCCTGGTTTTTGTCTCTCCTCTCTTTCCAAATATTTATTCCTAATCCTTGTAGATCTCCTTCCAAGTTTTCTACATACTTCAGCAGCATATAGTGTGTATTTTAAATCAACCTTTCCAGTATATTTCTATATGATATACATTCAACATATTTCAAGCTAAGACTCATGTCTGGACCGACCAACAAAAGCTACAGAAACTGGCAATGAATTTATGTGATTTTTTTTTTTTTCAGTGAAATGAGGAACTGAGCAATAAAATATAAAATTCTATGAGGTTTTAGAAAAGTGTATAATTCTATGGAGTTATCCCAGGAGCAAAGAAAGGGATAAAAAAAAATAATGCTGAAAAGATAAAATAGAATAATAACCAATTTTTAATATATGAGATTATATTACAATGAGGGAAAATATCTTTTCAATTATGAATGATGATCGACAAAATAATAAACTAAATGTACACACAAGGAATAATGATAACAGCTAATTCCAATGTTGGTTACAAAGCATGGCTGTATCTACAACAAAAGTTACACCTTAAATAAAAAAAATTATATATATATTCTTTTGACTTTCATCTTAAGCCACATAACTGGGATTAACAAGATAAAACTAAAAAAAAAAACAGAAAACACAGAAAAAATCTAGTGTTAACTACATCTCAGCAAACTTAAGCAGCTAAACAGTAAAGCCTACAAGTACAGATAAGGTTTGTACTTGTTTTATGGCCGGTCGCAGGTCGGCGTACTAACATATGGCTTGTGGGTATATCGCAGCTTAATTCCTAATGAGAGTGTAAAAAAAACAAACTAACCAAGTCCATCAAAATACTGACAGGTTCTAAAGTGTCTCTTCCTCCCATCCTAGGTACTTCACACTGAGACAACATCACTTCTTCCCAGTTTAGGAGTGCATGTGGCAGAAATTGGCTGATTCTCACAACAAAAAAAAACAAACTTTAGGGACTGTAGTACACTATTTTTTGCTTTACTCTGGTACCTGCTAAACCAGTCCTGCATCCAAAATGAACTGCATCAAGCATAAATATACTTCAGTTACATGAGACAGGAGAAATGAATATTCTCTAAATACTAAGCTCTGATTCATGGGTGTCCTCACACTTGCCTTTCCCCCCCCCCCCCCTTTCTTTCTCTATCCAAATAGTAATTAATTTTAGTTCACTCTTGTGCTTTTTTTTTTTTTTTTTTAAATTAGCCAACCAAAGGTTCTTTACTTTCAGGCTACCTCAAGATTATAAAGACAATCTACCTTCATATCATTCCAGGGTTACAGACATAATCTACCTTCAGGTCATTCCAGAGTTACAGACATAATCTACCTTCAGGTCATTCCAGGGTTACAGACAGACATCTATCTTCAGGTCATTCCAAGGTTACAGACATAATCTACCTTCAGGTCATTCCAGGGGTACATGATTTACCTTTAGGTTACCTCAGGATTACACACATAATCTACCTTCAGGTCATTCCAGGGTTACAGACATAATCTACTTTTAGGTTATCTTAGGATTACAAACATAATCTATCTTCTGGTTACTTCAGTATCACAGACACGTAATATTTTCAGGTCATCACTATCCCACAATTAAACTGTGCTCCCAAGCTGCTTCACACCTGCAAACATAACACACTTTCTGGTTGCTTTATGATTCAAACATGAAGCATGTTACACCAGGACTACAAACATGATTAATTTTCAGATTAACTCTAGGTTACAAACATAACATACTTTCTGGTTGCTTTATGATTCAAACATGAAGCATTTTACACCAGGACTACAAACATGATTAATTTTCAGATTAACTCTAGGTTACAAACATAACATACTTTCTGGTTGCTTTATGATTCAAACATGAAGCATTTTACACCAGGACTACAAACATGATTAATTTTCAGATTAACTCTAGGTTACAAACATAACATACTTTCTGGTTGCTTTATGATTCAAACATGAAGCATTTTACACCAGGACTACAAACATGATTAATTTTCAGATTAACTCTAGGTTACAAACATAACATACTTTCTGGTTGCTTTATGATTCAAACATGAAGCATTTTACACCAGGACTACAAACATGATTAATTTTCAGATTAACTCTAGGTTACAAACATAATGTAGATTTAATAATTGTTAATAAAAGCTTGATTCTAGGTAGCCTACAATCATTTTTTCCTAGAAAACACATCTAGAATGAGTTGAAACATCCTGGCCATAGAGTAACAGATGAATAAAATATAAATGAAAATGGTTTAAATTACATTTATACATACATTATGAATGGGACATAATCTCCTACATAAAGTTACTAAGATAAGCAGTAACTGTCAAATAAGGAAAACTAGATCTCAAATGTTGAAGTTACAAAAAATGTCATGTGTGTATTCTATTACAAGAAATAATTGTGGTCAAGTGGTATGATGAGCTCATACGTAATATCTAACATGGGTAAGTCAAGGACCCCCCACCCCATTTGACAGTGTAATAAAAGTACAATGAGAAATGGTCTGTTGACAAATTTAATCTTTATCAACAAAGACATTACAAAAACTCTTTCCTCTCTCTCTCTCTCTCTCTCTGTTGTGTGTGTAAAACAGATTTCTACAAATTAAACATTCACAAAAAAAAAAAAAAAAGCAAAACAGAAGTTGGACCTAGTTTTTCTTAGCATGGCCCATATACATACCATATTATTAGATGCACTTTTCAGAACTGTCAACACTCCAAGTTTAAGCAATGACTGAACACACTTTTTTTAAAGTTACCTGCCATTGGAACACACAGTAATGGCATCACCATTTGCAGTATTCTCATGAAAGCTTGCCCAATGGATCTCCAACATCTTGTCTCTGCCTTGTCAGTACACCCTGACCAAGCTGAATCCTGCCAGTCTCCTGATTTTTTTTTTTTCCCTGCTTAGCTGCCATCTTTGCTGACTCATTTGCTTTCAAGTTTTTCCTGCTAATACAGGTTTCAGTATATTATTATGCCTCCTAATGCCATCAAAATATTTTAGATAAAAAAAAAAACAGAAGAAGATATCTTGCATTGTTTCCTCACTATTTCTATCCCAATTTTTAATTTAAAAAAAAAATTATGTTTTGGTTTTTGTCATATGCAATCATCAGTTGCTGTTCTTTTCAACCTCTTATTTTTCTTTGCATCTTAAGAAAATCCATGAGGTATAGGTGCAGTACAGGGGAAAAAACCCAAAAAACTTGTACTCAATAGGGGGAAAAAAAAAACAACCGATACTCCATTTCTGTGTTTGGGATCCTCAGAAACTCTTTTAAAAAATATAACAGTGTCAAATTCAGACCTATCTTCAAAATACTAAAGTCCTACTGAAACAAGAAATGCCATAACAATGTTGGAATGAGCTATAACTAAATTCAAGATATTTCAACAGTTTGAAGCAAATACAAAGAAAATACAGAAGGTTAATGAAGGTAAGACTTATTGTCAACTTTCTTTACAAGTAGAAACTTGTCTTTGCAATGCAGCATATGTGGCACACAGTTCTTCATATATCTACAGTTTTTAAAAAATGGAGCAAGTCTCCCTCAAGGAGATGAAACAGCTTGAGCTGACCAAACTAATGATGTTTTGTGTAACAATGTGAATGGTGAAACAGCATGAGCTGACCAAACTAATGATGTTTTGTGTAACAATGTGAATGGTGAAACAGCATGAGCTGACCAAACTAATGATGTTTTGTGTAGCAATATGAATGGTGAAGCAGCATGAGCTGACCAAACTAATGATGTTTTGTGTAACAATCTGAATGGTGAAGCAGTGTAAGCTGACCAAACTCATAATGATCACACAAAAATTATCATATTATGTTCTTGCTGACCCAGAAAAGAAATCTCTTTCAATGGTAAGACCAGACTTCCATGACCTGCAAGGACCCTGGTTAAATATCCTACTAAAAGATGATAGGCAACAACAAGCAATATATACATATATATATATTCAAACATATTTTTTATCTGAAACTTTTCCCACTTTTATACCCCGACAAAAGTAAATGTACAACATATTCAGATTCACTGTTCCAGATTTGTACAAGCAATACACAGATCTAGAACAACTCTTTCATTCATTATCACAACTCTCAAGATCTGAATGAGTATGTCACTAGCATACCTGAGATTCTTAACTCAAAAAAGTATAGTACTTTATAGAAGGCAGCAATGAATACACATGAATGTTGGGGGGGCGGGTTATGACACTGTATGGAAACAAGATGACCATGCAATCAGAGCTTCCGTCTAGTTTCTGGAGGACATGTTTGAGAGCATCATTATGCTAGCACTCATGATGGAAACTTGATGGTTTAGCATAAACAGATGTTAATGGGTCACGAGGATGAATGTTTCAGAATATGCAAATGACAAACCTGTTGTGGCATCTTCCAGCAAACAGAAACTGGTGCAAGGTGATTTCCCACTCCTCCCCCCCCCCCCCCCCCAAATCAAAATGTGATAGTTTCCAGTAATCAAAGTAGGACAGTTATTATGTATCTGTTATGTGTATGAAATACAATAAAATTCTACAGAATTAAGTATGAACAGTACATTTCTTAAATTGTAACTTTTATATTTGGAACTATTTCAGTGTGTGCTGAAAATAAATTGCTGTTACTCCTAAATAAATCATCTTCATACTTCACATATACACCATTGTTTATTTAAAAACAATATCCATTAAGGTTAGCAAGATGATCACTTCGCAAACTTCTATGACATATCTCACTGTTAACAAGAAAGATAACTAAAACTGCAATAAACGATGCTGTTGGTATCTGAAGTCAAGTATTCATACTATTTCAGTATTCAGAATACTGCGTTCTTGACATAAAACTGAATGAGTCTTCAATTTTTTTTATTTTTTAACTCTCTAAAAAAAGCCATTTAAGCAGCTCAAGGTAAGTTAGAGTTAAATTCCAATACATTTCAAAACAACAGAATTGAAGGCACTCCCTATAATTTTTGATAAAACTATATACATCCATATAGTTACAATGTTTTCTTTATTCCTACCAGGGTGTCAGATAATTTCCCCGTCACACGTTTTCTATGGGATATAATGCTGTGTATGGATAAAACTAGGACATACTAAAATATTGAGAAAAAAAAAACTGATGCACAATATTTTATTCATGCTATGAAATTATGCATTTATGGCAGCAGTGTATTGGATAATGCATAGATGATGACCTCTCACCTCATGGCTACTTGTGGCTACATATAATGCACACACATACCAACTCAGAATCGAGAGATGGTACAAAACAACTACTATCTGACCATTTATCAGGCTAAATGACAGTCATGGGAGAAGAGAATCTTCACAGATGAGGGTTCAGAATTCTGAGACACTGGCAAAAACAAACAAGACTTGGCCAAAATCAACAATGAGAATCTGAAACTATTCCTTGCAGGCAGAAAATTTTGAACATGTATTAGTTTTACTTATTCTATTACATGCAGTAAATTTCTTGATACACTTGCTCTACCCATCTAAACTATAGCAATGACTCTGGAAGACACACGTATGTTATAGCACTATAGTATTTTCTTACTTTAATCCATGCTGCTCTAGCTGGCTGACGTACTGTCACTGTTATCTGTGGAAGAATGACATTCGGGTGTCATGAATCACAGTTTCCCAAGAGGAAGTCTTCATTGTCATACAGTCTCATCTCCTCACAAAGAAGAGAATGTCATCACACATTCTCCTATAAAACTCACTACTGTCTGTCTGACTTCAGCTTCTCTCATCTCCTCACTTTTTCTCTCACACTAGGGTCTGTGTATGGCTTTTACTTCTCAAAGTGACAATGCCCTATATGACATCGTGTTTGTCCAAATGTTAAAGTGTTGAAGATTTGATTTTTACAGCCTTTAGTGGCAGGCTCTCACTTCCAAAGTTATCTTTAGTTCTCTCTTTGTGGTGAAGATTATAATTCTGTTGCATCTGGCTCTGGGCATTCATTCACTTTTCCATTAAGTTGTAACTGTTGCCGTTACCTCTGAGGGAAGATTCAATAACTTCACTGTGGTTGTCACTTTAGTACTGGTCAAGACCCAGAACACCTCTTATGGGGGCTGCTGCTGGTTAAGGCTGTGCTACTAGATGTTAGGACCGATGTACACCTCAGATTTAGTGAAGAACGCTGAGGTCTACTTCCTCAGCATATTATAAGAAGTCTCAGCCTGAGTCATACTCTTCAACAAAACATCACCTCCAAAACAGCTTTATTTCTTCATACATTGGCCTGTTCTTTCTTTACATTCTGCTTCAAATGCTCCAGGCTAGTCTATCCATCTTCAGTTCTCAAATATTTCACAGTATCTGAGCATCATTTGCAGTTTCACATCTTTGAAACAACAGCTGGTTTCCATCACATTTGATATATTTATACATAGTAAAAGACTGACAAAGATGATTACTTTCATTCAATATGCAAATGTGGCTTGACAGCAAATAACATGTTTTATTTCAGCATTTTCTGATATTACAATATATGTTTCACAAGAAAAATCTTTGAAATACATTTCAAAGGCAGAAAAATTATAACCATCTTAATACTTTGGTGTCAGGATAGTAATGTGAGAACAAGCCTCAACAAAAGGGTAGTTGATATGTGCCCAGAAAGATCTGCAGTGATGACATCCAACTACTTATATACTGTCACTTGATTACTACTGGCAAATCATAAACTTGTTCATCAAAGTAAGTGAGCGATTTTTCTTTAGAATTCCAAGATGCCTCAGATGTTTACCGACTGGATAAAGTGTGCCATCTTTTGGAGGTTGTGCAGTGAGCTCGAGAGTTTATCTTCCAGTGGCCAAAGCTGGGTTCGGGCTTCTTGGTAAGGGAGGCAGAGCTGCAGGATGTGCTCTGAAGAGTAAAGCCCTGTCAAACACAAGCAGTCACTGGTGTGTGACAGGCTGAGAACAGACAACGCTCATAATCAGCAGCGTCCTGTGCATAATCTGAAGACGGTGGTTTGCTCATGTCACAAGTGAACAGTGATGGTACCAGAATTTTTCAAAACCGGTACGCTTGTACCTGTCTTTCATCTTGCACTAGGTATCTTCCAAAATACCGATTTTGTCATCACAAGATCTGGCATCTTATACTTTTTTTTTTTTTTTTAAATGTAAACTTAAACACACTTTTCATACATCAGTGGGAATTAAATTTTTGTGTGATATTTTTCTTACCTTATTTGCTACAAGATTTACTTTTTACGAAATGCTCACACGCTGTACCAAAGTCAAAACTGGCTGATTCTCTTTCATACAAACTGAGCATCATCATTCTGCTGACCCAGTTAATCTCTAGCCAATTTCTCTGGTTGCTTTTTACAAAGTTTTCGATAATATAAACCAGTTACAGTAACTGACAACTTCCAAAAGTTTCAGTTTTTCTCATTTTTTATTGGTAACTTATTGGTAATTGCCGGTTGATGCGATCACTGTAAAGGACTGATGTTTTATCAAGAATATTTAAAATGCTAGCAAATAACAGCAGTATTTTTTCATGTGACCGCTTTTAGATATCTCAAAAAAAAAATTGTTTCCTTAACCTATAAAATTAGGTGATCATAACAAAACTGGTGCTATTAACACAATAAACAGGTGCAGAAAATGCTTGTTAATAAACCTCAATACAGCTGTTGTAAAACTACATTAAATTTGACAAAAATTGTCCTTATAAAATTATTTCAGCACTACAAAAACATGATACAACTGTACAACAAAATCTGAGACCAACACTGACCTGAACTTCCAAGTGCTAGTTCTGTCACACTGTGGACTAGAGAGTCCAGACGAGCATTGATTTCTGTGTCATTTGCACTTTCACAACCTGTGAATAGAATGGGTGGGTCAAAATTGAAATTCAAATATGGACAAAGACTGATTAACTCGCATCCCTGGATGCTTTTAATGAAGTGTGCTTTCTTTTTTGTTTTTTTTTTACTGTTCACATGTCAGTTCTGAGACCATAAAATCTTGACTTTCATAGGTAATGACAAAGCAGTCTTTCATAACATACCAGGCAGGCTGTCTATTTATACAATGATATCAGACATTGTTTATTTCTAGCATGGCTATAGTCTTTGAACCAATGTACCCAGTGCTAAAGTAATTGGGTTCTAGTGAATTATTCAGCTTGAATTATACCCTGCTAATGACAAAAGCCAACATGACAGGGTCATAATGCCAGTCCATGCTGAATTTCTTCTAACCCTGTAAAAGTTTGTCTTTCTCCCAAGCTGAAACCAGAGACTGCTTGACTGACTGATTGACTGGAGTCAGGATTTTCTTATATTACTATCCTGCCCATTCCAGTAATCAATATGAGATGTGTAATACTGACTGTCCTTGTCACATGGTAACTGTGGGTGTGTCACCCTTGTCCTCAGAGGAAGTTTATTCTGCCCTCACCCTGCCTCATCTCCAGTTCTCTCATTCTGTGGATATATGGGTCATTCTTCCACTTAGCTCTTCATCCTTTCCAAATCTGTTCATAACAGCCTTCAATATGTCCATCTTCTTCAGACTCAGTACTCAGTTTGGGGGCATAAGACCTTTCCGCTTGCTCTTTCTATGAACTCTTGCATGCTCAGGACAGTTCCCCCATGTCAAGCCTGGCCTTGAGGCTTTGTAGATCCAAGACAACTATCACTTGGGACAACAAACCAAACCTAGTCTAGGCTAACTGTTCAGCCCACACTTCCTGCGGAACAAAATTCTTATGCTCCCTCTGGAAAGTAAGAAAATCCACCACTCAACTCTCCATATCTGATATGCTGTTTTTATTCATGATGACAATCAGGCTTCAAGAACTTTTAGTTTACAACTACTAGGAGATTCTATAGCAATGCAAAGAACATGACTAGACTGAAAAGAAAAAAAAAAACATGAAAAAATTATTTTTAGAAAATCTGAAATTTACTGGTTCTGTTCAGTGCAGAATGTAGGAGAAGAGCTGGAGAGACAAAAAACCTTGTCAAAAAGATAAGAGAGAGACAATGTACTTTCATAGGACATGCAATGAGAAGAGGGGGCATTGAAAATATTATAACAACAGGAAAAATAGAAGGAAGAAGATCAAGAGGAAGACCAAGAGAAATGATACTGGACAGTCTGACGGGATGGTGTGAGAGGAGATCACCAACTGAGCTGATGGCATGCATGAAGGATCGCGTACTCTGGAGAAGCATAATAGCCAACGCCAGTCGGCACGGCACATGATGATGATGATGTTCAGTGCAGAAGTGGAAGTGAAGTACCCAGTGACCAGGTTTTTCTAGATTTGTGGAATGCAGCTTTCTGTGGTTTATTTGGCATGGAAAAAATGTCCCCTCCTACTTCCCACATCTATAGGAGAATTACTCAGTGTGATGCAGCTTCTGATAACCAATGTCCTTCTGACAGATCAGTGGTGTCAGCCCATCAAAGACAGAGTACAGCAACCACAGTCTGTCACAGACTCATGCATGCACTGATCCAGGAGGTACGTGGTGTGATCAAAAAGTATCCAGACCGAGGGCATAAGTCTGGAACTGACTGACACTGCCAGAAGGGATTAGGCGCAGGTTGACCTTGGCATATAATGTGCATGTAGCTTAAGTCTGCTTTGTTTACAGTAATGCTTTGTTCTTATGTATCTGAATCTGTTCGTCACAAATGACATATCAGAAAACTGGATGAACAAAACAGGAACATGTTTTGGCTGCTCGTGACCTGCTTGAATGCTTTGAAAATGACAAAAACCTTTTAAAAACAATCATAACTGGTGATGAACCATGGGTTTGGGGGAATAGCCCCAGAACTAAGGCCCAGTCTTCACAGCTGAAGACCTCAATGTCTCCTGACTCAAAAAGCATGACACAGCAATTTCATGACAATGCTGACTGCTTTTTAAAAAATTACAGTGGAACTGTGCATCATGAATATGCTCTATCGGGTTAGACAATCAACAAGGGATACTACAATGAAGTTTTGTGGTGTTTGTCACAAAAGGCTGATATTGCATGAGAGCTGCGAGTGGTAACTCCATCATGACAATGTATCTGCCCATGCATCATAATTTATGCACCAGTTTCTTGTTAAGTAAGCACTGCGGGTCCAACAGCCACTATATTTGCCTGATATTGCCTCCTGTGATGTTTTCCTATTCTCAAAAATAAAATACCACTTGAATGGAAAAAAAAAAAAGATTTCAGGATGTCAAAGAGTAACAACAGAATGTGACAAGGCAGCTATTCCCCATATCAGAAGATGACTTCAAAAAGGTTCTTCGAGCAATAGAAACATCATGGGGCTAAGTGTGCTGCTTTGTAAGGAGACTATTTCAATGCTGATTAAATTACAGATTGTTAACTTTTATAGCTTTTTTTTTTTTTTTTTAATTATAAATCCAGTATGGATAGTTTTTTTTTAATCACACCTCGCATGTTTGAATACTTTTCTCTTCATGAATTTATTTGCTCTTCTGTCTGAGCAAAAATGATCAGAGCTAACATATTCCATAGCATTAGAATTTTATATTCATTCTGATCAAATAGAAACACTACTGGGTGCCTTTTAAAACAAAATACTAATGATTATATGATCTATCAGGTTTTCTATAAATACCTAAATCCTACATTTTTTTTGTGTTGCTATTTCTCAATCAGTTGCGTAATTACTGTGCTCTCCCTCTCTCACTTGCTGCTGGTGATGTAATAAACTACCAAAAAAGAACACCCAAAAAAAAGATCAATGATCATTTGCTATGAATCCATGCTAAGAAGGAAGTCCCTTAACCCTGCTTTTTTACACTGGATTCTATTCTGTAGTAATCTATATCAGTTTTTTCTCTATATGTCTACTCTTAAAATGCACACAATAATGTCCAGCTTTATATCATTTCAGAACACAGTGGAGGCAGCATCTGTCACTTTGGTCTGTGCATATCCACAGATTAAGCAATGAATGACACCACAGCCAATTCTGGAAGGATTAATTTCAGGAAATTTCAACCTCCCAGAAAGCATCACACCCAACCGGAAAGACATTTTCAAACAGTCTCTTGGGAAATGATGACTCAAAAATAATTATAACAGGAAAATAAAAAGACAACAAACATAACAGTTTTCTGCAATATCTCCACATTCTTTGGTAGGAATGACCTAAATAAGCATGTCACAACACATGAATCTGCACCAAGATATAATCATTTGCAAATTAATCCTGACAACTGATCACCTACCTTGTAATGAAAGAGAAACTTTGTTGTGGAGTGGGGCTGACTGAGTTCTGCTAACTGGCTGTTTGTTTGTTGACTGAAGAAAAAAAACAAGAACGAAAGAAATTCTGAATTTTAACTTCCGTAGCCGTGGCATAATTTGCATTTATCTCCAAATTTTCAGACACTAATATCATTTTCGACACCATCTGTCTCACATAAGCCCACATCTTCATGAAATCTATTATTTACATAATTTTTCACTCAATTATTTCACACAAGCTCCCACTTTTATATGTAAGCTCCAATGTTAAAATCAAACACACCATTAAAAAGAAGAAAAAAAAAAAACCCTTTAATCCTACTTCTTATCTGAGATATGTAACAGCTAACAAGAATGTTACACTGGATTAGCTAGCAATCCTTGCAATAAGGATATACTATGTTATCATTTTAAATGTTTAATTCCAGATAATAAAAAAATGTAACGAAATAATATCACCCAATACAAAAATATTTTACCTAAAAAAAAAAAAAAACAACCTCAAACTTGTGCAACAAAGAGAAGATTATAAACACGTGCATCATTTTTCTGTCCTTTCTTCAGTCCTTTGGTGAATACATGGAAAAATGGGGTGAGAGTTGGGGTGAGGGGGAGAGAGAGAAAGAAGTGAGCGATGTTGTCCGATTCAGCAGTCAGTGACTCACAGCTGACATCCTAGTATCAGGCCTGGTTTACCACAGCTAACAAAGACCTAATCCCACCTCTCCACTGGTATCTCTGGTAACAGGCCAAGCCTGGCTGATGGGACAGGGACCGCCATAGTCCCCACGGTGGTGGAGTCTGCTAAAGAAGCATTGCACACCCCCTACTTTTTAGCTCTACTCAGGGACTGAAAAAAAAATAGCTGCTGTAACCTACCAACAAGCCAACATGATGGTGTGCCTCAACATCTTCATGGCATCAGCTGCAAAGAACACTAGCTCACAGTTCCAGGGAGACAGAAGAAGGAGAAGGAGAAAAAGGAAGGAGAAAGGAGGAAGGAGGAGGAGGATGAAGAAGAAGGAGGAGATGAAGAGAAAAAGAAATCTCTCAAATTAGGCCTGTTATGTCAGTTCATTCCAGGATTTCCCCACTTTCATTTTCTTCAGCTCACTTTCAGTCACCTCCTCATTTTCTCTTAATCATGAGGGGGTTGCATGGTAAGATTACAGTGACTTGTTTTTGGCTTCCTTTATACCTGTACCAACCACTTCTTTCTTCTCCTTCTAATTTAATCACAGATATAATTATTTCATGGTCTCAATCAATCAAGTGCTGGGCCATGTGGTGTAGGCCATCATTTCTCTTCACAATTCCCTGTCTTTAGACTTGATTATGAGATCTGCCGGTGACTTTCTTCCTAGACGCACCGACAATCCATCCAGTAACTTCTCTCTGTGTCTTCCTCCGTCTCTTCTTCCCTCAAATTATTCCAGTTGCCACAATGTGTTACAATTTTCCTCTTCTCAAAAAATGTCCTACAAATCTCGCTTGTCTGCCTCTGATCTTTGCTGCAATTTGCCTTTTAACTCCAGCCTTTCTTAAGACTTCTTCACTGGTTTTCTTGGTACTTTCAACATCCTTTTTATGAACCACATTTCCATGGCCTCCATTTCTCGCTGTACTCATTCTTCACATCCATAAAATAAAATTGGCTTGATGTAAGATTTAAGTACTCGGAATTTCATGGTCTATAATTTCTAAATTTATTACTTTCTTTATCATCTAGAACTGGATTATTATTTTTAGATACAGACCTTCAGAGCATCTTAAGCGACCACTGGTTTTTTCTGCTTTTGGCTTGTAAAACTCATCTATGCTCCAAAGAAGATGCATCCAATGACAGGGATAAATATGACCCCAAGTTTATCAGGAGACAAAGAAACAACTTCAGGAAGGTGAGACATGCTTACCTCAAGCAGTCCTGGCTTGTTCAGAAACTGTGTGTTTAGTGATCCCACTCTTTTCACAGCTGTATGAATCCCACTTCCACCACCAACAATTGACCTTCGCCCCCCAAAACCCCACGGGGGCTGAGAAGCAAATCCTGGCATAGGCACTGCTAGATGACCACCTCTCTGAACAATCCTGCTGGGTGGGTCCCCTATGGAGAAAGTACTGCCTGCAAATCTGTGAATGTTTAACAGAAAATATTTTCATTTATGGAATTAAACATGCTATAATAAATCAAATGACAGAACTACAACTTTTTTTTTAACAAGGAACGTTCAAATATTTCAAGAATTCAGCACTCGCATCATAATTATCTCTCTCACTGAACCTTTAGGTGTCCCAGGCACGTGGGGATTTTGCAAGGGTTTTCCACAAAGACCTGTCTTTTGCCTCTGTTACCCAACATCCTCTCTACCGTTTTTCTCCATGTCTCCTTTAGCCTACCCTTACTCTTGGTTCCTTGGGGTGTCCATCTCTGTGCTATTTTTGGTAATGAGTTACCGGTCATCCGAGGCAAAGGCCCCAGTCACTGCCAACGTTTTTCCTCAAAAAATCGAAGTAAAGCACAATACTTACAGCTTGTACAAATAATGAACATATCTACACCCTGACATTGGTTTGCCTCTGTCAAAAGTGATAACAATTATGCTTTCCTTCTCCATCTAGTGAGGTGTCTTGTGCTGGCATCATGTTAACTACAGCAAATTCATCAAACGAAGTCATAACCGGCAAACTGATGCATGCAGCTATCACACGCTTGTTTCCATGCTGTCATCTAAAGAAACTGTTCCTGATCACTATGTTTTGGGTGATCTCAAAACACATCTTACATCCTTCCCATACTGTTAAACATCACATGGGGCTCACACTGTAGTTTGCCATATTTTTCTGTTTTCAATGAGTTTTTCAACCTTGTCAAAGGATCTCATGCCTATTAATTTAGCCTCTTTCAACAATGTTCTCTTGAGAGTTTCATGTGGTTGAGCTCTTTTTCTTTGTCCTGTTGTCCAGTCTAAAAATCTGAGAAGTATAGAATATCTGCTACAAAGGAATAAGCCCTAAGCAAAACTGGCCACCTTAGTCACAAAGGACAAATAAGCAACAACCTTGCCTGCTCCTGACTAAGACTGTTCACTGGAAAGGCTCTCCAGAAGTTAACTATCTAGGAGTTGTATAAATGTTTTGCTCTGTGTAACAGGGAAATTAATGGATGCCACAACCATTCACTACCACGGGAGCTACTCGATGAAGTACAGATGATGTATTTCTTTGACAGTCAGGGTATATATAATGATGTGCGTTGTCTTGCGCTCACATAAGATTACAGAACAAAATTAAACTAACCCTCTTCGAGATCGATCCCCAAATTTCTGTGGAGGCTGCCAGTTCTTTTGTGCCGTCTGTTTCCAAGATAGAATTAATTTCTTTTGACGAACTGAAAATGCCTTAAGTGAAAAAAAAAATTATAATTATTTCAATGTATTTGCTGCCACTGCATGTATGTATTTTTTCCATCACATTCTCTTCCTCATCTTTCTATGTAAAACTGCACCACAGACCTTCAAAAAACTTATTTCACTTCAACCTCACAAACTCACTCTCTTTACTTTGCTTCAGTTTCCAACAATTCAGTACCCGGTGAAATGAGTAAATCTCCTCTAGAATTTTACTGTAGCTTTTGTTCTAGTATTTTACTGCAGGTTTTGTTTAAGAAAACTGTTGTTTTCTACACTGTGTTTCAAACTTCTTTCACAGAATGAAATATCCTATTTCCAAGAGCAGCTCATAAATACCACAGTGACTTATGACAAGGCAGCAAGTTCTGCAGATTACAGACACTGAAAACTGTAATGTATGAGTAATTCAGTGAGTGCTGTGCTCCACTAAGGCTGAGATTCTGAACTGGAGATATCTTCACCCCTTGAGGGCAAGGACTTAAATGATAAGAGCATGGGATTCAATCTCTGAGCATTTCTTTCTTTTAAATAGTTGTTTGATTAGAATTTTACTTCTGCTTTTCTGTTCCCAGCTGTCCATATTGTACAATAAAACCATGCTACTGAAATTTTTTAAAGTGATCCTGGTACAAAGTAGCACAGGTGATGATGATTTCAACAGCCTGGAAGCAGGGGGTCTGTAATCGTGATAAAGATTAAGAAACCCCACACATGCTGTATTCTAAATTGGCCAGTGTGATAATGAAATAGTATTGGTTAACACTGTACCAACAGGTAACTGCTTATGAGACTCTCCCAAGTCTGATGAGTCTGAATAGAACAATTCTTTGTTTGATCAGTTGTCTGGACCTGAAAGAAAAAGCAACCAATGTCTCCTCATCGCCTGTCACAGTGCACACCAAAACACTGCTTCCAGTCTGTATAATTTCTGAGATTCTTGACAGGCAAGCATATTTATCTTTCGGTTCAATTATGAAAGCCACCATGTGATCTCCTGCCATTGTGCTTGACACCATAAAAAGAGCTATGAATGATGTTCAATCCCGCAGCTGCATAACTGACTGTAGAACAATGGTTCTTCTAGATGATGCACCGAACTTAAATACTTGCTGTTAATGCTGGCATTTTGCAGGCTTGGCCCATTTAAGTGATTCAGATATACTATACTGATGGATCCCAACTTGCATAAAAATTTACAGCGTGCACAAACAATCTATAGAATTTTGCAAAACAAACTAGCAACATAAAATACTGTATAACGTATATAATAAAACATAGCTCTGAGTTGCAAATAACTCGCATAAGGTTTGCAGAATGATCCACTTACAAAAGTCAGAAACTTTCTGTATGCATGCACAGGCATGGTTATCTTGAACTAACTGCAGTGGTCTTAAAATTCTAATCAAAACAAAAACCACAGTGTTACTTCCTCTTCATGCATTTATAATATCTAGATGCAATATCTGAACCTGGCATTTACAGTTGGCACTCTTTATCAAACCTGCTTTACTGCAGAGCTGCTTATCATTCTCATATATCCTTATAGTTTATAATTGCAAAACAACACTAGATAAAATGTGTATATGGCACTTCTCACGAGTGATTCAAGTTTCCATAAATAAGAACCATTATGTTAATAATGCATATGGGCAAATAATTTCTGAAGTGTTAATACAAGTTTGGAAGAGATTACCACCAATATATACTATCAGTGAAATGCTGCCTATACTGAGCAAATTTTGCAAATAAATTAAAGGTCTGTGAATAATGGACACTAACACCATATCCCTATATGCCTCTAAGGCATGACAGGATTGCCTAAAGAAAAAAAAAAGAATAAAAATAAGCTATCTGCCAGGAATGTGGGTTTCTTGCCCACCCTCATTACAAGCCTGCAACACTGACCCACTTACACACATGAAATAACTAATAAATTTAGGTCAATTTTTTTCATGCTATATTTCAAACTCTTTTCTGCAACAAAGCCAAAATGATCGCAATTTTTGAGGAATTTACGTCCGGACTAAACTGTCTCTCAGAATAAACAACAGCTGCCTTGCAGACTTCCCTTTCAATGTGGAATCACTGAGAATGAAAACACTGATCTCTCTAAAGATGGTGGCAAAATGGAACACATTCAAACTACAGAGACAAAAAAAAAAAAAAGAAAAAATAAAAAGCACCACATAAAGTGTAAGCACTGCACTAGGTATATACATTGGACATAATCAATGAATCTAATTCATTTCACACAACACAGAGACATAAACTTGACTATTCACTGAATATATACCAATGACTGCAAACTGCTGACTCATCTACATCATTTCAAAATGCCCCCATTCAAATGAACACTCACATGTCTGCGCACACATTTCTAACAACACACAACTAATGAGCATCCAACACTGATGGATGACCAAACCTGGCCACAGAGCCTGAATCTGAGGCCAACATTATGGGGCTGCCCTTAAAACCCAGAAAAATTCTAAGTACCTGAACAAGGGTACGCTGGACATTGTCAGTCAACACTTACTTCATGTTGCAGGCACTTATCAATAAGCTGCAGGTAATTCTGGAAACATTCATCTTCTGGACGGGATGCAACCAACAGTTGTGAAAGAACTAGAACAAATTTAAACATAATAATTATGAAAGAACTAGAACAAATTTAAACATAATAATTGTGAAAGAACTAGAAAAAATTTAAACATAATAATTGTGAAAGAACTAGAAAAAATGTAAACATAATAATTGTGAAAGAACTAGAACAAATTTAAACATAATAATTGTGAAAGAACTAGAACAAATTTAAACATAATAATTTATTATTATTATTATATCTTACATCCTTCCTGTGCTGTTAAATGTCATATACAGCTCGTACAGTAGTTCGTCAAGTTTTCATGTTTTTGGCGAGTTTTTCAACCTCATCAAAGGATTTTATGCCTACTGATTTGGACTCTCTTAACTGTGTCCTCTTTAGAGTTTCACGTGGCTGACCTCTTTTTCTTTGGCCTGTTGTGCTCCGCTTGATAGCTTGTTTTGGGATTCTCTGACTGTTTCTTCTCATCATATATTATTATATATACACACATACACAAAAATTAATGCAATTTATGAAATGAACAATGCAGAAGTCATGGTTATGAAGCAAAATTTACAGGGGTCAACAGCAAATAGGCAGGTAAATTAAAGAGAAGTAAAAATATCACCTGCTGTCTACATAATGCAGTCATCTATTCAAATCTGATATATTTTACATGCGTTCATTTACTTTTCATATAATAATGAAATCCAAACTTCAGAACACAACCTACAAGAAACCTCATCAGTTCTACATGGATCTGTACAATTACACCTTGTCAATGTGACCAAATCTAAAGATGAATGGGGTGCCGCTGTAAACCTAAAACACAGAACTACATGGTGAGGATTAAGATTTTAGCATAACTGAAAATCTAACTGAATAAAAGTAAGAGGCTGAGAGGCTAAATGCAGTTAAAAACAACCTTTTGGCAAACAAAGGATGAAAACAAAAAAAAAAAAAAACCTTGAAAAAAAAAGTGTTATATGCTTCAGTAACATGTAGTTTAATACTAACTGCAACACAGTAAAATATATATTTTTTTGAAAGACACTATAATTCTTTCTATAGCTTCTGGGTTCATATTTATCCAAAGAGGAAATGGTTACATTTGTCTTAACAGACAAGGGGCAAAGATGATGTCCATTAGGCAATCAGCGACCCATAGTTGATATGCTAGCATCAGGGTTAGCAAACCACAGCTAACTAAGACCCTGTTCCATCTCTTTATTGGTACCCCTCATAACAGGCCTACCCTGGCTAACGGGGCAGGGACTGCCATAGTCCCCATGGTGGTGGAGCCTGCTAAAGAAGCAATGCACACCCCCTGAATTTTTAACTGCACTCTGGGACTGAAAAAAACAGATTCCATGACCCACTCCCACACTGATATGAAGTTGTGCCTCAACATCTTCACAGCACTGGCTGCAAAGAACGCCAGTTCAAAGTTAATGGGAGACTGAAGAAGAAGAACAAGAAGTCTTAACAGACAGTGCTTACCTTTGCCCATCAGACGACAGAACTGTGCAGGAAGGTCACCTTCTACTACCTCATCTGCATGTGGAGAAGATGTCTGACTGGCAGGATGGTTAGTGCTAGATAGCAGAAGAGACTGGGCTGGGTTGAAGGCTTTTATTGGTGTGTTTAGCATACACTTCATCTCCATTATGACTGGCTTGATTGGGGCACCTTCATCAACTATGCCCTGTAACAAATAACAAGAGTGAAACCACTGGTCACAACATATATACTTGTGGTACCAACACTTCCTTTATCTACCACAGACATGTTCACATTAGCCTTCTAATATGAAGACTATATTATATCTATCAGCTAAATCAACCTGCTAATACCAATAAGACTTCATTTTCAAACTGGCTCATACAAAACTAAGAACTGCCTGTGTACATACTGACAAAGAATGAGACACCCAATTATTTTTATCAACAGACATCTTTTACAGCTTTTTTTTTTCCAGTTATCCCCACCTCAAATGACACTGGCAGCTTTTTTTATAGGATCTTTGAAAAAAAAAAAGCCTCACACAGAGGTATGGTATTAGCGATCATATCTTCCTTGATATGACTATTGGTACACACAATAGTGTGTGGTTCTCTGCATCACACCCAGCTTGCCTGTTCATCCTCTACTTCATAACAGAAACTAGTAGCCATTTCTACAGCTGTTGGGCCTTGGGTACCTTCAATCACACCCGAACCACCAACCTTGCTGTGGAAGATGAATGCACAACAACTGCACCACTCAGGGTCAGAATCTGCAGTTAATATAATCTGCCAACTATATATCTAACTATGATCTGTAATTAATATAACCTGCTAGCTATATATCTACCTCTGATCTGTAATTAACATAATCTGCTAGCTATATATCTACCTCTGATCTGTAATTAATATAATCTGCTAGCTATACATCTACCCATGATCTGCAAAATATCCCTATTCAGAATTCAATCATTGAAACACTTGGCTCTTCCAATTAATCTTCATCTTCATTACACAGTCCCCAAATGTGAATACTGCTATGGTTTTGTGAACAGAGAAGCTATCTTCTGTGAAATGAGACTTCTGAATCATCTTCTGTGAAATGAGACTTCTGAATCATCACCATATGTTTGATGCTATCATAACCCAAAACATTTAATAAACACACCATATTAACAATCATCTTAAATCACATAATGTCACATAATAGAACATTTAACAAAACATAATATCAAGAAACTGTACTGAGAATTAGGCATAAGGCTAACAACCTTATCCTGGGACCTATCTAGAGGCAACTCCTGATGGGTAAAAAAAGAAATTGTTATGGAAACTCGCAGAGAAACCAACCGAGCATCAGGGATGCCAACTCCGAAGAGCTCATTCATCAGCCCCAAACATGTGACAGAGATTGGATTCTGGAATGTGAGAACGATGGCAGCACCAACAAAAACTACTCAGGTCATCAAAGAAATGGAGAGATACCACCTAGACATACTTGGCATCAGTGAAATGCGATGGCCAGGAGCAGGTAAAAGATCGGCAGAAAACGGTAAGTTAATAATACATTCAGGCAGAGAGGACGGGAAACACCAAGAGGGTGTAGGTATAATTAAGTCAAATGTAGCAGCAAAGAGCCTTGTAGAATGGGAACCAGTGAACAGTCGTATAATAAGAACATGAAACAACCTAAGACACGGAAGAATGACAATAATACAGTGTTATACACCCACGAACGATGCAGATGATGAGGTGAAAGACTATTTTTACCACCAATTACAACAAATCATCAACAAAGTCCCTAAACACGACATCCTAATTGCTATGGGGGACTTCAACTCTAAGGTAGGGAAAGATAGCACTGACGTTTAAAAAGTAATGGGGAAAGAAGGAATTGACATGGTAAATCAGAATGGAGAAAGATTAATTGAAATATGTCTAACAGAGGGCATGGTCATTGGAGGTACAATATTTCCACACAAAGAAACAACATGGATATCTCCAGATGATAAAACTAGAAACCAGATAGATCATTTTTTAAAATTAGAAAGCAATACAGAACATTTCTGATAGAAGTAAAGGGCATATAGGGGTGCAGATGTCAACAGTGATCACAATCTGCATATGGGGAAAATAAAACTAAAACTGAAAAGCCAAAACAAGAAATCAGTACACAGAAGCCACAGCCTACAAGAAGAGAATACTAACAATAACTTCAATCAGGAACTTGCCAATCATTCCACAACACTCAGTGAAGTAGAGGAGATAGGTATAGATGAATTATGGAATTCTTACAGCACAGCCATAATCAAAAGCAAGCACTGGACTGAGAAAACCAAACAGAAAAGCATGGATATCAGAAAACACATGGAAGTACATACATGAAAGATAAGCAGCCAAATTAGACATGTTGAATGTAAAATCTTGGAAAAGATCTGGTGAAAGCAACATACAGAGAAATAGACAAGAAAGTAAAAAGTTCAGCTAAAAGGGATAAAAGAGAATACATAGACAATATGGCAAAAGAAGAAGAGAAAGTAGCAAAAACAGGAGATTTTATATAAAAGAGGCTAACATCTAAAGAAAGATCAATCTTTAGCAAAACTGGAACCCTATTAACATCAAGTAAAGACCAAAAGCAAAGATGGGCTGAACACTTCCAAGAAATACTTAATTGACCACATCCAAAAGAGTGATAAACCTTGAAACTGACTTACCATCCCCACAACTAAACGTCAATCTAGATGAAATTACATTGCATGAAACTGAAACAGCAGTGAATTTAATGGCTAATAACAATGCTGCAGGTGAAGATGAAATAACACCTGAAATGTTAAAAGCTATCAATAGTGACAACATGAGACAACTACAGAGAATGTTTAATAAGATTTGGAAAGAAGAAAAGGTCCCTTCTAAATGGAAAAAAGAAATCATTGTTAAAAACCAAAAAAAAAGGCATCCTTAGTGACTGTAACAACTGGAGAGGAGTAACCTTAATATCAGTTGTGTCAAAAGTATTTTGAAAGGTCATTTTGAATAAACTTAAAGATATAGTGGATACTGCAATGAGAGAAGAACAAGTAGGATTTCGAAAGGGGAGAAGCTGTCTCAATCAGATATTTACTCTAAGAATAATACTTGAAGAACATATTGAAAAGAAGAAACTATTAATACTGAACTTCATAGACTTTAAAAAAGGCATTTGATAGCATACACAGAGATTCATTATGGACAATTTTAAGACTATATGAAATACCATCTAAAACTGTCAACATCATTAAAGACTTCTACAATGGATATGTTTGTGCAGTTAAGACAGAAGAAGGGATGAGTGAATGGTTCCAGATTGAAACAGGCGTGAAACAAGGATGTATACTGTCTCCTTTGCTTTTTGGAAGTGCAACAGACTTCATAACGAAAAGATGCGGCACTGGTAACACAGGTATTGACTGGGTACATGGGACCCAACTTGAAGATCTTGATTTTGCAAATGACATAACTCTTATTGGTAACAATGTGAATTCCACGCAAGAAAAAAACAGATATCCTGCTTTCACTTGCTAGCAAAATAGGACTTGAAATTAACAAGGACAAAACAAAAATAATGAAAATTCCCATTAATCAAAATGGAAAAATACACGTAGAAGGCATAGATATTGAAGAAGTCAATCACTTTGCATACCTTGGCAGCTACATAGACCAGGATGGTGACACCAGAAAGGAAGTTATAATTAGAACTGCAAAAGCAGCATTAATCTTCAAGAATCTTGAGAACATATGGAATTCAAAAGTTATAAACACAAAAACCAAGTTAAGATTATTCAATTCAAATGTAATATCCACCCTCATTTATGCATGCGAAAGCTGGAAAACAACTAAAGAAACAGACAAGAAATTAGACTCTTTTGAAAACAAATGCTTAAGGAAAATACTCTGCATCAAGTGGAATGAATTCAAGAACAATGCAGAGATAAGACAGATGACTGAACAACAACCAGTCTCACGGGTGATCAGGAAAAGGAGATGGACATATGTTGGTCACTTGATGAGAAGAAATGATCAGAGGATCCCAAAACAAGCTATCAAGTGGAATACAACAGGCCAAAGAAAGAGAGCCAGACCACGTGAAACTCTGAAGAGGCCAAATTAACAGGCATAAAATCCTTTGATGAGGTTGAAAGACTAGCCGAAGGCAGGAAAAATTGGTGAACTACCTTGCAAGCCCTATGTGATGTTTAACAGCATGGGAAGGATATAAGATATATAAGAATATCAAGAAATAATATAAGGAAATAGATGTATCTTTATAAGAGCTTTATAAGATCTTTACCATCTCCAACTTTCTCAGCTCCTCTTGCCTCTCTCGAAGCTTCACAATACTTAGGTAGATCTTGTGCCTAGCTCCTTTGGTCACATTCTAAAAGAAAAAAGCACAAAAAAAGGCAAAGCAAGATGTAAGAATTCTCCCAATACACGGCCTGAGCCATGACTTTTTTTTTGGCCGATGCAATGTGGCAGCTTATTATTCAAAGATCTTTGATTGCAAATCACAGCTTAACTAAACTTCATGAGACAATCAGACATATGTTACAAAAATAACTGGTTTAACCACCACCCCCACCCCCTCCAAAAAAAAAAGAGAGAGAAATATCTAGATTTTAACCATAATAAAGAGTCTAGATGGTTCCACTCAACTTGTACATCACATTCTAAAACTGACATTGGCTTCAGTAAGTCCAGCTGTGGTAGTAAACATTTATCGAGGTCCTCTTTCCAGATTTTTTTAAAATCAAGGTTTACTCCCCAGACTTTTGACCTTCCTAAATTGTCTATAAGGCAGAGGATCTGACAGCCATAATTAGTACTGTTACACAGATACTTGTACTTAAAAAAAAAAAATTATACATCATGTGTAAATAAGGTGATACTACATACAGCCAAAAGATTGAAGTAAGCATGCTGTAGACAAAGATAAGCTCCCAGCCAAATATATCAACCCTTTAAACTTATGGCAATCTCAGAGAATAAGCTCTTGCATCATATCTACTAGAGATCTGGGCACTGAGTATTTTATCTTTCTGTCAATCTCCTGCATGGCATCGTATCTTGCTGTACTTCTTAGCTTTGTTGCCACACAGAAATGATACTAGTTAGTACTCTGACTATAAAATATCAGTGAAATGAGAATATATACTGTTCAAAAAAAAAAGAAACGCAACACTACTATAGTCATAATGGACATGAAATTTCAAACTTGTATCAAAATTTTATTTTATGGAATTAATGTTTCAATCTTGGCATGAAGAAACTTTAATAATTTAACAATGAAATGATGTTCATTAAATGTGGTTTGGACTTTTATTCTTTGTGACTGAGGCCTCCGTTCAAGTAAGGTGTATGGTCTCCTCTGGCCTGTATCAGGGAGTGACATCTCCTTGACATGGATCTGATTAGCAGTTGGATCTGTTGTTGTGGGATGGGTGCCCATTCTTCCCGCAGTGCAAGAGACAACTGTTGGAGATTGGTTGGTGCCAAGTCTCGCTGGCAGACTTGTCTGTTGAGATCATCCCATAAGTGTTCTATTGGGTTCATGTCTGATGACATGGATGACCATGGAATGGTCTGGACGTTGTTGTCAGCGAGGAACTGGGTGGTGAGTTGTGCCACATGAGGTCGAGCATTATCCTGCTGAAAAATTGACCCTGGTGCAGCCAGAAGTGGAAGGACATGAGGATGAAGGATTTCAGTGATGTATTGTTGGGTATTCAGGCATCCTTGAGTTTGCATTAGATCACTTCTTCCCATGAAGCTGATCATCCCCCACACCAGTACACTTCAACCATCATGTGGAGAAGCCTCACCCATGCAGTTCTGGACGTAGCGCTCATGAACTCTGTGGTAAACTCTTCTCCATCTATCGTGCCACTGAAGCAGTTCGAATGATTCATCACTAAACCAAACCCTTCTCCAATGACCTGCAATGATCCAATGATGATGCTGGTTCACCCACTGCAGTCGGTTCTGATGATGCCGGTCTGTAAGAACAGGACCTCTGTAGGGTCTTTTAGCCCAAAGACCAGAATCGTGCAGTCAGTTCCTGACCATTTGATCTGAAATTCAACAAGTTGCTGTCATTGATTGGACTTGAGGACGCAGATGCAAATCGATTCCTGATGTGATGCAGCTTTATGAAGCGGTCTTCGGCAGGAGTTGTGACTATGGGTCTTCCACTGCACGGCTGGTCTGCAACTGAGCCAGTTTCTTGAAATCATCTCCAAAGGCGACTAATGTGCTTCTAACCACATTAAATTGTCTGGCCAATATATTTTGTGACTGTCCACTCAATAAACATGATGAGTCGTTGTTCTGTAGTGAGATGACCCATACTTGCGCACTGAATTTTCAAATGAATTGATTCTTGGAGCATCAATATTTTATAGGCAATAATAATATAACATGGTCATTGAGTTTTGTGTTCAGTAAGTTTCATGGGATTCTTGTGAACCTGTCATGAGTTATTGTCAAAAATGCTGTTTTGACTATTGTCACTTTTCTGTGCTCATGAATCATCTGCTTTGTACAGTTCAGGTCAGCATGTGAAGCTGATGTCCATGTGAACGTTTCAGGCAATTTGCCCTTGTCTGATCAGATATTTGTTGCATTTCTTTTTTTGAACAGTAAATAATAATATCGATCTGAATGTATCTAACAACTTGGACAAATGCTGCTCTACCCTCCTTAAAACTGAACTTAAAAGCTCGTGGCTCTTTGTGAAGATATGGCAAAAGCATGATGTCCAACAACGGAGTCAGATATGGACTTCTGTAACCTCAAGCTGTATTACTGCAGGATGTATGTTGATTCCTGTAATCTTGTCCATGGAAGAGCATATTTAGTAAGATACTTCTGGCCAGGTTACAGCCTGTTCACTGAGAGCAATTCTTGGATGTATTACAGATTCTTGAATATTTTTTGGCTATGTGGCCCTAATCATGGTGTCACCCCACCCCCACCCCGTCACACCCTCAATACAATCACTGGGAGTTTTATATGAAGTGTTAAAATATTGGTCAACAACCCATATCTAAGTCCTCCACCATGAGTACATTATTACATCAGGGTTGGTGAACCTTAGCTAACCTGGACTCTGTCCCACTGGTGTCCCCAGTAACAGACTCAGCCTGGTCAACAGGGCTGGCATCATTATGGTTCCGGTTCCGGCTTCCCCCCCCCCCCCCCCCCCTAACGACCATGGAATCTTCTGATGAAGCGCTGAATCCTTTCCTGCTTTCTTTTTCAGCTTAACTCTACCAAAAAAAAATAGCTACTGTTAACACATTCCCCACCCAACTTGATACTTGCTCTTCAACACTTCAACCACATCAGTTGCAAGGAATACTTGGCTCTCTGTTCCATGGAGACAAAGGACAACAACAACAACAACAACAACAACAACAACAATAACAACATGATCACATTTTCTTAAATGACTATAGGCAAATTAATTTATTTTTCCTGCCCTTTATCTCCCTACTGAATACAGACTACAACCCTTTCTGACAGATATAAGTAACCCTACCTGATCTTCCAGCCACTCCTCCGTAACATGAAGCATCTGTTCATATGTCAGCTGCTTAAAGAGATAAGCGTACTTGTGTAATCTCAGATTTTTTAACCATACAGGCACCTCTGTAAAGAAAGAGAAACAAGTGAAACATGCAACATCTAACTAAAAAGTTAGTGTTTATCTATGTAACACACAATAATTACTGTACAAGTATACAACTATACACGAAGCACTGCAGTAAAGCTGTGATATCAACTAGGAAAAAAGTAGGAACAGTTTTATTACTTAACAATTACAACGATGTGACGTCTCGGTGCTAGCTTTCTTCATACAAACACAAACAGGACAAAGAATCAGACTGAGGAGACAAAGTATAGATTCACATGAATTCTATGTAGAAGAAATAATAAAAAATGAAAAAAAAATTAATGAAAAATGGAACTTAGCTTCAGTCTTGGAAGAATACAAGTATAAACTCGTATGTATACTTCGAGGAACGCAGTTCAACTCCATTTTTTTTTTCATTTTTTATTATTTCTTTTACACAGAATTCATGTGAATCTATACTTTGTCTCCTCTGTCTGATTCTCTGTCCTGTTTGTGTTTGTATGAAGAAAGCTAGCACTGAGACGTCACATCGTTGTAACTGTTAAGTAATACAGCTGTTCCTACTTTTTTTCCTAGTTTATACATTTTGCGCTTGTCTATGGCACTTATAAATGAAATAAGTAAAATAAAGTTACAAAGAAGAATATTTTTTTAATGCAACGATTTAACTTAACTCTTTCATTCCTGAACTAATGTCTGTGCTCTGCCAGAACAAAATTTGACTAGAAAGAAACTGGAGGAAGAAAGCTACTCTGTAATTTAAAATTATGGGTTGGGTTAGAAATGTGCTACTTTTATTTTTATTTAGATACTGGCCAAACATTACTCTGAGCATTGACTCGCACGGATGTGTAAGCTCTACCAACACTCCAAGTGCTGTCGTGGAGCGAAAGAGAAGCATTTGCTTACTGAAAATTACTTCACTCGTTCCACTACTCTGTCAAGAAAGAGAACTGTTGCCCGTTAATTTTCGCCACGATTGATGAGACTGTGTCAGTGACGGTACAGTGGTTTAAGTAAGTCAAAAACGGCCCAGACTCTAGCTGTATGGAGCTCCTTCTAAACAAGCTGTAATACTACAGCTATACAAGTAAGACGGAGGTTGTGAATACAACACAGCAGTGGACTGTGCTCTGAAGAGTGCTTCTTAGGAGTACTCTGGGGAATTTGGTACAAGTTAGAAACGATGAAGATGGGCCGAGTGTGTTGTCCCCTCGTAGGTGGGCAGCTGCTCATCCTACAGGAGCCCGTGGTTTGAGTCCAGGTCATCATGACACTTTCCCTCACATGCAAAGTGCTCTGTCCACCAATTTTCAAAGCTAACCGCACACACTGCACTCTGTCACTTTACTCTGTGGAGCTGTAAAAGTCACAGCTGTTCATTTTTCTCCATTCATCCTATTTAATATTTCCCAATACAATACGTAAATTTGAACATTCATTGTGACTTCTCTTATACGAGACTCAAAGTTGCTGGAGTTAAATGTTAATCTTCTTTGTTCATTTTGTTACTGCTTCTTCTTAAACGACTTTCATGACCTGCATGGTTAATTACAGCTTGTAAACTGGGCATGTTCTTCTGCTTAAGTTTGGCTGGCAACACTAGGCGTGCTGATGTATTGAACTCCTGGGATATCTACTCCGAGTTGTTGTGTCAATGATTATATATCAATGATCTTCTCAAATCAAAACTCTTCAACAAAGCCAATATTACGTTTGAGGACGTTCAAACCTCAAAACGCCCAACATCATTTCTTTTTGTTTTAAAAATCAAAAAAATTTCTGAAAATGAAACCAAAAAAAAAAACAACGCCACACATGAGGAAAGCCGTTTATGGAGCTGTGCTCTGTCAGCATCAAACATCAAGTTTCTCCTCCTCCTCTCTCCTTTCATTTCTTCTCTCCCCCCATCCCAAGTGTAAACAATGGTCTGGAGACAATCACACAGGCCCATCTGCTCCAGCCCAACAATAAGAACAGCGCTGAAATCTGGCGCTTTTTTTTTCTTTCGAATCAATTCACTGCCATGAGTCTGTTTGAGCCTGTTGTCTTATCTGGCTGCTATGAGTGCAGGTTTCCAGACAACACCAACAGCACGTGCTGTAAACAGATTCTGCCAAGCTCAATATGGTTCCATTAGCTCGGAGCTTTCTGCCGGCAGACGACTCAACTTGATTTCTTTTAATGTGAAAATAAAATCTGTGATTTTAGGTGTCCACGGACGCCGGGATGCTGATGGGAGGCCCGGGGGGGGGGGGAGGGAAACTTCTGTCACTACTACTCTGTTTTAGGGATAAAAATAAGGACGGGAGGAAGATAATGTTGATGACGGTGATAAGAGTGATTACATAAAGAGTACATTAATGGGGGCGGGGGGGGGGGGGGGTTTAAAACTAACGACATCGGTATAAAAAGAAGGGTGAAAGGTAAAATCTCCGTTGCCACGCATTAAGGCATACTGGGAATAAGGTATTAGGCCCGCAATTTCCAAGACCTTCAGCACATGAAAGTGTGATATGGTCAGTATCAGGCCTGACAGTATTTACCTTCCCAGATTTCTCTGGTTAAAAAGTGAACCCAGTACCACTAGATTAGTGCTTAAGGCACCCAGCTAAGCAGGCCGCCACACACTGTGTACAAACTGTTAACCTGACAATATGCTTGCCCAACCATGTGGTGGAAAACTGGACTTTTAAAAAGTATATCTATAAAAAATATAACAGTTACTAATATACACTGACTATATAAGAAATGATGGGCAGGTTTGAAACACGGAGGAAGTTTGATTTCGGCTTTAACTTTCAGAATGAACTAAATACCAGGCAAGTCTGATGGGCAGCATAATCTAAATGACATTCTGCTGTACCAAACAAACAAAAAATCCTTGCAAGAAAACCTTGTGTAAAATTATAAACATGTGTGTGTGTGCGCGCGCGAGCGAATGATCTTCGTTTCTGCAGATGGTACAAAAGCAATTGGTTGTCAGATGATATGCTACAAACTTCCTGATATCCCCCTCCTCCTCTTCTTCCCTTGGCTAATTCTTCCAATATCTGATCGACTGCGTTGGTAACAGAGAATCTATGATGAGCAGTGCCATCAGCAAGATATCTTTTCTTGTTTTTCTATTGTACCGTAACGATAACAGTGGGTGACTGGTTCAACTGTACAAAGTATTTATTGCTGCTGCATTCGAAGGTAATATGTGTAGTACTTAAGCCGGTAGTATGTGCCCAATATTAGTATGTGCTACTGTAGTAGTAGTAGTAATGGTGGTGTAGTCTGAATGTTTTTTTTTTCCATCCACCCACTATCAATTTCTACATATTCCTGTAGGGAATAGATAGCACTAGTTACCTAGGTTGGTTGGCAACCCTAGGCGTATGAAATAATGGGTCAGTTACCGGTCAGTTTTCAGAGGTGCGCAGCTGGGAGAAAATCGGTTTACTGGCCCAGTATATAAAGAAAACATGATAAAATTTTAATCGGTCGGATTTGTAAGCTGAGCACGTAGGAGGCCAGCGTATCGGGAGAGAGTCACGTCACTGTTCAACTACGAATAAGAATGTTTATTCGTCGAAGAAGAACCTATATGTGTATAGGTTAGTATTGTTTTATACTCTGTGATGTGGATGCATGCGAGCTGTGCAGTCGACTCCTCCGATCAATCCCGATCCATTTAGGTAACTATTTTGTTAGTTATTGTGTTATGAATGGTAATGAATAATCATAACTCAGTTAATGTATAATTGCTCTATGTAGGATTTTGATGTTTTTATTTTTTAGTGGTAACGTGAAAGTGATGGTTTATATGGGCACTTAATTTTATATTACGGATTTTTATGCATATGCATGTGAATACATTCTTGCTAATTAGTTATGTTTGTTACAATCTGAATCGAACTTAAACATTTAAGGAAACTGTTTTAGTGATTCTTTTGTTGATAACAATATAAGCTGATAAATAACAACATATAAAATGATGATCCGTTGTTTGATTTTGCTAACTATGTAAAACGATAATTAACAACAATATAAGCTTATGATTATCTGAAGAAATAGTATTGACTGAGTTTGTTTTCTTTCATTGGCGTAGTGCGTGAATCTGTTAGTCTGTGCAATCTTCATGTACCTATAAAGATAAGATACCAGCAACAAAAATACAATATAGCATTATAAAAAAAAATAACAGACATCTTTAGCCCATTTTAAAATTATTATTATTACTACATTCCCATAAACATGGAATACGTTTATTTGTACATATGTTTTCTCTTAACACACTTACAGCCGCCTGCACAGTGTACTCTGATGTGTTTGGCTTCGTAGACGTATATTCCCAACTTTATCATCTGGTTTCCCTGACACACTTGTCAGGTATTCATTTTTTTCGTTGGGTTTGGCTGAAATACAACAGAACCGATTCACAACCCTGCCACCTTCTTCAGAAGTTAACTCGTCATCAGCTACGCAACTCCTGTGCTCAGCAGATGATACAAACAGGAGCTGGAGATTTCTAATAATACTTTGTGGTATACAGGCGTCATAAACGTCTAAGAAGAAGAACGTCATCATAAGTAGTTATGCCAACTAGATCTGCCAGACATTTTGCGTGTCAAGACCTCTCAATGTCACAAACACACAACACAAAAAAAGGCCAAGGGTCTCCTTGCTTCTTCCATCCAACATTAAAAACTTGCCTCATTCAAATCACGACAACGTCGCTACGCCACCACCAACAAGAAGATCAAACAAACAGGGAGGTCCCACCGATCTAAGGTTTTAAATATTTAATCTGTGAGCAAAATCATCGACAAGACGTGACGCAGATGCAGGCAAATGCCAAGACTAAAAAAAAAAAACACGCACAACAGAGAGAGAGAGAGAGAGTTGGACATCCACACACAATAAAGAGAGAGAAAGAGATGGAGAGAGTTGGACACACACACAATAAAGAGAGGGAGAAAGTTGTTCACACATAATAAAGAGAGAGAGAGAGAGAGAGAGAAAAGAAAGAGAGAGTTGGACATATATATACACAATAAAGAAAGAGAAAGAGAAGGAGAGAGTTGGACACACACAATAAAGAGAGAAAGAGAGAAAGAAAAGAAGGAGAGAGTTGGATATATATACACAATAAAGAGAAAGAGAAGGAGAGAGTTGGACACATACAATAAAGAGAGAAAGAGAGAGAGAGAAAGAGAGAGTGGGACATATATACACAATAATGAGAGAGAGAAAGAGGAGAGAGCTGGACAAGCACAATAAAGAGAGAGAGAGAGAGAAGTTGGATACACATACACACATACAGAAACACAGGTTGAATGTTATTTTGCTGGCCACATTTAAACATGACAATATCCACGCTGCCCCATTTTCTCCAGCTCGGCCCATCTCTACGCCTCAGGAACACGTGTCGAACCTATTCCACTCAGGGAAGAAAGTTTGCTGTCATCAAGGCAGGGACGTACTGTGACTAGAACAAACACGTCAAGTTAAATCTTAAGGGCGACACAGGTACGCCCTCGTCTTGACTAGCCCAGGCCCATGGGAAATTACCGTCTGCACAATAACGACATCCATACGAAGGAGGGATAGGGGTGGGGGAGTGGGTGCCCCTATGTTTTAGTTTCCCCCTACCCCCCCCCCCCCTTATCATGATAAACTGAACCATGTTAAGATAAGCATTATATACAGGATAATCCATAAAGTATCCTTTTATTTCTTGCTCTAATACGAGCTGTGTGAATGATGGGTGAATGAATGATCTTTATTTTCAAAGGGTAAAGAATTGGGCACCGCAGGCCCGTCTTACATTCTGCCCTTCACCACTCCATCTTGCATTGTTTCCACACACTCCGTTTTAATACAGCTATACACATTACATGAGGGTGAAAACGTCAAAAGAATGCACAATTAAACTGACTACATTCGCAAATACAAGAGAATGAACTACATGAGAGGTAATTAATCTAACAAGACAGCGCGCACATACACACGCACATACACAAATACATGTTCAGTGCAGTCCTTTTAGCATCACGTTCTTTCATGCTGATCAGCAGGAACATGAGAACCGACAGTTTGAAAGTTTCAGCTTGTCACTATATTTTCCAGACAGAAACCATTTTGTCTCCGCTAGTGGCATCGGAAAACAATGGCTGCCATAGGAAAAGTGAAAGCGTATATTGTGTCCTGTAGCACATTATCAGACGACAACCGGTCCTCTGAGTACTATCAGGAGGTCCACTGACGCCTTATCGATTTGACTACCAGGAGGTCCACTGACGCCTTATCGATTTGACTACCAGGAGGTCCACTGACGCCTTATCGATTTGACTACCAGGAGGTCCACTGACGCCTTATCGATTTGACTACCAGGAGGTCCACTGACGCCTTATCGATTTGACTACCAGGAGGTCCACTGACGCCTTATCGATATGATATTAAATGTCATCTACTGAATAAAAACAATGAAGAGTTCCTGGCATTGCGACATTACATATACTATAGTGGTTCACGAATTATATATATCTCTCTCTCTCTGAACCTTAAGTGCCCAGGGCACATGGGGCTTCCGCAAAGGTTTTCCACAAATGCCTGTCCTTCGCCTTTTTTTCTGCTCTTGCCCAGGTGAGCCCTCTATTGGGCCAGCAACCCTATCTGGTAAAAAAAAACTATCAGACTGCTACAGAAACGGAAGCAAGGGAAAAAGCAAATGCACGAATTATATGTAGCTGGAAAAGTGGTTCCTGGAAGTAAAATGGTTGAGAACCACTGTCTGTATCAGCCGAAACGTGTTTTACGTCTGGTTAGAGCTCACAAAATGTACCACGCTGAATGTAAAAAGTGACTTGCACACACAGAGACACACACAAACACACGCAAATATATATTGACATAAAGTATATGCAATGTTTCTAGAATACTCGAATAGATAAACTGACCCCTACACTCGCGACATATTCTCTGATCCACCCCTGTTGGCATACAAACGTGAGCCAAACCTTAAGGACATCCTCATCCACAGTCACCTGAAGCAGAGCCTTACATATGTTGGCACTAGAAAATGTAACTGCCCCCGCTGCGTTACCTGCCCGGTAGTCTGGGAAACGAAAACGATCACCTTTCGCAAAACTATCCTCACTCTTCATGAGGGATTCACATGCGAGCCCCGTAATGTGATATATGTCATCGTTTACAAAAGATGCAAGATAACGTATATTGGTGAGACTGGCCTCACTTTAGGGGACCGCATGCAAAAACATCTGTACGACATTGCCCACCATGCTTCGAAACCAGTCCCAAATCATTTCAATGGCCTCAACCACAGAGGCAAATCTGATTTTCTGGTAACAGCCATCAAACAATGTCACGCAGATGACACAAGTCGCCTGGTGCTTGAGAACCGCTGCATTCAAAATTATGGGACGCTGGAGCCACATGGGTTAAACTCGCTGTTCAGCTACACTTAACATTCTCTTCAATCATTTTAGTACCACTCCACTAAGCTCCATCCCCTTCTTACTTGTCAAACCTCCTCACAACATCACTTTGCAACCCCTCTTCCCTAATCATCTATTTCAATTTCTCCTGGCTAGGTCAACATTGTATCACTCTCTCTCCACTCCATGGTTCCCCATCCGCCACCCCCAGTTACAACCCACCGACCACATATCACAGATCTCCATTTAAACAGTCTCCACGTTCTACTAAATCCATTCCTGACACACACCGCCGGACAAGCCACACCTTATATTTTACAGCTAAGTAGTCTATTAAATTTTTAATTTTTTTCTTTTTAATAGTATTCATGTGAATCTATACTTTATCTCCTCTCTCTCTATTTCTTCGTCCTGTACGTTTTTGTATGATTAAGGCTCACGCCGAAACGTCACAACTTTGCAGTCGTTAAGTAATAAAGCTGTTCCTACATTTTTCTTAGTTTATACGTTCGAATAGATAAGTTTCCATGCCATTAAGGCATATTGGGGATACGGTGTTAGGCCTGTATATCCAAGACCATGGACATACGAAAGTCTGATGTGGTCAGTATCAGGCCTGGCCGCATTTACCCTCCTATACCTCTCTGGGACCAATTTTTTACAGGCTGGGTGGTGGACCTGGTGCCTTTTTTCTGGTGTGGTGGTATGAATACTGGAATGCAGTATACAAATCTATACGCGAACAAAATATTCAAAATTATTCCTGTAAATGTAATGAAGAATAAGCGCTGGAAATACATATACCGTTACAAGCAAACGACATGTTTTACGGTGTATTAAAGATAACAGTACACAGAGCGTTATATCACGTTATGATTACACATAATATAAGCACGTATACATGCATACAGACTGTTTTATCACACGATTACAAAAACTGCAACATTAAAAAACCTGAATACGACAAATCAGACGGATTCAACGTAAAAGCTGTGTCATTAGCCGACTTGCGGGTGCCAGTTATTTATTTCTTCTTTTTTTTCAACTTCTTCTCTGCCTCTGAGATCGGGTTTATATGCTCAGCCATCTAGACCAGAGTTCCCCCACTTTTTTTCTTACATCCAAGACTCAGCGATCAGTTTTATATCCTCAGCTATCTAGACCAGTGGGTTCTCCACTTTTCTTTTTCTTATATCCAAGGATCAACGATCAATTTTATATCCCCAGCCATCTAGACCAGTGGGTTCTCCACTTTTCTTTTTCTTATATCCAAGACTCAGCGATCAGTTTTATATCCTCAGCTATCTAGACCAGTGGGTTCTCCACTTTTCTTTTTCTTATATCCAAGACTCAGCGATCAGTTTTATATCCTCAGCTATCTAGACCAGTGGGTTCTCCACTTTTCTTTTTCTTATATCCAAGGATCAACGATCAATTTTATATCCCCAGCCATCTAGACCAGTGGTTCTCCACTTTTTTTTTCTTATATCCAAGGCTCAGCGATTAGTTTTATATCCTCAGCTATCTAGACCAGTGGTCCCTCACTTTTGTGTTCTTACATCCTAGGCTCAGTGATCAGTTTTATATCCCCAGCCATCCAGACAAGTGGTCCCTCATTTTTTTTCCTTATATCCAAGGGTCAGCGATCAGTTTTATATGGTCAGCCATCTAGACCAGTGGTTCTCCACTTTTTTTTCTTACATCCAAGGCTCAGCGATCAGTTTTATATCCTCAGCCATCTAGACAAGTAGTCCCCCACTTTTGTGTTCTTACATCCTAGGCTCAGCGATCAGTTTTATATCCTCAACCATCTAGACAAGTGGTCCCCCACTTTTTGTTTCTTACATCCACGGCTCAGCGATCATTTATTATTTTTATTCAGCAGAAGGTACGTTATAGCAAAGTGATAACGCAAACCTGGTTAAGCACCACTGATCTAGACAAAGAGACTGCCTCTAAGAATCCCAGAATCGGTAGTTCTTCTTCAAGCCTGCCCCCGCAGTTTTTCCATCCATACTCTTTTTTCCTAGGAGCAGGTCTGTGCTCACCCGCCTTTGCAGAGAGTTTCTGTCTGTTCATTATACTACACAAGGGACTTTATTTCCAGTAAATAAACTTGAGGCGTTTTATAAAGTGTATTCTCACATTCCTTACCTTGGCGCAGCCTTCATTTAACAGTCTGACATTGCCATTTAAACACTGGTAAGAAGTTAAAATCACAAAAAAACAAAAAACATAGAAAAACAAGTTGAATTCTTTCCAGACTAAATGTTTATGAAGAATTAGAAAAATATTTTGTCCAAACACCATAAGAAATAACATCTTGTTGGCAGAAATGCAGATGAAGCCACTGACGGCAATTATTGAGGAAAGATGCTGGCGATGGTTGGGACATGTGCTCCGAATGACTGCTCACTACCAAAAATAGCACTAAGATGGGCACCACAGGTGAACAGAAGTAAGGGTAGACCAAAAGAGACATGGAGAAGAACAACAGAGAGGATGTTGAGCAATAGAGGGCTCACCTGGGCAAGAGCGGAAAAAATGGCAAAGGACAAGCATTTGTGGAAAACCCTTGCGGAAGCCCCATGTGCCCCGGGCACTTAAGGTTCAGAGAGAGAGAGAGAGAAAAGTTAATACTGTATGAAGTCTGAGTTACGGAGACTGTATAATGTAGACAAGTACAGTAACAGAGATTACACTGGGAAATCCAGAAATGTCCACTCAATTTGTAACATCCCACTATTTGGATCAAACTCAGTGTTGGAATTTTGTTTTCCCCCACTGAATGACGCAGTCACGTGTTTATGGAAATGGAAGTGACTTAATGCTGCACTCTGAAACTTGACACTGTGAGTGTGAAGGTCATTTAACATGAGTTATTTTTTTCAATACTAAAGACGCGACTTAATTGTGTGTGTGAGAAGCGTGCAAGCAGATGTGGTTAAATTTTGTTCAGCAGGCCTTTTTTTATTTTTGTTGTGAGACATGTATTTGGGGAGATAGGTCAGATCATTCTAGAAATTGAAACGGGTGTGGCATGAAAGATATTCTGGAGGACAGATACTGTTTGATTTTTTCGCGTAACATCTCACACAAACACCACTGAGAATAACAAGTTCAAGGGGGGGGGGGAGGGGTTGAGATTTTTCAACACAGACAACTTGGCGATATTAATGTATATATTTTCTGTCACTGCCATGGAAACCTTCGCAGATAAAAACTTGTAACTAGAAACCTGATAACTGAGGGATCTTAAGGTTAATTAACTATCTGGGTGGTGAGCCAAACTAAGCATCAACATTCAAATTAACGAAAAGAAGAACCCTCGTATTTTGGGAAATAGAGAATAAATATAGCAGAGTGGTACAAAATCCATTTGAGATTTCAGTCTAGAAAACTGGAGGAACTGCATTGTGTATAATAAAATAGTATAACTGAACCTAGGGTTTCGTGCTGCAAAAGTTGATATATGTTGTTGCCTGCAATCATATCTATCAGTTACCATCAGAGAGTCTATACACAGCTGTAACACGATATTTATTTTGGTATGAATTGTAAGCTGTGATTTATTTTTGCATCGTGGTAAATGGCTTTGTTTTATATGTACTGTTGTGTTCGTTGTCATTTTAGTTGTACAATAAAGGTTATGAACCAGATACTGGATTTATCAGGTCAACTTGACTGTCAAGATATGGTCTCTTTTCTAGGTCACCCTAACGATTCAGAGATGTCATCTTCTCTAGGTCAACCTGACTATCAAGAGATGCCCTCTTCTCTAGGTCATCCTGGCTATCAAGAGATGTCCTCTTCTCTAGGTCAACCTGGCTGTCATGAGACATCCCATTCTCTGCACTATGATGAGGTTATGAATCTACTGCTATATGACGACACCCTACTCAACTTACAGTGAAAAATGTTTTGGGGGCTCACGAAAACGACAAGAAAATGCATACAGTATAACGCTGAAATTGTATGGAATTCCTGTTTTAACAGAACACTTAAGCGGGAAGAATTAGTTATGTCAGTATAACACGAATATTTATCAAAGTATCTCGGCTTGCTCGGCTGTTGACTCATATTCTTGATATCCTGCTACTGCAGGGATTCTCAACCTATCTGTAAGGTTTCCCTCACAGATCATGACTACAAAATTCATCATAGGCGCTTCTCGCGGAACCCTAGCCCTAGCCCCCCCCCCCCCCCCGCACACAAATGGCGACTCACTACCAAAAATAGCACCGAGCTGGACACCTCTAGGGTTCAGGAATAAGAACCAAAAGAGACATGGAGAAGAACAACACAGAGGAAGCTGAGTAACAGAGGCCTCACCTAGGAGATACCGGGGGGGGGGGGGGAAGGAGGACAGGCGTTTGTGGCACTTAAAGATTCAAAGAGAGAGAGAGAGAGAGAGACGTAAAGTTACTGACATCTTCTGAAGTCAAAGGACTGTTGATGATGATTTCGCAGCCTGATGATAGGAGTATAAGAAAATATTAGGCATTCCAAACTGGGGGGTCTGTAAGTGTTAAAAAAAAAAGTAAGAATATTGGAGGTTCAGAAAGGAAGATAATGCCCGAGGCTTAGACAGAAAACATCCTGCTGGAGATTTTTAAAAATATGCTGGTGGAGATCTGGACACAGAACATGCTGCTCTGTCTGTTTAGATAACGACCAGGATGCCGGAGGTCTAGGTTTACAAAACGCTGCTATAGTTAGTGTACAGTCACAGCAATGGTTCTCAGCGCCCAATTCTTCCTTCCTTCCTTCACAGCCCAAGTTGTCCCAGAATTCACCTCTATATCGACATCTAGAAAGGACTCTTGCAGCGGAATGCTGCAGGGTAGATAATTTTACTGAAAGTTTCGGCATTTACTTCCCTTGTTTATTTACGGCAATTGTTTAATTTTCATTGTTACTTGCCCCTGAGTTATAATGGGCTCAGGCGTGCCCTTTTCACGAGACTTGCGAGACTCGTGAGGAGAGTTAGTCTGAACAATAACTTTGACGGACCTTTCGAGACAACAGAGTCAGCACGAGTGGTGTGGGGTCGAGAGATGTCAGTTTCTGCAGGAATGTAGACTGGAGTAGTTAATTGTTAGAATGATATTTGCGATTTGTTCTTGCGTGTAAGGAATGCAGTTTGTGAGCTAGTTTTTCTAGTTCTAAATGGCTGCAGCACTGGTTTTAGTTAGTAATCCAACCAGAATTGTATTCTTCATTTCATGCTGTATAATTTGATATGTTACTTCATATATTTTTCACCAACTCGACCATATCCATCATCATCGTGTGGCGTGCAAATACACTTATCTGTATATTTGATCAGCGCCTCAGGCCTGGACGATCTTTCCCTGTTGTGTGTAGGCAGTTACTGTTACTCGGTATGTCCACATGTATGTGCATCCGTGATTCAACATTACAACATCACACCGTCTTTGATAACTGGCCATTGTGGCACCAGCACTTTCACGGTGGCGCCGTTCTGAGTCACAAGCTGAGATACTTCTTTTATGGCGGCAATTATTTTTATTAATTACTGTGGTCATCTGCCCCTCAGGAGCCACCTGCTACCCAGTTGAGAATCACTGTTCTAGAGGATGTTTCCAAACATCCACGCTGCGAGAATATCAGGTACATGCCTTTGTTCATCCAGCCCCGCCCCCAAGTCATTTTTGGAGAGTGGGTGGGTTAACATAATCAGCTTTTACATTCAACGATATATATTTTTAAAAAATTGTTACCATACGACCTGTGTTCACCAACGCCATGCGGTGTCCTGTTACATTTCGTTTCATGAAAACAGAACACAGTAGCTGCTTCTTCATTATAAATAACAGGCAGCTACCTGAAAACTTTAACTGTCAAGATAATGTCAGATGCCAGCAGTAATCTATTTAGCTTATTGACTCCAGTGAGACTGAAGCAGAGCATCAAAGAACGTGGATCTACGCTTCTTATAATAAAAGCCTTTCATGGCTTTAGCACAGATGCAGCTAGATGTTTCTTTTTTTTCATCTTTGTAAGTTATAGTGAAGGAACTGCCTTGCCCATATCTCTCTAAGCAGTTAATATGATAGCAAAGCAAGACTGAAGTCTTGTCTTTTATGTCTTTCAAGCGCATTGTCACACTACATATCAGTTTGTCTTTCACGCGCATGATCACACTATACACGGTCCGACAATTAAGTAATGAGACTGATTTTATTATGGCCAATACAAAAATGCCATCTATGAAGCAAAGCATGGAATCCAAAGAAGCAACAATCATCTATGATCTGGCAACTTTTCATCGCCGCCCGATAAGCAGACGACAAACAAGCCGCCATTTTTTTACCTAGTCAGAGGTACATTGTTACGTAATCAGCATGGAGCAAAAAGCTAACAATAAATTATGTTTAAAACTCGGAAAAAGTGCCGCCGAGACAGATGAATTGATGCGACAAGTTTACTGGGACAATTGTTGATCTCGTGTACAGATATTCAGGTGATATTTACGATTCAAAAGTGGTGTGGAAACGATTACTAATGTAACTAGACATGGAAGTCCAATTTCTGTTCGTAATGAGGAACTCTTTGCAAAAGTCAGAGAATGGATACAAGAAGATCGTTGTTTGACTGTAAGGATGATGGCAGATGAATTTGGTGTTAACCGAGAGATCATTCGTAAAATTTTAGTGGAAGATTTGGGCAAGAAAAAAGCTGCTAGCCAGTTTCTATCACATTCGTTGTGTGATAACCAAAAACAGCGTATTGAGTAAGCAAAAGACATCACCAAAACGTGTCGCAGAAATAAACATTTCTTAAATCTGATTGTTGCAGAGGATGAAACATGGATTTTCCACCGTGATCCCACAACTAAACGCCAAAGTGCTCAGTGCAAGCCATCATCATCACCAAAAGGCACAAAAACTTCGTCTTCAAAAGTCAAAAGTGAAGACAATGTTGGTGTGCTTCTACGACAGCAAAGGAGTTATTCACAAAGAATTTATACCAGAGGGACAGAGTGTCACTGCCAAAGTTTACTTAAGTATTCTGAAACGCCTACTGAAAAGGATTCTCCAAGTCCGACCCGAGTATTCAACACCTGGCAGTTTTTTCCTTCTTCATGATAATGCACTGGCTCACCGGGCGGTAGATGTACTGGAATTTTTGGCCCAAAAACAAGTGTGTGTTCTCAACCATCCACCCTATTCCCTAGATTTGTCTCCCTGTGATTATTTTATATTCCCAAAATTAAAGTTATCATTGAAAGGACGCTTCTTTGGTGATACTAATACCAAAGGGCCGTAACATCGAGTTTAAAGGTCATACCAACAGAAGAACTGCATAGGTCATTCCAGTGTTTGTTAGATCGTGCCATAATATCTGTCTTTCAAGCGCACTGTCACAATACATTAAGCTGGACCACATGTGCAAGAGCACATTACATATTAGTCTGACTTTCACATGCGATATGACTCCGCATATCACTTTGTCTTTCACGTGCGTGGCCATGCTACAGATCAGTATGTCTTTCATGTGCGGTTATTGTACTTATCAGTCCACCTTTGTAGTGCAAGATCATACGTCAGACCAGCCTAACTTTCATGTGCACGACCACATTACAGATCAGTCTGTCTTTCACACAGAGTTGCTCTATCAGTCTGTCTTTCATATGAAGTTACCCCATCAGCCTGTCTTTCACGCGCAGTTACTCTACTTATCAGTCTGTTTTTCAAGCGAAGTTTACTTATCAGCCTGTCTTTCACTCGCAGTTAATCTACTTGTCAGTCTGTCTTTCACGCGCAGTTACTCTATTTATCAGTCTGTCTTTCACGCGCAGTTACTCTATTTATCAGTCTGTCTTTCACGCGCAGTTACTCTACTTATCAGTCTGTCTTTCACGCGCAGTTACTCTACTTATCAGTCTGTCTTTCACGCGCAGTTACTCTACTTACCAGTCTGTCTTTCACGCGCAGTTACTCTACTTATCAGTCTGTCTTTCACGCGCAGTTACTCTACTTATCAGTCTGTCTTTCACGCACAGTTACTCTACTTATCAGTCTGTCTTTCACGCGCAGTTACTCTACTTATCAGTCTGTCTTTCACGCGCAGTTACTCTACTTATCAGTCTGTCTTTCACGTGCAGTTACTCTACTTACCAGTCTGTCTTTCACGCAGTTACTCTACTTACCAGTCTGTCTTTCACGCGCAGTTACTCTACTTACCAGTCTGTCTTTCACGCAGTTACTCTACTTACCAGTCTGTCTTTCACGTGCAGTTACTCTACTTACCAGTCTGTCTTTCACGCGCAGTTACTCTACTTACCAGTCTGTCTTTCACGCAGTTACTCTACTTACCAGTCTGTCTTTCACGTGCAGTTACTCTACTTACCAGTCTGTCTTTCACGCAGTTACTCTACTTACCAGTCTGTCTTTCACGTGCAGTTACTCTACTTATCAGTCTGTCTTTCACGTGCAGTTACTCTACTTACCAGTCTGTCTTTCACGCGCAGTTACTCTACTTATCAGTCTGTCTTTCACGCAGTTACTCTACTTATCAGTCTGTCTTTCACGCAGTTACTCTACTTACCAGTCTGTCTTTCACGCAGTTACTCTACTTACCAGTCTGTCTTTCACGTGCAGTTACTCTACTTATCAGTCTGTCTTTCACGCGCAGTTACTCTACTTACCAGTCTGTCTTTCACGCAGTTACTCTACTTACCAGTCTGTCTTTCACGTGCAGTTACTCTACTTACCAGTCTGTCTTTCACGCGCAGTTACTCTACTTACCAGTCTGTCTTTCACGCAGTTACTCTACTTACCAGTCTGTCTTTCACGTGCAGTTACTCTACTTACCAGTCTGTCTTTCACGTGCAGTTACTCTACTTACCAGTCTGTCTTTCACGTGCAGTTACTCTACTTACCAGTCTGTCTTTCACGCGCAGTTACTCTACTTACCAGTCTGTCTTTCACGCAGTTACTCTACTTACCAGTCTGTCTTTCACGTGCAGTTACTCTACTTACCAGTCTGTCTTTCACGCAGTTACTTTACTTATCAGTCTGTCTTTCACGCAGTTACTCTACTTACCAGTCTGTCTTTCACGTGCAGTTACTCTACTTATCAGTCTGTCTTTCACGTGCAGTTACTTTACTTATCAGTCTGTCTTTCACGCGAGGCCACGCTACAGCCGCACTGCTCACCTCGCATCCCGCTGCCTTCGGCGAGAAAGCTATCCCTGGCAGGGTGGGGCCCGTCCTCTTGATGTGAGTCGCTACCCCCACTGCCAGACGACGATACTGAGCTCTGCGGAGACAACGGGGCATGCTCTGCGAACTGTGCTCTAGGAGTAAAAACGGGCTGTATCTGGCTGGAGCTGTGCCCAGAGCTAGACTTGAACCAGTCGGACATCGTTTTCTCAGACGACACAGGTGGCGGGAATGCCTGGGTGCGTCGGAGAGGTGCATGTTTTTTTTGACTGCTGACGTGGCCTAAAATATGAAAGAAAACACGGTCCATTTATTAAGCACAGAATTTTCTATGTACACTGAAAACAAATGTGTACTGAACATGCCCTAATATAGTACTTTACTGCAAAGCAAAGGGTACAAGAATCAAGTACATATGTGCTCTAAATTTCTAATTTTTCTTTCGACAATGATGATGTCCATTTCATCATGAGAGGAGATAGACAATACAAGATTTTCTAATTCATATATAACTAGAAATATTAATCCACACAGACAATTCTCTTAAGAAAATGAAGACAATAAGGCGTTATCTACAGTTTATGTTTAAAAATAAAAAAAAACAACAGAATATTTACAAATGGGAAAAAAATCTCTCCCATAAGCTGTTATTAATGAAAGTAAAGTAATCTATTAGGCACAGCTTAAGAAACTTGGAAATTATTTGATGAAGAAGAATTAATAAGATCATTACTAGGAAGTGGGGTGGGAATGGAAATAATTCCTGAAGTCATACACAGAAAACAAGAGTCTGCCGTCTCGACAATGTTCGGGTGTGGATGTAGACGCTTGCCTTTATGTGTCACCCAGCGACCTCACAGAAAACAGGCCAAAGTTCGGCTAGGTGAATCACAGCTGACCAGGAGCCTGTCCTACCTCTCCGCTGCTACCTCCAGAAAGAGGCCGCAGCTTGGCTATCGCGGAAGGGATCGTTGTAGTTCCCATGGCGGTGCAGTCTTCTAACGAAGTATCGCATACCCCCTGCCTCTTTTTTTTTCTCGTTCAGCTCCCCTCTGTGGCTGAAAAAACATAGCAGCTGTAACTCATTCTCAATAGAGTACAATGTTATATCTCAATACCTTCAGCGCTTCACCTACAAATGACATCGTGCTTGTAGTTCAGTAGTAGTAGTAGTAGCAGCAGTAGCAGAGCAGCAGTAGCAGCAGCAGCAGTAGTAGTAGTAGTAGCAGCAGCAGCAGCAGTAATAGTAGCAGCAGCAGTAGTTGTAGTAGTAGTAGCAGCAGCAGCAACAGTAGTAGTAGCAGCAGTAGTAGTAGCAGCAGCAACAGTAGTAGTAGCAGCAGTAGTAGCAGCAGCAGCAGTAGTAGTAGTAGAAGAAGAAGCTCTGTCTTCTCCCTTTCCTTCGAAAACAAGGAGCGGGAAGGCGAAGAAATGCTCTACCAAGTACTGAAAAAAAATTTCGAAAAGATGGGAGAAAACAGGATCTACGACAGCTGGGGAAAAATGACTTGCGACAGCTGATGAAAACATGACTTGCGACAGATGATGAAAACATGACTTGTGACAATTGGGGGGGGGGGGGAATGACTTGCGACAGCTGATGAAAACATGACTGGCGACAGCTGATGAAAACACGACTTGTGACAGCTGGAGGAAAAATTATTTGCGATAGCTCATGAAAACATGACTGGCGACAGCTGATGAAAACATGACTGGCGACAGCTGATGAAAACACGACTTGTGACAGCTGGAGGAAAAATTATTTGCGATAGCTCATGAAAACATGACTGGCGACAGCTGATGAAAACATGACATGCGACAGCTGGGGGAAAAATGACTTGCGACAGCTGATGAAAACACGACTGGCGACAGCTGATGAAAACATAACTTGCGACAGCTGGGGAAAAAATGACTAGCAATAGCTGATGAAAACACGACTGGCGACAGCTGGGGGGGGGGGGGATGACTTGCGACAGGTGATGAAAATATGACTGGGGACAACTGATGAAAATATGACTTACGACAGCTGATGAAAACATGACTTCCGATAACTGGAGGAAAAATGACTTGTGACAGCTGATGAAAACATGACTGGGGACAGCTGATGAAAACATGACTTACGATAGCTGATGAAAACATGACTTGTGACAGCTGGAGGAAAAAATGACTTATGATAGCTGATGAAAACATGACTTGCGACAGCTGGAGGAAAAATGACTTGCTACAGCTGGAGGAAAAATGACTTGCGACAGCTGGAGGAAAAATGGCTTGCGATAGCTGATGAAAACATGACTTGCGACAGCTGGGGGAAAAATGACTAGCGACAGCTGGAGGAAAAATGGCTTGCGATAGCTGATGAAAACATGACTTGCGGCAGCTGGGAAAAAAAAAACATAACCTGCGACAGCTGGGGGAAAAAAACATAACCTGCGACAGCTGGGGGAAAAAACATAACCTGCGACAGCTGGGGGAAAAAAACAACCTGGGACAGCTGGGGAAAAAAACATAACCTACGACAGCTGGGAAAAAACATGACCTGCGATGCGTGATCTTAAGTCTGAATGGAGGTCGTTTTCCTGTGTTATATATTTTTTTCAGGATGATCTGAGAATATGTTTATGACTGTCCTCTTTTATCAAATCTGGACAAATTACAGCAGGAACATCTGAACTCCTGACGCTGTCTAGCCGTCTTTCCGTGGGGAAAAGAATAAATCAACTGCGTTGTTCTTATGGACTGACAGAGCAGACCAAATGAAGATTTTCTCCCAGCACGGCGGAATACTGTATAATGAGGAACAAGCAACAAAACGCGGGGTAGAAACGTTACTGATCGCAGAAAATTCGCATAAGAACAGTATACCATGACAGTATGACATACCCGTACCACTCAATAGTTTCAGCTCAAACGGTAAAAGCAACAACACTTCCAACTCCTTGTTATCACTGCGCTACTTTATCCCTGCCAAGACTCAATATATGAGACCCAACAATACCAGGGTACAACTGAGGAATGAACAACTTACCGTGCGAATGAGATCCACTCGGATGCAGGGAGGTGAAGTTTGGTGGAGCTGATGAAGTAGCGTGGAGCAGTGTATGTCCATGAGATGCTCCAAATGCCCCAGCATGGCTGTTTGTGGCGCGGAGTGCTAAGTGTCCGTTTTTGGGAGGCGTGTAGCAACCCGAGATGTCTCCATTGGATACTGAGGGGCAGATGGCGGCGCTAGCGTCACAGCCAGTGTAATGTCCTTGCATATCATGCTGGTGGTTTTGCCACAATGAAGCCCCAGACCCCATGATTGGTGAGGGCAAGGAGTGACCATGTGAAGGCACTGTTGCCGGCGGCGCCACTGAAGTGCTGTTAGCAATGACATTCAAGTACTCCTGTGATACAGCGAGAGGCGACATGTACGGAAAGGTATGATGAGAAGATGTAGACACAGAAGAGTTGTGGCTGCTATGTCCATGGTTAAGATTACTACTGGCATTGCTGGCAGAACTATTCTGCGAGAAGTTGTATGTGAATCGTTCGTTTAAACATTTTAGCCATTTCTCAAAGCTGCCCTTCTCCTCTACCAAAGCCGGGTGGATGAGGGAGTAACTCAGAAGCTGCTTGCTCTCCTCGATATTCGCCCCGCTTTGCATCGTATGATTCAGCAGACTGTCAATCAGTGGAAGGTACGCTTTCTTCACCGAATTGTTACCCACCTGTAGAAGTGGTAGCAGCTGCAGCAGATGACGAATAGCAACATCTCCCTTCTCGTTGTACAAGCTCAGCACAAAATCTAGAGAAAAAAATAAAGAACATAGTTTTAAAAGAATTACCCCGTGCCAAACTGTGGTATCTTTGCATCAGTCTTAACAGAAAAGGACAGACATAACTGATATTAGTCAAGGACGGCGAACATTAGGTGTTAGAGACCCTAACTTTATTTTTCGCAGAGTTTTCTGGCACCTGGCTATATCCAAACAGCATGGCAAACGATACAGATATTGATAAAATGGCCCATGACGTTGCGGAAATCACAAACCTGATACTGCATTTCTCGCAGGGGATAATCTCGCATCTTATGGCGTTCGCTCTAGAACATGAAATAAAGCCATGATAGTCAGCCATCATCGCTATCTACCGTCGTCATCATAGTCACTGCCCAGAACAGCAAAACAACCCCGTCCACATCGTTCAAAACACGTCCACTCACTATGTTATACACATATCTCGTTCTATACCCCAACTCTGGGGTTCCCAAACTCTGTCAAACTGCAGCATACTTGATAATACAAATTTATGTCGCGACACTTTCGTGTTCTTAATGGCGGACTCTCGTGCAGTTAACAATACATTTTTTAGCATTTTCAAAGAAAATTCACTTATTACCTTATTACAGAAGCTTTATACCGTCATCTTGTGACCAAAAAAGTAGCAGTTAAAATTGACCATCAGGATGTTCTAAGGACTGTTATAGCCGGAGGTGGGGTGGGGGATACGCTCTCCACTTCAATGAAATGTCTCCAAGGCGTGCGTCTCAAATAGCCTCTGACAGTCAAGTCCACCTCCTGGCCTTCTCGTGGCAGAATTGTTCAAACTGACAGGAGAAGGGGCGAAGGCGAATATCTGGCGCCTGAAAACCAGACGCTTCGGGTAGATGAGACTAGATGTTTGGTAGCTCATCTACCGCTGCTGGTGAGATTCTTCAGCTGCCGTGCGTGGAGTGGGGCTCCTCCCGGCCAGTGAAGAAAGGCGCGAATGAGGTTGCTGAGTGGCGCCACTATGGAAAAGGTGAAAGAAAGGGATTAAGTGAAGTAATCAGTAGTCTCGAGGTCAGGACTGGTCAAATCACGGCACATCTGCTCTGGAGGTCGGCCACGTCCTATGTGCACTCATACCAATTGAACTGCATGAACCGGCTTAACCCAGGGATTAAGATGCTGCTGGCGAGATTCTTCGGATGCCGAGTATGGAGTGAAACTCATCCCGGCCAATAAAGAAAATGCGAAAAAGCAATTAGGGTTGCCGTGCGGCGCCGATGTGAAAAGGTGATGGAAAGGATAAATTGAAGCTTAATCGGTATGTCCAGTAGCCTCGATGCGAGAGCTACTCATACCACGGCACCTCTGCTCTAGAGGCCGGCTACGTCCGATATACACACATATTGGTGAAATATGCCTAAACGGGCTTAAACCAGGGGTGAAACTTGATGGCTACTTATGTCACGGTGCCTCCGCTCTAGAGGTCGGTCACTTCTTAAACAAGCCCATCCTGGGATATGCCTAAACTGGGTCAACCCAGGGGTGAAACTTACTAGTGGCGAGGATTCGTCCTCCTTGACAAAAGCTCCGTTCTGGTCACAACTAGGAAGGGGAGCGGCCACAACCACAAAATGCTGAAGTCGGAGACACTGGACCAGGGCAGTCTAGGCAGACAATCACCTCTCACCCGGCGGGGATGTATGCGTATCCTAATCACGCTGAGGTTTTCCGGTGAGAAAGTCCAACGCTGGACTGGATGGGCAACCACCTCTCACCCAGCGGGGATATACGGACATCCCAAGACACGTCGAGGTTTTACGGTGAGAAAGTCCAACCCTAGATTAAACTGATGCAACGAAAACCACGGTGTCACGCATTCCCGCTTCTGAGACCCACCGAGAATACAGGCTCAAGCCCTGCGATACTCTGAACCTCTTGTGCTCCTGTCGGGGACCACGAGACCTATCGAGGACCAAAGGAGTAAATTCAGTAGGATCAGGGGGCGGTCTTGGTGGTAGAAGCGAACGAAGAAGAAGAAAAGAAGACCATCGGGAAGCGAAATGTCGTCTGTTATTTGCTTACATCTTGTGCGAACGAAGAAGAAGAAGAAGAAGCTTACATCTAGTGCCCAAATTCAAAAAGGTAAAACAACACTAAGGGGACAGAACAACCAGAAGCTGAGTACCCCCACATGGAACTATGGTAGCGTAAAATGAACCAGCTCTGATTGGACTAATGGTTGAAAAAGGGGGGGGGGGTCTTCTTTCTGATGACGAAATTTCACGGCACATTTCCAAAATTTTGCGGCACACCACTTGGGAATCCCTGCTCTAACTACAAAAAGTCAAGCCATATTACGCACGCTTGTCTAACACACAGAGCCGGCGTGGAGCCTCCATATACGGACCAATAAAGTCCTGAATTCTCATGTATCTCTGATACTGGAGAAACACGATAAGCATGAAACTGGAGACTGGCATAACGAACACGAGACACTGCCAGAACCAGACCAGGAAAAAAAAAAAGAAAGAAAAAATGATAATTAACAAACACAAACAGAAAAACATACGGGGAACAAAATAATAATAAACCAGAAAATAAAGAACAGTGAGTGTTCGAAAACCCAGTCGTGCTTCTCTGACTGTCAAATATCTACATCTACAGATGCCTTCATAACGAAATGCGTGGTTTTCCCGGTTTTCCTATTCTAAAAATGAATAGTAAGACTAACATGGCAAAAGAATACCAGAAAAATGTGTCTCAAATTCTATTTTCCTGATAAATATATTTACTTTCGGAAATTTATTAGCTGAGTACCAGTTCCTTTTATCTTCATGGATACAAAGGTTGTTTTTTGTTTTGTTTTGTTTTGTTTTGTTTTTGTAGGTTTTTTTAAAAATCTTCATAAATGACAGTTCTTTCTATGGAAAGACAAACTAAATTTCGGTTCATAAGACCGTGTATGTGACTCAGACAACACAAAGAACGCAATAAACCAGGAAGAAATAACATAAATGTTTCGCGGAAATAGCCGGGCATAAAATGAAACAAGCATTGTAATGGCGGGAAAGCATGTGTTTTACGAGAAGTGGAAGGATGCAAGATTTCCAGCGCCAGGCCCGCAGTGTTCTCTCCCACTCTTTCTGTCTGTTATTCTGCTGTTCAATCTGCCAATCATTTTATTCATCCCCTGCTGCAGTTTTGTTTGCTTTATGTTATTTTGTTTCTAGATAAAGCGCCGACTGGCCGTGAGATGTTTCAAAGTAAAGTCTCAATGAGGAGAGCAGAGTCATCGAAGAAAGCTCTCTGATTTAATGAAAGATATCACGTGTGTACTACAGAACTTGGGCAGCCAAGATAACTAATGAGCAGTGCTGAGACAAGTTAACGAAAAAAACACAGTATATTAATAAAGATATGGAGGAGGCAGTCATCGTTTTTGGGCCATGAGAAGAGAGAAACTGGAAAACATCATAACAATGAACAAAACTGAAGGCAGGAAGGACAGAGGACGGCCGAGGACTGACTTTGTGGCATGGAAACAAATCAGCAAACAGAGTTACTTAGAAATGTCAAGGACCGAGATTTGTGGAGGAGAATGACGACCGCCCACCCCGCCGGCATGGCAAGTGATGATGGTCATGCACAGAACTTTCAGGGTGGCGGCTTGGAGCATCTGTAAATCTATATCACTCTGGAATGCCTGCAGCAATTTCAACCAAACCTGGCGCACATGTTACTTACAATCTGGACAGTACACTGTGGTGGTTAGATCATCTCTAGGATACCCCTATGACCCATAGAGGTCGGGGTGACATGTAAAAATAATCGAAAATGAACGATATTGGTGTCGAATCCATAGTTTTCGCGGTCGCTGAGATGAACAGTGACACTCCTGATGCAGTTTAAGTCCAAGTTCAGCCACAATCGGCATGGGGGCCTAGGGTCTGGGTGAGACGGGGTGGGACATGTACAAATAATCGAAAACGACCGGTATAAGTGTAGAATCCATAGTTTTCGGGGTCGCTAAGCTGATTGGTGACTGTCCTGGTGACAATTAAACCCACTTTTAGTCCAATAGAAGAGACAGAACTCTGTAGAACGGTATTGACTCTGCAGAACCTTCTAGAAGGTTGTGGAAATGAACAGAATATTGTAGAACCTTCTAGAAGATTGTGGAACTGAATAGACCTCTGTAGAACCTTCTAGAAGGCTGTGGAAATGAAAAGAACGTTGTAGAACCGCCTAGAAGGTTGTGGAAATGAACAGAACAGAACATGTTAATTGGAATAAATAAATACCCGGGAAATGCCTGGTAATCAGCTAGTACATAAATAAACAAACAAAAACTTTCAGCTAAGATTTCACGTGAAGTGATTTTTTTTTTAAATTGACAAATATCTTACTTATTATTTCTATTTTATCCATTCACCAACTTATTTCACTTAGGATTTCTTTTCTATTCATGACATACAACATCGTCCGTTTTGCGATCTTCTGAATTCTTGTGCCACAAAATCGGCTCTGTTGTCAGACAGTGCTCGTCACGGGTTTATATATGAAAAACAGTAATAACATTTGTCAGAAGATGCCAGAACAAATAAAACGTCTATACAATTTATGAGTCACAAAGAGTGCAATGCTCCAAACAAGTACTATCAAATTTTCGTGTAGTTCTTGACGTTACATTTAACATCCTCTTAAGGGAACAAGAAATCGCGCCGTCAGAGGAATTGACAAATATGTCTTATCAAGGAAGACCTTAACGACCACAAAATGAAAGTATTATTAAATAAACGGAGAATCCAGGATGCCAAATCACCAGCGTGGCGTAATTTTACGACCATCAAGCCAAGTCGTCACAGCAACACAATGACCCGTACTTTCGACGTACATTCAACACTACATGCAGGCATATTTTCAAACTGACATGTCGAAATGTGTTGGAATTCTAGCATCTTAACAAAAAAGCTACTGGGACACCACATACAAATAGTGTAACAGGCACTTATATAGTGTGTTTTCTATTCTTAAATTATGGCTCTTGAATTATGATTCTTAAAGTATATAAACATATGTGGCATAAATGATAAAAAAAGAGGAATTAGTGGAAGGAATGAAAAAGAAGGAACATAAAGACCACGGGAGTTGCAGACACCAAACTCAGAGGCAGGGTCTGTAAACAAATACAATCAGAATTATGTATTCCCATACTCCGAAGTGAGTGAGCAAGAAAGAGCACAACAGGATGTCGGAATGATCACAGAACCAAACACGGCTGGCAAAATCTTGGAAACAAATTATATATATATCAGAAAGAATTATAACTGTCCAAATAAAAGAAAATGAGACCACAACCTATGTCTAAATATATGCTCCTTGTAATGCACCAAACATGGAGGAAGAATGTGAGGAGTTCTTTGACAACCTCCATGATACACTAAACAACATAAGTAAAAGGAAAATGTTATAATCATGGGGGGACTTCAATGCAAGACTGAGAACTAGTAGAGCTGATGTAGCAGTCCACATGATTGCCTTCGGTGACCAGTAGTGCGTGAGAAATGAAAATGGTACAGGCTCCTAGAACTGTGCAGGCAACATGATCTTTTTATCACAAACACATTCTTTAAACACAGAGAGTCCTAAATATCTCTCTCTCTCTCTCTCTCTCTCTCTCTGAACTTTAAGTGCCCAGGGCACATGGGGCTTCCGCAAGGGTTTTCCACAAATGCCTGTCCTTTGCCTTTTTTTCTGCTCTTGCCCAGGTGAGCCCTCTATTGTTCAACATCCTTTCTATTGTTCTTCTCCTTGTCTCTTCTGGTCTACCCTTACTTCTGTTCCCCTGTGGTAGTGAGCTGTCAGTAAAAATGGAATCATTTGACATGCAGAAGCCAAACTGATTTCATACTAGCAAAGAACAACAAGAAAAGGCTAAACATAGATGCAAAAGCAATACCTAACCTGAGTTCAAGCACAGACCACAAAGCAGTAGTTGCAGTCATCAGAACACACAGAACTCCCAAGAAGAAAAATGAAACAATAAAATTAAGCAAGCTCAAGGAAAAGAAAAATATGAGAAAAAAATAAAAGAACTGCTCACAAACTTAACAACACAAACAAAATCAGTAGAAGATGAACAGGCCTTGTTCAAAACTAGTATTTTGTGACTAGCAAAGGAAACATGTGGCACTATGAAAAAAGGAGTAAAGAAATTAAAATAGCATGGTGGAATGATGAGGTGAAAGAGGCTGTAAAAGAAAAGAAAAATAAACAAAAGAATGGATGAGAAGTAAGGAGGACCTACACTACACTGAATATCGGATTGCAAGAAGAAAATATAAAGAATGGATGAGAAGTAAGGAGGATATAAACTACACTGAATATTGAATTGCACTAAGACACTCTACGCGCGTAATAAAAGAAGCAAAGGTAAAATCATGGCAGGAATACAGTGAAGTATTAAACAACATTCACAAAGAAACTACGAAAATCTTTTATAAAAAGATCAGTGCAATCAGAAAGAGAGCAGAGCACTTCGACTCAACAGAGATTGTGAACGATGTTAAAGGTGATCCAATATGCGAACCAGAGAAGGTAGTTCTGCGATGGAGACAGTAATTCGACAAGTTACTCAATATGGGTAAACCGAGGCAAGTCTAACCCTAGACTTCGACTAGTGATTGGACTACAGTTAAATGAAACTCAGAGGGATTTACAAAAAATAGAAGCTGTACAGACGCCATCTTTTCCCTAAGACAACTAACTCAGTTAAACACATCCAGATACTGCACATAGCTTACGTAGATCAAGAAAAAGCATTTGATACAGTAGATAGATATAAACTGTGGAAAATCTAACAGCATTATTGAGCTAGTACACATCTGATCAATCTATGGAAAAACCTCTATGAAAACAGTCAGTGTACAGTTAGAATAACTGCAAGGACACTCCGAACCATTCATCATAAAATATGGAGTGAGGCAGGGCTGTGTAATATATCCCTTACTATTTATAACATACATTGACAACATCTACAAAGAAGCTAACATACATAGTAAAAACTCCACCACAAAGCTGCACAACAGCTCAACCCCAGAAATAATGCCAATAAACCCACAACACCTTCCAGAAGACATACCTGATAGGAGGATCATAAATGAACTCCTTTTTGCTGACGATTAAGCACTTATAGCCACATCAGAAAAAGACCCACAGCAGATCATGGATAATTTAGCAAGGGCATGTAAAAATAGAACTGGAAAATATCAACCTATAAAACAAGGGGTGCGACAAGGATGTGTACTATCTCCAGACCATTTTTGTCTGTACACCGAGAATATTCTATGAACGATCATCACAGAACCAGGCATAAAAATTGGAGGATACAATATTAACAACCTTCGGTATGCTGACGACACAGTACTGACAGCTGAGAACCAACAAGACCTGCAAAATCTCTTGGATAAAGTCACCAAAGAAAGTGAACAGAAAGGCCTTACTTTTAACATCAAAAAGACAGAGACTATGGTTATATTTAAGAAACAGAATCTACCAGCATGCAGTATAAAATTAAACGGAACTATTCTAAAGCAGGTGCAGAAATTCAAATACCTTGGAGCAGTAGTAACTGCAGATGGGAAATGCAGAACAGAAATTAGGAACAGAATAGGCCAAGCAAAGACTGCATTTCAGAGAATGAGAAACATATTAGCTAACACATCCTTATCAATAAATGTTACAAAACGAGTCCTAAAATGCTATATTGAATCTATCTTGTTATATGGAAGTGAATCATGGACAATAGGCAAGTCTGCATAAAAATCATTGGAAGCAGCAGAAATGTGGTTTATTAGAAGAATGTTGCGAATCCCCTGGACAGCAAAAATAACTAATGAAGAATGTATGAGAAGAGCTGGAGAGACAAAAAAAAACCTTGTCAAAAAGATAAGAGGGAGACAATGTACTTTCATATGACATGCAATTAGAAGAGGGGGCATTGAAAATATTATAACAACAGGAAAAATAGAAGGAAGAAGATCAAGAGGAAGACCAAGAGAAATGATACTGGACAGTCTGACGGGATGGTGTGAGAGGAGATCACCAACTGAGCTGATGGCCTGCATGAAGGATCGTGTACTCTGAAGAAGCATAATAGCCAACGCCAGTCGGCACGGCACCTGATGATGATGATATGTAAAAGCCACAACACGAAGATCAGTGCTGGAAACAATGGAAGTCATGACCATAGCGAGAGAAGAAATCCAAACAAAGATCTTCCTAGACAACGGGGCCTTGAAACAAGTGAAACATTTAAAATACCTAGGTATTATACTATCATTCTTAGGGACGACTGACACTAAGATTGAGAACAGATGCAACAAAGCAAATTAGGTCATTGGACAAATGGCTCCTTTATTGAAAAACAAATACATCACAACTGAAATAAAAAGGGCACTGTACAACACGATTTTCTTCCCAACTCTATGCTATCAATGTCAAACATGGACACTAACAGCCATGAACAAAAGAAAAATAATCAAGACAGAAATGAGATGTTTAAGGAGAATATTAAATGTGACAAGAGGAAACCAAATAAGAAATGAGATCATCAGGGCAAAGGCTGGAGTAACACCAGTATTACACTATATCCAGAAACAGCAAGTCAAATGGTTTGGCCATGATACACAGTTACCACCAGACAGTATATCACAGAAAACATTCACACTAAGATTTGTAGGTAACAGAGGAAGAGGCCGTAAGGGATGGAGAGGGGAAATTCCCTCTCTCTGAATCTTAAGTGCCCAGGGCACATGGGGCTTCCGCAAGGGTTTTCCACAAATGCCTGTCCTTTGCCTTTTTTTCTGCTCTTGCCCAGGTGAGCCCTCTATTGCTCAACATCCTTTCTGTTGTTCTTCTCCGTGTCTCTGTTGGTCTACCCTTACTTCTGTTCCCCTGTGGTGTCCATCTTAGAGCTATTTTTGGTAGTGAGTTGTCAGTCATTCGGAGCACATGTTCCACCCATCGCCAGAAATTACAGAAGCATTAAATATCCAACTATATGAAGCAAATCGCTGAGCCCTATCAAGACGTCTATTTGTCTCCTCAACACCAAAAGGTGTATGAGGAAGGAGACAAGACATAAAGACAGCATCGTGTGTAACGTTTTTTTTTTCCTTTGCAAATGTTGTACAAGCAATACTGATGTATGTGCGTTATTAATTGTCTATCTCTGAAAATGACTGTGCATGTAAACTATGTGCAGTGTGAATGTGTGAGTGTGAGAGAGAGAGAGAGTGTGTGTGTGAGAGAGAGAGAGAGCTGTTCGATCGTAGAATTTTCTAGCTTGGACAACAAGAACATTCATTGACTAGTTTTGCTCTTGAAAACGTTGAACCATCACGTTCACAAGATCGTAGTCTGTTATTTGCGACTCAAGAGTTAAATTAACCATTGTTGCTACACAAAGAGTAAAAACACAAGGAAATGACTTGGCAATTGTAAAAAGCTCGGCATCCGCTACTGACTAGCTTCCAGGAGGAAAATAGTATCTATTCTCTGTGTTGGGAACAAAATGATGCGTATGGGCGTTGCCTACTTAATTTTAGAAGTGTTCCTTATATTTATTTCTTATTAGTTTCCTCTATTTTCCACACTTCAGTGTCACAGCAAAAGCTTGTATATAAGACTTGTCATATCTGAGACAGCAGGACCCCATGTAACAAAGAACTTCACTTCTACAGGCTGAAATATCTGAGATTTCCTTAAAGCCGGCACCGTGTTGCTTTAGAAATGAGTTACAGTGGCTTTTCTAACGTCCTGTGCCTGTTCTGACATCTAAAAAAGCAGGTTCCTTTGCTTCTTCTTCGCTACTGGAAACACTCTGGTCGATATTCCATCAGAGAGGAAGAAATACTGTAACTCAACAGCCCATTCCAAGACGAAAGTCCATGGAGCTAAGACAAACGTCACTGGTCCTGATAATGCGTCATCTCACTAACGCTGAAAATGACTCAGCCACATAGACAGCGGCGTCATTCGAGATAGAAATACAAACGCTGACTAACGTCCGACCGATTTACGGCCGTTCGTGTTTACGGCCGAGGTCCTATAGTAAAAATTGAAAAACTGACCAAACCCGCCCGCAGAATTTTTACGCATTACGCTTATCGACTCCAGTGGCGCTGCCAGCCATACAATGATATAGCACATATCTAACCTATAATATAGCACTGTACCTAATATGTATGTCTGTGGATTTGTATACGTGGATGTACATTTTCGTGTCACTGAGAAGTTATTACAGTTCTTTATTTACTGTGTTATGATTCACACTTTGTGGTTAACTTCCACAAAGTTACTGCGCTAATTTGCATTCTGCTAGTATTTTCAAATGCTGGTAAACATGTCTATTCATCTTGTAAAACGGCGAAGTGTACTTGATCCCGCGCCCCCCCCCCCCCCCCCCCCCCCCCCCGCTTTTCAACTACAACGACCGACATACGGCCAAATCGACTACTACCTAAAGGCCGGTCCGAAATACGGCCATTAAATCGGATCACGACTGAAACGGCTAACTTCAGGGCAGAAGACATAAACGCAGGTTGACTGAAATCAGTAAAACAAAGGGTTGGTAGAATCAGTGGTGAGAGAAGCTGGTTGCCGAAGTGGGACGGGCACAGCGAAATGTTAGGACGGAGCCCAGAAGCCAAAGCCTTTTAATCTCAGATCAAACCTTGACCCATCCAGCTAGGAGAATTTAAAATTACCTAGCATTACATCATGTGGGACAGTCAGACAAAACATTTTGACTGACTAGTCCCTGACCAGACACGCTAGAGCAGGGGACACCAAATGTGGCGTGTGGTCAGTTTTACGCTCCGTTGAAGAACAAACATCGAACAGGAAATCTGAGAATTTCAAGGCGTTCATGAAAATCTCTCTCAGCTAAGTCGTCAGCTTTGTATCGTCACGCTGAGTTCAGTTCATTGTGTTACTGCTTTGACTGGCTGCTAAGTTACTGCCTGTTAAGCTGACACTAGGGCCCGGGTGTTGAAGCAAGAACAATACAGCACAATTATAAATGAATATTAACATTTCTTCTTATCTTCTATCTTATATCCTTCCCGTGCCATTAAACGTCACATAGGGCTCGCAAGGTAGTTCGCCAATTTTTTTCTGTCTTCGGCGAGACTTTCAATCTCATCAAGGGATTTTATGCCTATTAATTTTGCCTCTCTTAACAATGTCCTCTTCAGAGTTTGACGCGGTCTGCCTTTTTCTTTGACCTATTCTGTTCCACCTGATAGCTTGTTTTGGTATTCTCTGACTGTTTCTTCTCATCACGTGACCAACATATGCTCATCTCCTTTTCCTAATCACCCATGAGACTGGTTGTTGTTCAGTCATCTGTCTTACCTCTGGATTGCTCTTGAATTCGTTCCACTTGATGCCGAGTTTTTTCCGAGTGCTTTGATGAAATATAACATTTGACAAACAATAATTCCGCAATGGAAATTTTACGAACAAGAACTTAAGAACTATAATTCCACTTTGGAAATATTAACTAATGATCATCTATGGAAATGTATTAAATGGAGAGGTATCACCCTCATGCCACTCACCAGCAAAGTATTTTGTCCCATTATTCTCAACAGAACTATTCCAGCGCTATAAGCAAAACTTGGAGAAGAACAGGCGGAAAATCGTGCATAGATCAGATATTTCACGTAGGCAAATACTACAGCAGGCCAACGAATAACACAGCACGACATATATACTGTTCAAAGAATAAAGAAAAAAAAAGCCTTCGATAGTATCAATATAGAATCACTATGGAAAATTCTAAGATGGATTTGGCCTCCCTCAAAAGAGAGTGAATTTTATCAAGAGCCTATACGAGGGTATTCAAAGCAAGGTGATTTGCAGAGACCATACTTCCGATAGTTTTGGGGTGCAGACAGGAATGAAGCATGGATGTGTACTATCATCAACATTGTTTATCTTGGCAGTAGTCTGGTTAATGTAGGAAACAACATCAGACAAACGCACAGGACTACAGCTAACCCTGGACAATACCTTGCAGGACATAACAAATAAGTTAACCCATAATGCTAGTAAAACAGGAAACGTAGGAAAGAAAGTTAATGAAACAAAATGCGAAAAACAGCAATGTACTGAGCGTAGATAACAAAACAGTGTAAGAGGTCAATGAGTTTTTAATATTCTGGCGCAGAGTAGCAGAAGACTGAAGCAACGAAAAGGATATCAACAACAGGTTAACTAGGGCAAACCAAGCTTTCGCAACACTGCGCAATATTTGGAAATCCATAAAAGCTGAGTGAGGAAATGAGAATCAGGATATTTAATGTTCTAAGAGAGTTATTATACGGAAGTGAATGCCGGAAAACCACCGAAACAACAGAAAACAGAACTCCTTCTAGACTAAATGTTTACGTAGGATTAGATTTTGGCCAAGTCACGTTATAAGGAATAACATCTTGCTGGCAGAAAATGCAAATGAAGCCATTCACTGTTGGCGGTGGCTGGGGTATATGCTACGGATGACTGGTAACTCTACCAAAAAACTGCTGAACTGGACACAGAGCAAAACTAAGGGCAGACCAAAGGAGACAGGGAGAAGATCAACAAAGAGGATGTTGAGTGACAGAGGACTCACCATGCCAAGAGCAGGGAAAAAAAGTGAGAGACAGGCGTTTACGCAAAACCATTGCGGAAGCCCCTTGTGCCCTGGGCATCTAACAGTCCAGAAAGAAAGAGAGAGAGAGAGAGAGAAAGAAAGGGAGAGAGAAAGAGGGATAAAGAGAGAGAAAAGGAGAGAGAAAGAGGGATAAAGAGAGAGAAAGAGGGATAAAGAGAGAGAAAAGGAGAGAGAAAGAGGGATAAAGAGAGAGAAAAGGAGAGAGAAAGAGGGAGAAAGGGAGAGAGAAAGAGGGATAAAGAGAGAGAAATGGAGAGAGAAAGAGGGATAAAAAGAGAGAGAGAGAGAGAGAGAGACTGAACTAGCTTTCAATGATGCAGCATGAATGGCCAGAAAAACTGCACACTTTGTTGTCTCAGCCGTCAGAGACGACGAATCCATAACTTGAAAGCCGAAGCAGAACAGAATTTCTTGGAGCGCTCTTCGGCAGATGTAAGAAGAACTAGATTACCGTTTGTTATTGTCTGGTATAATTTTGTTGCCTGGCTTTTATTTTAAAAAACTGAAGTTATTTCAGACCAACAACTCCCCCCCCCCCCCCCTTCTCTCTCTCTCAGAATCGACTAGATTCTTCAGCTCAGTAAGTTATAAAATGTAGAAAAGTTGAGAAAACAGACGATTACAACTACGTGAAAAAAAGTAAGTAGGCTTACGTACGACTGCAGCATGGGGCTCATTTCTAGTCATTCTCTTTTTTTTTATTCTCACGTTTGTGTTGTTGTTGTTCTTGTTGCTACTGCTATTATTGTTGCTGTTGTTTTTGTTTAACTTGGAGATTCCTCTAGCCTCGAAAAGACGGAAGAATGGGCCACAAGCCATGGTTACAGAGTCAAGTTACGACGTTCCTCTCATTTCCTTGTTAAAGCACAAACATAGTGGGCAGCTGCCTAGAAGCTCCACGATTCAAACCTTCTTTAGTTTTACTCTTCTGTGTGTGGATTAAATAGCAGCCAATGTTGGTACGGGCCCGTGTAGTTACCATGGCCCCTGGAGAGAAAAGAATAGGACCACTGCCACCTTCCACGGATGTCGTAAGAGGCGACTGAGGAGGTTCGGGGATAGGCCACCGACTTGTTCCTTGTAGCGTTACTGACAGACGGAGAGGAAAACCAGGAAACTTTGTCTTGCAAAAGGAGGGGACTCTGATAACAGACCGTATGACGTTATGCAGTCAATGCCAAAAGGAAGCTGCAGAACCGACTTTACCATTGCATGTTGGAATGTTAGAGCAATGTATGAAAGTGGAAAGGCTGCTATGATAGCAAGAGAAATGAATAGATATAATATAGAGATACTGGGGCTGAGCGAAACACACTGGACAGGAACAGGTAATCTTAGACTAGCAACAGGGGAGTCAATCTTATTTTCAGGTCACCAAACCCCAGACGCAACACACTCAGAGGGCGTGACACTAATGCTATCAAGAGAGTCCTTGAGAGCATTGAAGAGCTAGAAGGCAGTTAGCTCAAGGATAATTACAGCCTTTTTCTCAACAAAGAAGAAAGATATTAAGTTGAATATCATCCAGGTATACGCATCAACAAATGATACAGAAGAGGTAGTAAAGGACGAATTCTACAACACTTTGCAGGAAATCCTAGACCAACAAGGCAACAAACACATAACAGTTCTAATGGGGGACATCAATGCACAGGTAGGTAAGATCAATACAGGTTAGAAGAAAGTAATGGCCCAAAACAGATTAGGAATAATGAACGAAAATGGAGAAAGGCTAGCAGATCTATGCATGCTTAACAACCTTGTCATTGGAGGAAGTGTATTTCCACATAAAACTATACACAAAGTCATGTGGGTATCACGGGATCATGTCACTGAGAACCAGATAGACCATGTTTGTATCAGTAGAAGCTTTCGCAGACTATTGCAAGATGTCAGAGTGAAACGAGGGGCAGATGTAGCTTCTGACCACCACCTACAGATAGCTAAAGTGAGAATGAAACTGAAGAAGCACCACAAAATAGACATGGCATGGAAAAAGATATAATACGGTACTGTTGTAAGACCCAGAAATCGCAAAGAACTTTAAACTGAAACTGATCAACAGATTTCAGGTTCTGCATGAGTTATACGAAGAAGATACACCAGATATGAACACTGTGTGGAATAGTACTAAAGAAATGTGGAGCAAATCATGTGAAGAGACAGGGGGATTTAAGAAACCCCAGCACAAGGAGTGGATTACATTGGAAACACTGAAGAAGATAAAAGAAGGACAGAAATGAAAGCACAATTAAATGACAGTAAAACAAGACTAACAAAGGCCTCAGCTCAGCTCAGAATACAATTTGGCTTATAAAGAGGTTAGGAAAAGCGTAAAGAAAGACGGACAGGCGTATTTTGATAATATGGCAGGACAGGCAGAAGAGGCAGCTGGTAAAAACAATATGAGAGCTCTGTATGAAATTACCAAGAAGTTAGCAAATAGACTACGTAGGATAGAAAAGACCATCAAAAACAAGGAAGGTAAGGTAGCAACATTAGAAGAACAGCAGATGCAAAGATGAGAGGAATACTTCAGCGGAATCCTAAATAGGCCAGCACCAACAAAAACAGAGGAGATACCAGCAGCAGAGAATACTCCAGACATCAATGTAGAACCCACCCAGCAAGGCCGAAACTGAACACGCTATCTCAGAGCCGAAGAGAAATAAGGCACCGGGTCCAGATGGAATTGTAGAAGAAGTGCTCTTAGCGAACAAAGAAATAACAACAGAAATACTACTCTTACTATTCTGCAGGATTTGGGAAGAAGAGAAAGTCCCAGATGACTGAAAGGATGCACATCTTATAAAACTCCATAAGAAAGGATATACAATAGAATGTAAGAACTATAGAGGCATCTCCCTGCTCTCAGTACCCAGCAAGGTCTTCAGCAGGATTTTGCTAAATAGAATTAAAACATCAGTAGATAGTAAACTAAGAGAAAAAGCAAGTAGGTTTCAGGCAAGGAAGATCCTGTACTGATCATACTGCTACAATGCGAATAATAGTAGAACAGACAGTGGAGTGGAATTCTTCACTGTTAGTTACATTCATTGATTACGAGAAGGTATTTGATAGTTTAGATCGCAGAATGCTATGGAAACTACTGGAACACTATAGTATCCCAGCCAAGATAACAAAGCTTATAACGACCGTATACGATAGAACAACTTGTAGAATCGTGCATGGAGGAACTCTCACAGAAAGTTAGTGGAAACAGGCGTGCGGCAGGGATGTTTGCTATCACTATTCCTATTTCTTCTAGCAATTGATTGGATCATGAAAACTACCACACAAAGAAAAAGAAATGGGATACAATGGACACTGTGGAACTAATTGGAAGATCTTGACTTTGCAGATGATGTGACACTTCTGGCACACAGCCACACACAAATGCAAGAGAAACTTTAGATCTTAAGCAAGAATTAAGCTAAACTAGGACTATATAGTAACAGACAAAAAAACAAAGACAATGAAAAGTAATAGTGCAAGCAATAGTCTCATGGTAGTTGAGGGAGTGCCAAATGAGGAAGTAGAGTATTTCATATATTCAGGCAGCACAGTGGATAAATACGGGGGAACGGAAAATGATGTTAAAACTAGAAAAACCAAGGCCAGGACAGCATTTATCCAACTTAACAATATATAGTTATCTAAGAACATCAAAATAAGAACCACATTTAGGCTTTTTCAATGCAGTCGTAAAGACTGTCCTACTATATGGTTCAGAGACATGAGTTATGACCAAGACAATACAACAGAAGATACAAACATTCATGAACTACTGCATGAGGAGGATTTTAAACATTAAATGGCAGGACAAGATCATGAACGAGGAGGTCTAGGAAAGCCCAGGACAAGAACCTATGAACCTACAAATCATGTCTAGGAGGTGGAGGTGGATTGGTCACACTCTGAGGAAACTCGACACCAGCATAGTAAGACAGGCACTGACATGGAATCCTCAAGGAAATAGAAAACGAGGAAGGCCTAGACTCACTTGGAGAAAAGAAATTATGACAGTGTTCAGAGACAAGGGATACACATGGAAGAAAGCAGAGAATAATTCCAAGAACAGGGAAAAGAGCCTTTTATCCGTGGCCTATGCTCTCAAGGGAGTGAAATGCGATGATGAATGTGGGTACGGGCCCCACTGCAATGTTTTACCCAGGGCCTAAAAAAGCTTTTAAAGATGGTCCTTGTTTCTTATATTCCAAACTTTCATTTGCTTAATGTGTAGTATACTACTGTCTTAAAATGTTTACACAATCTATAAACCTATAAATTATTATATAATGTTATGGGGGAAAACCCATCTCAGGCTAACAAATTAAATCCAAATAAAAACACAGATACGCGCTACATTTCAAGTAGTTATCATTACTAATAGGCTGTTATACAAATCCTCAGTTATAGAAGACATTCTTCAAGGTACAGCTAACTTTGTGTGTTTTTAGATTTGCCAAAACAGAATGAACATTGACACCAGATCCTGGTTTTTTTGTTGTTCCTTGACAACTCCACGGCCGATTCAACAACATAAAAAATGAAAGCATTCAAATGTCTACATTTTGTAAACAATTTCGTTCACTGTAGACAACTCCGAGCGAGGTAAAGACGAATAATAAAGCCCTAACAACAAAAAGCCCATTAAATTCCTTTCACAAACGTTGCTTAATATATATAAAAAAGAGAAACAAAAATACAGCTACCTGTAGCCAATTAAACTCTTCATATCTCCTAAACCTGGCTGGCTGAGTGGTACCAGGTTCGAGTCCCAACAGTGGGGATTTTTTTCTGCTACCACCACATCACAAAGCCCCGAGGGTCCACCTAGCCTCTAAAAAATAGGTAGCAGAGAAATCTGGGAAGGTAAATGATACTGACTACATGACACTTTTATGTGTCAATGGTCTTGAAAATACGGGCCTAACACAGCATCTCCAGTATGCCTTAATGGCATGAAAAAACGGAGATTTTATATTTTATCTTTACCTATATCTCCAAAGTCCGAAATGCAGTAAAATTTCTGGGGAATCTACTGCGTTCCTTCAACTTTCATTAGACGGTTATATCCTTCATTTATTGGTAATCGTATTTGCACTTACATCTCTGGACAGAGCACGAACATAAGTAATATTTTCAAGGTTACTCCCGACTCAAGCTTAACTTCAGCCTATCTTGATGGCCACAGGGTGGTTAGAAACGATGAAGTAAATAAAGCCAACCCCCCACCCCTACCCCCCCCCCCAAAAAAAAATTTGAGTAGGACAACCCAGGACTCAAATAATGGAGCTGTGAAGACAATTACTTTCGCTGAAGTGAGATGTCAAAACCTAATCAGTTTTAGATAAAGCTGGAGTTCACAATGGTTCAGACACTTTTCTTCCACAGATTCCATAACCCCGAGGCCATCACTTAACGCTTGCTGTGACAAGACACGATTTACACGATGTCTATAAATCAACACCTTGAAAGCGGCCGGCACCGACAAATTTATTCACATGGATGATTCACACTATTTTTTTTTTTTTAAATTTCAGACATTTTTTTAAACCGGTCTTTAATACTGCTCGACACAGTTCCTGCTATCTTCACAAAGCAAATAACGGACTTCCGGGTATATATCAGAAGCTGTATACTTGAAGCATCACTATGTGCGCACTACGACAAATCCTGCATAACTACTGCACACGTGACTGGAGCCGGCTGCGAGAAGTTTAACAGCAAAAGTAAATTAAGGCAACTGAATGGCGACCTTATGCTACGTTGTTTACGTTACACTGAATTAATATAACAGTAATGTTAACTCATACCTTGGCAGCTACACAGACCAGGGTGGTGACACTAGAAAGGAAGTTAGAATTAGAACTGCAAAAGCAGCACTGTCCTTCAAAAATCTTGAGAACATATGGAATTCAAAAGTTATAAGCACCAAAAACCAAGTTAAGATTATTCAATTAAAATGTGACATCCAGCCTCATTTATGTATGCGAAAGCTGGAAATCAACTAAAGAAATAGACCAAAAATTAGACTTTTGAAAACAAATGCCTCAGGAAAATACTTGGTATAAAGTGGAATGAATTTAAGAACACAGAGATAATACAGATGAGCAAACAACAACCTGTGTCATCTTACATCTTACATCCTTCCCGTGCCGTTAAACGTCACACAGGGCTCGCATGGTAGTTCGCCAAGATGTCCTGTCTTCGGCGAGTTTTTCAATCTCATCAAGGGATGTTATGCCCACTGAATTGACTTCTCTTAACAATGTTTTCTTTAGAGTTTCACGTGTCGACCTGTTTTTCTTCGGCCTGTTGTGTTCCATTTGGTAGCTTGTTGTTGTCTGCTCATCTTTCTGATCTCTGCGTCTCATAGGTGATCAGAAAAATAAGATGGACATATGTAGGCCATGTGATAAGAAGAAACAATCAAAGAATACCAAAACAAGCTATCAAGTGAAGCACAACAGGCCGAAGAAAAACAGGTCGACCACGTGAAACTCTAAAGAGGACATTGTTAAGAGAAGCCAGTTTAGTGGGCATAACATCCCTTGATGAAGTTGAAAAACTCGCTGAAAACAAGAAAACTTGGCAAAGAACTATGCGAGCCCTATGTGACGTTTAACGGCACGGGAAGGATGTAAGATATGTAAGAATGTTAATTCTAAATTTCAAAGAGATTTTTCACAAGAAATGTCCTTGAGCTATTAGTGCTAATTTCAATGTGTAGATTTTAACTTCAAAACTGTATTGGGTATAAGCTATTACTCACGCTGTTGTACATTTTATCTGAAACTCATAAGAAAAAAAGAGATTGTCATAAACTATTCAGCAAAGTCTGAGACGTCCAGAGCGGCATTAGAAAGTTACTGACCACTGTAACACACACAACTAAGAATCAGAGTAAGGAGACATTCGAGTCACTACACCCGGCAACTCTCTCTCTGAAGACAACATTGCATTAACTGTGCTATTTCAGTCCGTGGATTATAAGTGAGCCATAACTTCGTCTGACTTCTCCCCCTTTCTCTTCGACTTACCGCAAGATCCAGTTTGTTCTCTTCGTCTACAATAAGTTTCATCTACAGCCACTAAAAAGTAATGCATGCACCATCTTTTTTTTCTTATTAATTTTTTTTTTTTTACTTTTTCCGCCACCGCCTCCTCCTTTTTATATTTCTTATTTATCTACTCTCTGTAAATCGGTATACCTCGCTTGTTCACTGTAACAAAAACTAGCTGTGAAGCAACCATAAGTGACGGGAAAGGAAATGAAACTTCGGAAACAACTCCTATGAACTTTGTGACGCTTACTACTCAACAATTAGCTATCTGCCGTGACTCTCCACACTCATGTGCTAGTTCAAACTCCCGGCCTCGAACGTACTTCCTTAACGACTATCAAAAAACTCAAATATTTTATTCTAGCCTCATGAACACTGTTTTTTAAACGCCCGTTTAATTATGAACACACCCAAGCAAGTGAGCTTTATCTGATTCAAAGAAAAATCCCTAAGACTGAATTTACAGCCTGCAGCTCATTCCGCACGCCATTTCACAACTGCAGTAACCGTTTCATAAGCTCTCTGGTCAGAAGCGAAAGTTGAAACAGGAATACCGAACCACTTAAAACGGGAAATTACTGAGTTCGCAACAGTAATCGCGTTATCGCGTACTTTCCCTTTCTACAGATGTATAAGCACATTTTTATTATTAATCTTATTTTAAATCTTTTTATTCTATTTTCATTCATTCGTTATCACCGGTGTGCACTAGTTTTGGCGGTGAAGCGTTGCCTGATTTGGTAGTTAGCGACTCACAGATGACATGCTAGGGCATGGGCTGGCAAAGCCAAGACCTTGTCCACCTCTCCGCTGGAGCTCCCAGTAACAAGCTAAGCTGGATAATGGGGGAGGGATCGCCACAGTCTCCACGGTGGTGGAGTCTGCTAAAGAAGTAAAACAACCCCCAGCTTTTTAGCTCCACTCTGGGGGCTGAAAAAAATAGCCACTGCAACCCGCTCCCAATCGTCAACCTGCTAACAATCGTCAACCTGCTAACAATCGTCAACCCGCTCCCGATCGTCAACCCGCTCCCATTCGTCACGATGCTATGACTCAACATATTACTCATATCGGCTGCACAGAATATCCTCACAATTCCAGAGGAGGAAGAGAAGAAGAAGACGAAGTCTAGCAGCCCATGAGCCGGATAGTGAACTAGAAATCTGGACTTGTTTAGGGAACAGTTGAATTAACTCGCTTTGTATGAGTTTTCTGGGCTCTTTCCATCTGACAAGTGACGAGAGCGGTGCTGCAAGTATTTTCTTTCAACCGTTTGTTTTTTAAATGTTATACACAGTCAACCTTCCCCTGTCCTTTTTTCGTATCCTTTCTGTGGTACATGTCACTCTGCATATCTGACGGCAGCGAAAGAAGAAACTTCATACCGCTGATTTTTGTTACGAAATGTTGAAACTCTTTTGGTGTTTTTTTTTTAAGCTATAAACTTTAGGTTAAACAAAGTTATTAGAAAAATGTTCTATATACATTTACACAGACATAGTCACGTAAGCTCCATTACTTCAGAGAAACTTTCTGCATCAGAATTATAAAAGCACACAGTTCTCAATGTGACACAAAATGTGTCCGTCTCCTTTACAAAGAAGACACCCCCCCCCCCCCAACCAAAAAAAGCTATGTCTTTAATCTTGTATCCGGTTTTCATGTTTTTATCTGTTGTGTTTGTTTGTTTTTTTTTTATGTGATCATTGAAAAAAGGCTTGTGCCGAAATACTGGACTGTTGTATGTTTTTCGCGCTCATTTTGCTTCCTGCTGTTCTTGTTTCTATCCACTTTCCTCACTCTATCTTTGTGTAAAACTGAACCATAACCTCTATCTCCTTCTTTACATCATTTCTCTTATCTCTAATACGAGGGATACAAGAAGTTGAAAAGCAAAACTTATGTAACATTTTAACCCATAAGTAGTATAATATAATTTATATAATAATAATTTAGATTTAGCCAACACTTTACTTTTTTTCTTCTGTTTTTTTTTGTGTGTTTTTTAAAGTAATTCACCCTCTTTGAGCTGACACTCTTGTATCGCAGTTCTGCATCGCAGCACGTCGAACAGACGTAAAACGTTCTTGAATTTTATACAGCTTCTAAATTTCTTTTTCCTAACTTTTTTTCTCAACTTCATTCCACCCCCCCCCCCCCCCCCCGAAATGAGAACAAACGTCTCGTACATTCATCACAGGTTTCACCCACGGACTTGTAACCCTACAGGTAGTCTTATCCGCGGTAATGAACACTCGGAGATTTCTGAAAACAAAAGGAGAAAAAAGCTTAGTGTGGATTGCTGAAACGTGCGTTTCTTTTCTCTCCGCCAGCGCCATGTTACATACAAACACAGACTACCCTCGCTCTGTCTATTTCCATTTCTGCTCTCTGCTGAAGGCATGGCTGGCCGCGCCCAGCGTATCCAAACTATCTCAGACTTGCCTATCTCTTCTCTATCATAATTACTTCAGCGATTATCACGTGCAGCTGTTATTGGGGAATCTGGTGAGCAATGATTTGTTTGTAACCTCTCTCTCTCTCTCTCTCTCTCTCAGCGCTTATTCTACCAGTGTTTACTGATAAACAGAACTGACCGCATTAACAGTGTTTGTGCCTGCAAGGTCAAGTCTATTCAGCGAAAAATACAGTGCGCTGACACTCTCTTATCCGGCATCCGGGTACAGCGACATTCCTTTACAACTTGTGTACAGAGACTTCGCACCGCTACATCACCTCCGTCCTCACTTAAGCTTTTCACCACAAAGAGTCTTGCTTCTTCTTATTCTTTAATCTACTGGTGTTCTCTGCAACCGATACGATAAAGATGTTGAGGCAGAGCATCGCATCGGGTTGAATGGGTTGCAGATGCCTTTTTTTAAACTAAAAACCAAAGGTTGTGCAATACTTGTTTAGCAGACTCCATCGCCATTGAGAATATGGTGATGGCTGCCCTGTTAGCCAGGCTAGGCCTGTCACTAGGAGCACCAAAGGAGGGGTGAGACAGAGTCAGCTATGGTTCGCCAACAGTGACGCTAGCACTTCAGCTACGGGTCTTCTGCTTGTTCTTCTTCTTATTGGTCTGTTTATGCTATTAGCATCGCAGGGAGTTTCAGACGTCGGCCCAGAGCAAGGTGAGAGGGCCTGGGTAGCTGTCATGTCATGTTTCCCCAGTGTGTCTTTCACTCCATCTGCCAACTTTTCCCTTGGTTGTCCTCGTGCCATATTCCACTTGCCTGGGCAAAGTACGGGTGTGGCTATATGCCACTGAGGGCGCTGCGCTAGCCGTAAAGGTCAACCTGGGTCACCCTGAAACAAACTGGCCAAACGAAGCTCAGGGTAAGTAGTGGAATTTTTGAGTGCTCAAGAGAAATATAAGCTATGGGCCAATGACTGCCAAGTCGGACGGCATCTTCACCTCCCCCACGCCCTCTCTCCCTTCCTTCTTACATCTATATTTCATCGACAACACACATAAATGTACCTCCAACGGAAAGCATCAGAGTCTTAGATGCGAAGGAAAGCGAAGGTCTATGAGCACCTACATATGGTTTACAGAATGTAAATCTGCTACTTTTTTTTTCTTGAAAGTTCAAGTAGTCCGCCTCTACTTAGTACGTGGATTACAATCACCCCCCCCCCCCCATCCCCACCCCGCGCGTTTAACAAAAATTTTATTTAAAGAAAAACACTTCCCAGAAGACAGTAAAAATTGTGCACTGATCAAGTGAATGAAGTAGTGCTCCTTGTGGAATTTCCTCAATCCTTTAAAAAAAAAATCCCCCTCCTCCCCCAAAGAAAAAAAAAAGACAAAGATAATAATGTTTTTCCATATAACATCGGTAAAATCACACGAACAAATGTCATTGACTTTTTTTTTTTATTTGTTGTAAAATTTTATTTCATGTGAAAGTGACAGGGGGAAATCCCATTTCCGACATACACGTGCATAAATAACATATATATATATATACATACATCACGTAGCCCAGCCTATCATCTTAACACCAGTTAAAAGCTATTTTATTTAGCGTGAATCACACTGGGGGTACAATGATTTAAAACGATTCTGCTTCCATGCCTGAACAAAAAAACAAAACAAAACGAAAGTGAGCCTCTCTGAATACCTTTAGGCGAAGAAACTGTTTATAGCAGAAACACAGTTCGCTTTACAATGTGCTTCCACGGCGTTTGAACCAAGATAATCCTTTTCATACCGCGCCTAAAAGTTCTATATTTGACTTCAGCCCAAAATGATAACATTTTTTAAAAATGTTTGGCTACAGTTCAATATCCACTTCGTGTCTACTTTAATCATCCATTTCCAATGAGAAGGGGAACAAGAAAGTTTTTTTTCCTTTTGACGGTGGGGGAGACATGTAAGATTTGAGTGACTAAAGAAAGAAAATATATTCTTTCTTATCACATAATAAATCAGCGGTTTTTAACTTTTCTGTCTCACATAATAAATCAGCAGTTCTTAACTTTTCTTTATCACATAAATCCGCGGATGAAGACGTTGTCCGATGAGGCAATCAGGGACTCATAGATGATATGCCAGCGTCAGGGTTAGCGAACCATAGCTGACCAAGACCCTGTCCCACCTCTCTGTGGTACCCCCAGTAACTAGCCTAACCTGGCTAAGGGGGCAGGGATCGCCATAGTCCCTGTGGTGGTGGAGTATGCTAAAGAAGCATTGCACACCCCCTACTTTTTAGCTGTACTCCCGGACTGAAAAAGTAGCCGCCATACCCCGTTCCACGCCGATACGATGCTGTGCCTCAACATCTCTACAGCATCGGCTGCAAAGAACAACACCTCGCAGTTACAGGGAGTTAGTACAAGTACAAGTCACATAAATCAGTAGTTCTTAACTTTTCATTATCACGTAAATCAGTAGTTCTTAACTTTTCCTTATCACATAAATCAGTAGTTCTTAACTTTTCCTTATCATATAAATCAGTAGTTCTTAACTTTTCATTATCACGTAAATCAGTAGTTCTTAACTTTTCCTTATCACATAAATCAGTAGTTCTTAACTCTTCCTTATCACATAAATCAGTAGTTCTTAACTTTTCCTTATCATATAAATCAGTAGTTCTTAACTTTTCCTTACCATACAAATCAGCGGTTCTTAACTTTTCCTTATCACATAAATCAGTAGTTCTTAACCTGGGGTCCACTGAGCCGCAAACGGATTGGGTCGGTGAAAAAAAAAATCTTACCACCATCTTGGTTTTATTTATTGCTTTTCAATGTGGAGTCCCCAGCTTTTCTTAGACCGATAATGGTGACATGGTGACGGTGGGGGGGGGGGGAGAGAGAGAGAGTGTGTGTGTGTGGGTGTGTGTGTGTTCATGACCAAAAAAAAAGAGAGAGAGAACAAACGGTTAAAGAACCACTAACATAAACCTTTCTAGTGGACTATCACGGTTTTATATTTTGTAAGAAAGGTAGACAGAGGTGTATGATTCAGTTTTACAAAAGAGATATAAAAAGCGAGGAAAAGTGGTTTGTTTGTTTTTTTTTAATCCACTGTGTTGTTTTTGCATCTGATCCTTGAAAATGGCTTTTGCCGAAATATTGGATTGTTGTATGTTTTTCATTTATGCATGCTCATCTTACTTTCTGCCATTCTTGTTCCTGCCACTTCCCCCCCCCCCCCCACTCTTTCTATCTTTTTATGTAAAACTAAACCATACTCCTCTGTCTACCTTTATTACTAGAACCAGTTTTACCGTAGTCGTCATATCTCTTATCCTCTATATGTCCGTGAGCCACCAGCGGCTGAATTCAGATCAACTGCCAGTAGTAACCAAACATTAGTCTACGGCTTCATTCCGCAGCTGATTTGTCAAGATTTTCTTTTCACATCTAAGTATGAACATGGAACAGAGTTTAGCTCTTAAACCGCTAATTAGCATGGACATTCCTGCTGCGTCTTTGGTGACTACTACTTTTGGTATTCTAGCTCTTCAGGGTATGAACACCACACCTTCGTCGGGGATGGCTGCTCATTTTCGCTGCTCAGAAATGTCTAATTTTTTGCTGAGTCTGACAGAAATGAACGGTATTTTAAAGCTGACGAAATATCATCGTGAAATTTTGAACAATTTATTTTTAATCTTTTTTTTTAAACTTAGGTACAGACAGCATAACATAACCCACATGCCAGCTACACAAGTCGCCCAGGAAAGGACCTCAGCAAATCTTAAACCCCCTACAGGAGAAGATGTACGGCGATGCAGATAAATAGAGACAAACTGCCGCACTTGTGGAAGATATTGTCGACGATACTTGAGCGAACGACAAAGAAAAAAAATGCTTTGTAAGGTAAAGATAAAATCCTCGTTTCCATGCCATTAATGCTTATTGGGAATACGGTGTCAGGCCCGCATTTCCAAGAATTTGGTACACGAAAGTCTGATGTGCTCAGTATCACTCCTGGCCGCATCTACCTTACCAGACTTCTCTGGTGCCCATTTGTGAGGACAAAAGCCTATGGCTAACTTATTCCATGACATCATATGTGAGCAGATGTGCGAATATATCAAATGTACTGTGTGGCCATTTCCGCCCCAAGAACCTGTTGAGCTGAGGAGTTTGCTTTTTCTGTTCTGTTCAAAGCATACGCAAGTTCTCCTCAGCTCTCGAATATGAGTCAGAACCCACCCACCCCCCCCCCTCCCCCCCAAAAAAGAATTCACGCCAATGGATGAACGTTTTACTTCAATCATTCTTACTTCACTACAAGATGGAGCTTGCATGCCGATTTTGTCTGCCTCAGTCAAGACTCCAGATCTCCGAAATCACACAAGTATGACCCCTAAAAAAATGTATAACAACTGGGGTAATTCTATATTAATACAACTGATACACTGTTTTTGAGACACTGGCTTGGCCTTCGATGGGTACACATGCACGCAAATCTTTTAACGGACTACATCTTATGATCTGCGACTACTTACAGCAGAAATGATTTTCACCACTATTTCCTCATTCTGAAAACACTGTATGCCTTTAAACAAGTCAGTTATTTATGGCTGTGGCGTGCACGCCAACAAATGTCTCTGTTGTCCGTCTGCACACTCAGTCCGGGAAATGTCCTATAGGTGATACCTGATCTACTTTGTACGCTATTGTGTTACTAAAGCCACCCCAACAAACACATCTTCTCTCACTTACACGTCATGAGGGAAAGCTCGTTAATTATGTACATGTATACAGTTTTGTCCCTTAGTGGGAAAGCTAAGTTCAGAAACCTGTCATACATTTTGGAACACTGGAGAATTTTAGCTGCTATGAAACAAGCAGTCATGCGCAGGGTAATACGAAGAAGGGGGCTGGTTAGTTGAAACAAAATAATTTTTTTTTAAATTAGTAACAAAAAGCAACCGTGTAGTTTCCCGTTGCAAGGATTATCTTCAGACAGCACTTACAAAACAACGCCGCAAAAAAAAAAAAAGAGAACTAAAGCAATTTAACCTGTAGCTGGGAAAAATGTAAACCAAATGTGACGCTTGTAACATTTACAATAATTACATTATAATGGCATTTTTTCGTCTAAGAAGAGTTTGGATGCAACCATGTTGATGATATTATTGTTGTTGTTATTATTACCGGTACATATCCTACTTCAACTGGGCAGCTGGTATGGAGAAAATGACTTTGCTATGTTGCTATGTCTCCTCCCCCCCCCCCCCCCCCCCCAGAGGAATGGCAGTCTAAACGACTGAAAATCTAGCAGAGTTTCTGGGGATATCAGAAGGCGGGTAGGCTTGGGAACCTCACCCATCAACTGCCTTAAAGAGTCCCTCCCTCTGTCAACACACCAGCTGGTGAACTCCACCATTCACATCCATCACATTTAAAACATAAGCATACATAACAAACACAGGGTTACAAGCCTTTCGCATAAACGCTCAAATCACTGCTGTTCTGCTGTTTATCATCAGCCACATAAGGACGAGCAAGAAAGTAGTAAGGAAACAACACTTGTTGTCTAATGCAGGCAGAATTATTTAAGTCATCACTTTTTCTACGCCTATTCTTTTTAATCTCCCTTCTTAACATGGACATTTCTGAACAAACATGAGCATTTCTGAACACAACCGGACAGGTTTAACATGAAAAAAAAAACCAACTAACAACCGGACAGGTTTAACATGAAAAAAAAAACCAACTAACAACCGGACAGGTTTAACATGAAAAAAAAAACCAACTAACAACCGGACAGGTTTAACATGAAAAAAAAAGCACAACTAACAGTTAACGTGACTCATTAAGTAAACGACTCAACACAAACTGTCCAAGTGACAGAATTAAACTGTCTGAGGGGGGTTTTAACATAGGCTGAACTAAACCGCCCAAGTGAGAGACTTAACTAATCTGCCAAAGTGACAGTTTAATATGTTTATATTTAAAATCTTTAGCCCAATTTCAATGCCAATCAATTGCACGTTATTCAGAGTTACCCAACAACTTCAACACCAACTGGACTGGATTAGAAGCAGCATTGTATATGGTGTATGAATTTCAATAGCAACACTGAAATACAAACAGTGATTCAATATTTACTTACAACTACACACACACACACAAACACACACGAACGCCTTAGCTGATATTGACACAAGTACACACCCAGGTGAATAACGTGACCTACAAAAATCGTTTTCAACCTGGCGATTCTGGCTGCATAATTCAAGCCGGTTTTAAACTCAGAAAAAAAAGGGGGGGGGGGGCGACGACGCTGTCTATTTTGGCAAACAGCGACCCACAGCCGACATGCCGGCTAAACACAGCTGACCAAGACCCTGTCCCACCTCTCTCTTGGCAGCTCCCAGTAGCAGGCCTAGCCTGGCTAACGAGGCAGGGATCGCCATAGTCCCTATGGCAGTGGAATCTGCTACAAGAAGCATTGCGTAGCCCCTGCTTTGTAGCTGCACTCCTGCATAACCCGCTCCCACACTGATACAGTGCTGTGCCTGAACATCTTCCTAGCATCGACTTGCAAAGAACATCAGCTTGCAGGTCCTGGGAGGCAGATGACAAGACAAGACAACTAAAAAAAATGCAGGACATTTTGAGTTGATGATGTTGATTTCAAAGTTTCTCATCAAAAAAGAAAACTTAATGTAACTTAGTATGAAGTTTTGCACTCCAGGAAAATAGCACAAGAAACACTACAACTGTAGATGAAAATATGTCAGTGAGTGGCATAGTTCATACCGATAATTCATATGTTAAGGCAGTATATTGGAAATATTATCCAGTCAACCAAATGCTGCAAAAAAAAAAAACCCAAATAATTACCTAACTCATCTATGTTATGGAAGTTGACTCAGAAATTGATGACCATAAGATGAGACACCTTAGAGTCCAGTGAACATGCAGACATCAGTGGGTTCAATGACACAAGCGTACACACAGCCATCAGCTCTTTCAGTGACAAACAAGTCACGAAGCAAGAAAAACCCCCATGTATATGACAGTAAGCTGGCATTTCAAAGCAAAGTTAACATGGAAAAAAAAACCCAAAAAGATCATAAAGTGTAAAGAAAATAAATAAATACTTCAAGAAAACTATTTTACCTTCATCATTGGCTTTTGCCTCCAGCTGTTTGACTTCTGTGCAGTCAGCCAGATTCTGCTGCAGGACCTGGTCCAGAAACTTGGCCCTCACTGGTGAGCTCTTCTTCAGCAGCCAGTACAGAGCAACAGTTTGCTCACACTCACTCCAGTCCTTGAACCAGGTCGTGACCTTCTCCACCTGCTCTGGAAAATTGCAGGACTTCATCCCGGCGAAGTTGATATGGTTGCCTTAGAGGATACAACTGTTGGTCAACACTGAACTCATAATGTCCACAACATGTTCACTGCAAAGTTAGATTTCTGAATTAAAAGGATCCTTCACATTCAACTCCATTATCCACAAATCACAAATGAATGCTGCTTATGCAGAAATGGTGTATGCTGAGGAAATAGAAAAAAAAAAATACTGAAACATCAAAGGTGTTAAATAATCAATAAATCAATGACAGTGACCCCCTTCTTCACAGCATAAGCCACAGACAAAGACTTTCCAGTCATTCCTGTCTTCAGTCTTGTTTTCCAAGTCACTCTATGTGAGTCCCTCTGCCTTTAGAACCTTCATTTATCTCTTCTTCATGTATTCTTTGGTCTTTCCTGTTTGTGCTTCCCCTGAGAGATCCATGTCAAAGTCTTGTCTTCCTATGCTGTCTCTCCACTTTCTCAATGTGTGTCAAATCCACATTTTCTTCTTGTGAACTAGATCTTGACTGAGAGCTCTACAAAAGACAAGAAACAGAGCAGAGTGGAGATTCACAGCAGCCAACCTACCATTGGAGACGGCACGGATTTGATGATGATGATTATGATAAACTACACACAACTGATTCTTGCTTTGTTCATCTCCAGATCTTATTTCTGATTTTGTCCTGTTATTTAATCTTAAGGATTACTCTTAGGCAACTGTTTACAAAATGTCTGTACTTCTGCTGCATTGTCTTTGTCACTCTCCGTGTCTCTGGGCTATAAAGTAAGGCAGTTTTCACAGTCTGTGTTGAAAAATCTTTGTCTGGTTTCTAATCTTTATATTTTCTGCTGCTCATATTGTATCAAAATGTGTGAATGCTACCCTGGCCATGGCTATTCTAGCTTTTAACATCTTAAATGATGATGTTAAAGAGCAAAACAAACTGTAAAACAACAAATAAAAAACATACATTAAATGAGAACCTAGATAACCTAAGTGAAATAATGATCTGTACTGAGGTAAAAATGGTTCAGTTAATGCACAAAACTGTGTGTTTATTTTTTTTTAAGTTTTAAAAAAAATATTCAACTACAATGACATGTGGAATGATCTGAGTCTGATGGACAATGATAGATCAAAATGAAAGAAGTCTGCAAGTTTATTTACACATCACTGGGAGCTGAAAAAAATGGAGAAAATATGTAATGAACAGGAATGACTAGCCCAAGCCAAGCCTGAATGAAGAAAGTCTGTATCTCATGAACTTCTAATCCCCTGAGTACCACCGCACACAGCGTACATTTTCAGTATTGTAAATATATAACTAGCAAAATTCACTGAACGAATGTATAATTATTAAACTGTTGCATTTGATCATGAACTGATATCTCTAAATTTTCAATATACCATTATGCTGCTTAATATGTCTCTGTGTTATTTGTCACAAACTGTGGATATGTCAAACTGTGCAGAAAGTGTATTCTGTCAGACTTGCTCTCCTGTTTGATGTTCGCAAGTCCCAACTGTCCATTACCAGATGCTAAACAAGTATGAAATGAAGTGTACTCTTCCATTCATAGCTCTCACCACCAGGATGCTAATAATAATTACAGCACTGCTTCACAGCAGCTGAACTCATAAGTATGTCAACACCTTTCAAAGTGCCAAAGAGTTCAAAGTTGAGCAGTTAATGAAATCAGAGCAAAGATAATCTGACTGTGAGCAGCACATCCTCTGCAAGCATTTCAAAGCACTCAATTTTTCATGTATGCAAATACTTGAAATCTATGTCCCATAGCACTTGCTTGTCATAGGGGTGTGAACTGTTAATGCCTTCACATTTCTAGGCCACCACAGCATTTGAGGTGGGGATACCAGCACTTGTCCTCACCCTGTTTGTTTTCCTAGGGAAATCCCCAGGTAACCACTGTTTTTTTTTTTAGGCTGGGGTGACTCCATTGCCCGTGGGTGTGAAAAAAAAATCCTACTCAAATGTGAAATCAAACCAGGAACCTTCTGATCACCAGGCAAGTGCACTAACCATTACACCACCATGGCACACGCAAAAACTTAAGTGTTCTGGGAAAAAAAGTAACATTAAACTCACTCCTGATATTCATTCATTCATTTGCATGTCCCTTGTGGAACTTTGCCTCCCAAACAGCACTTCTGTAGGCCTCTCGGTTGTGAGCAAGATGGCCTGTTGCTGTTGCATCCATTTGCAGATCATCATCAATGTCTTGCAGCCATCTTCGCCTTGGTCTTCCTCTCTTTCTTTTTCCCATTATGTACCCTACCAAGACGGTCTTCTCTAGATTATCATGATGTTTAATGTGTCCAAAATATTTAAGTTTTCTCTCTTTAATCCTCTTTCCTAGCCAGCCTTCTTCAATATTAAGTTCTTGTAGTATAGATATATCTGTTCTTTTTTGTGTCCATGATATTTGAAGAACTCTTCTGTAGTATTTACATTCAAAGGCATTTATGCGTTTCTCAGCTGTTTCGTTAAGTGTCCAGGTCTCACAGGCATATGTTGCGATGGGAAAGATGCATGCCCTTAAAAATCTTATTTTTGTAGTTCTGTCTGTTCCTCTCCACAGATTCTTTAGTTGTTTTACTTTCTGAAGAGCGATAGATGTCCTCCTTTTAATTTCCCTCTTTGCATCTCCACTACTAGTTAGTAGTGATCCAAGATATTCAAAACTCTCCACTTCTTTCAGTTTTTCCTCATTGTTACATATTTCAGCTGCCTTGTTTGTTTTGTTAGTTGTCATAAATTTAGTTTTCTTTGCATTAAGATATAGGTTTTGTTCTTCGCTGTTCTTACATACTGACATAATTCGTTTTTCTACTCCTTTTTGTGTTGTGGACAGTAATATTCATTCTTGATATGCATATGCTAATTTTATACTCCTTGGTGATGCAGGACCTGATCCAGAAACTTGGCCTCACGGGTGAGCAACCAGTACAGAGCAACAGTTTGCTCACACTCACTCCAGGTGGATTTATGTAAAACAATAAACCAAGGACCAAAAGGCCACTTTGTGACCTCTGACTTTAATAACTGTGATGATTGGGCTGTGAATATTAATGTAGTAATGTTGTGGCCAGTAGCCACAGAAAGGAAATAATAAACTAAAGCCTAATTAATCTTGGACTAAACAAGTGTCAGCATCAAGGATGCTTCTTTGATTCTTTACTTATTATTGCTATCTAATACGGCAAATTCTGTAAGGGAAAAAAAATGAAAAAAGTATAAGAAACATTACAATAGTAGATGAAATCATGTCAGTGGGTGCTATAGTTCATAGTGAACTCATATTAAGGCAGCAGATTGGAAATCCACTACAAGTATTATCCAGTCAACCAAATACTGAAAAAATGGTTACCAAACACACACCTATAACATTAAGGAAGTTGACTCTGAAACTAACTAATATCTGACTATGAGGTGAGACAACATGGAGTCCAGACAGTGCTTTCAATGACAAACAAGTAAGCAAGCAGAAATAACTCTCATAACAGGGCTTTTAACACTAATTTGGATGCTCTTTTAGTTCTGTAACTTTCAACTTTATTGGTGTCACTTCCTGATCTATATACCTGTTTCTTCTATTCTGCTCTGACAGATAAAAGGCAGTGGTAACACTTTATGACACTATCACTAATCTGATAACATGAAGAAAAAAAAGCATGTGGTCCCCAAGAAAGACAAGGAATATCATACCTTTCCAATCTCAAAACAGACAGTAATAGTCACAATCATTTCTCAACTTTCTGTCTTCTGTGTTACTTATCTATAATAATAATTATCTTCTGTGTTATCTACCTATCAGATGTACTGTTCATCTTTTCTTAAAAGCCTATGCTGTAAGGTGTAACAATTTCTTATTCAAGATTTCACCCCACAGTTTATTATTCTGTAATCTTTTCAAAATAAAAAAAAAATGTTCATTACATTTCTCATTTCTTCTTTCATTTCAACGCTCCTCATCACACTTAATCTAGAGCTCCATCACCAGGGCAGGATTTGGAGTTTTTTCCCTGGTTTTCAGTGGTCTTTTAGCTTCTGTTGTATGTCACATGCCACAGTTAAGGTAAGATACATGACCTCCTGTAAGTGACCCAGCAACAATCATAATGCTCTCCTGGTGCTCAAACTGCTGGTGGATTAGGTCATGATCATTGTTTACATCCAGTCTTTCTTCTGTTGCATTATGTAAAGGCTACCTCTTACCCAATACTAAATGTGTACCAAAAAACTGAATACAAAAGATGCAAGTGCAAATAGACTTGATTATGCAACACCTACAGTGACAGCTGATAATGTGCTGAGTCATGCAAATTAAATACTGGCAGAATCAACCATGACAATCTACTCAGCAAAACAATGGTTGACAAGTTCCAACAACAGTTTCTAACTGCTTCAAAATCGAGAAAATTCCATTATATAATGTTAACTGTGTACTCAGCTCAATAACTTGCTTCAAGACTGTCTTTTTAATTTCAGAATGTGATCCAAATGAATTAATATTGTTTTTCTTTGAGAAAACCAAAATACCAGTCCTTCTATTACTTAGACTGGGACCTTAACCATTCAGGCAATCTTCAAAATGGGACCTTAACCATTCTGGCAATCTTCAAAATGGGACCTTAACCATTCTGGCGATCTTCAGTTTCTTCTGTCAAGTTAAGCAACTGTTATCTCATTAGATCTCACCATCATTTTGCCTGATATGTCTAGACAATTGTAAGGTAAAAGTAAAATCTTCATTTCCATGTCATTATGGACTACTGGGGATATAGTGTTAGGTCCATTATTTTCAAGACCTTCAGCACACGAAAGTGTGATATGGGCAGTATCACGCCTGGCCACATTTACCTTCCAAGATTTCTCTGGTACCCATTTTTAGAGACTGGATGAACCCTGGGGCCACTGCTGAGACTTGAACCATGTACCACTGGATCAGTAGGCCAAGTGCTAGATAAATGTGAAGTCCGTAAAATATGTGAAAGATTTACTCATAGGAAAAACCAGCAAAACCAATCAGTTATTACCCAACAGGTAAATAAAAGAAATATGCTAAAAGGATTTCAACTATGGCTACAATTATTGTCCCCACAGCAATGCCAAAATAAACCAGTGCCTCCATACAGCATGTTTCGACAGACAACAGATCTGCATATAATGTCTGTGGACTCCACATTATTGTCTAGCCTCTTATGACCCTGCTACTCCCTCTTTACAACACAATACAATGTTGTAGGTGAATTTCTAAGACCCAAAAGATTTGTTCTATAGCAAGGCACACACCAGTGCTACATCATTCATTTAATTGCTATGCCTGAAGCGGTGTTAACATATATATATATATATATATATATATATATATATATGGTCATAAACGTGCTAACAAATATACAAAGTTGCAGCATAAATCTGTGAAAAGTAACATTTTAAAAAATTGTTCTTATGTGTTGTCTTACTGCTGTAAAACAAGCTGTTTAACATACCATTTTTTATGTTTAAACTACTGCAATGATGTGTATAATACAGGTAATAATGGGCGTGTCTATGAACATAATGTCTGGATTTAATGTGACAGTTGGGGGGTGGCGCCATTATAATACATCAAGTGCCACAAGAATAAGAAAAACAACAACAAACTGTTTAAAGCTGCTCGTCAGAGATGACAGTAGAACATGTCCTGCATGACTGTAGGTTGTATGAGTAGATAAGGAAACAGAAATGGCCTTTGGCTGCCCCAGTGAAAGAGAAGCTGTATGCAGCAAAGTTATATATATATATATATGCCAAAGTCAAAAGAAGAAGAAGAAGCCATTAAGGATAATCTTTTCACTGCCAAGATGAAAATAAAGTTTGCACGATTTTTTTTTTCAAATGTTTAAAAATGCTTAACGCCGTCACGTATATTTGAGGGAGAAAGTGTGAGTCACGGAGATGGAGAGAGTTAAATGAAATTAACTGCTAGCTTCAGTAAAACGTGATGTAGCGTGTGGCAAAAGATAACGTAACTAAAGTATATGTACAACGTAAATTTACTTTCTCGTCCAGAAGTCATGAAATTCTTTTACGTCCCAAATAAGTTACACTGCATCACAAGCGAATAGTGTTCCTTCTGGTTTAGAATTTCCATAATTATTTTTATTACACCGTAAACTGTACATGTAGTTTTTTGCTTCGTGGGAGTGGGAATATCAATTTGTTCCAGTAACAAGCACGACACACTTATCAACAAGAAACTACTGCACAGAGAAGACACTCAAATTCTTATCTATCACATTACTGTTCACTTCCCTTTGTCTTACAAACAGTTGGTATTATAAAATTAGAAGCTTACTTCATTACTGGTGGTAAACAAGATCAACGGCCTTCAGATGTTGTGGTTTCTGACGTGTACACACCTTTGACACAGAAGCGACCATATCCAGACAGTCCGTGTGTGTGTGTGTTGACATGTTCCCGTGTGTTGTCGTCTGCACCGAACTGTGCTGGCAGACGACACCGAGACGCACTCAATAAATCCCTTTCTTCTCGGCGAATTAACTCTCTGTCCTTTCTTCTCGCGGTACAAAACACAATGAATTTGTGTCAACTAACGTACTCTGTCAAACTTTTCATGAGGTGAACGTCAAATTACAGTCATTGAGCTCCTGGGTCGGTGTTCCTACATCGGTAAATTTTCTTCCCACATGTTGTGCTTATGCTAATTCGTGACGTCACATGATCGGTCTAACCAATCACGGGTCATCTCGTCGCTAGACTATGGAACCCCAAATGTGTTAAATGTAAAGAAAATATGTCAAGTCATGTTTCGCATTATCTTATAGTAATTAAACATTATTAAATGCACTCACTTACAAACTCATTTGAGTAGTCGGGAGAGTCAAAGGCCTGAAGAGTATTTAAAAAATCCTGGTGGAAGGTTCTCATTAAGATAAGCGATCGATCCTCTAGTACATCCTGATAGATTTCAACACGTTTTGAACATCGTCCTTCCTATGAAGCTGTTGTTCACACAAACTGCCCCGATGAAACGGGGGGAAAAAAAACGCCCAGTTAATGAAAAGGTCACGCTTCAGTTTTTCTCAGCACCCAGGACACAAAATGTAAATTAGCAGAGCAGATAGTGTGCAGGACTGTGAATTGTGGAGTAGGACGCAATTTTGAGTGAAGCTGGAGTCGGTGTCAGTAGGAATGAATGAGTCGGATTCAGACAGGTGTTGGAAACTAAAGAGAACGCGGCGTCAGAGAGGCGTACTCCAGAGCCCTGGTTGTGAAAGAGGGAGGGTGGTGGACTGGGAGGGAGTTCACAAGACAACAGTGGGACCACCTTTTTTTTTTACATGTGCCAGTTTTTATACTTCAAACTGGGCCGTCCCTAGACGTGGCACTAATATGCACAAGAGTATACCGAAAGTTAATAATTTATTTTAAATAGGTGTGAAATGATGTACTTGAAAAAAAAATAGAAGAAAAATAATTTCATTTTAGACGTGACACGTGAAATATAATGAGTATGTGCTCCTATACTTCTTTTCAGATGTGGCTGAAGACTGACAGATTTAAAAAAAACATGTCATATCCCTTCGGCACGTAAATTAAAGCGTATTATATCCATCTGACAGTCTCATTTCGGGGTGGTGATGGGGTTGGGGGCGGGGGGGGGGGGAGTCCAGCCGCTGCACAGCTCCAGGTTGGAGGGATTCCTTCCAAAGGTGTGCTTGAAGTGACTGAAAACAGAAAGACTAATCAACAGAGTTGGCGGGAAAGAATTCGAGAAACATTTTTACACCAGCTCGTGGAGGTCTTGTCGCTCGGTCTAGCCTAAAGGCAACAACACATGCAGCGTCTACAGAACAGATAAAAAAAAACAACCAGGTTCTGTGAGACACTTCAGACACTCTACAGTTCATTCTCTCCTGTTATCTCATTAGATCTGACCACTATTTTTTTTTCCTTATATGTCTAGATCAGTGTTTCCTAACCGTATCTCGATCATGCCCCGCCTCAATACATTCGATGCCTCCCCCACCCCCCTGCGCAGCGTAATAGTCAATCAAATTCTGAAAAAGTATAATATAAATATATATTCTAATTCCCCCCCCCCAAAAAAAAAAAGGGAAAACAAATTCAGATTGGCCCCATGTGGGGCGTACCCCCAAAGTTAAGAAACACTGGTCTAGATCATTGTGGAGTTTGTAAAAAAAATATATGAAACTTTTACTCATAGGAAAAGCCAGTAAACCCAGTCGGTTATTACCCAATCATCCTGTAATGGTTGAACCTACCAAGATAGGAACTCTCATGCTATCAATAGTACATCAGTCTTTCAGATGGAATGTTAATAGAGTAAGAAAAAAAAACTCCTTTGGATCTACTGAAAAGGAATGAATGTGTGTGTAGTGTATAGATAAAAGTTGTATAGCCGGTTCTTTCTTGAGTTATTTAGAACGGCTTTTAGGGTCAGGCAGAGAACATAACGATATGATCTTCACACTTGACAGCTTCGGAGGAAAAAAAAAACCAGGGAATTCCCCGCATTATTGTTTGTCCATTCTCGCAGAAGTAACAGATACTTTGAACAAGCCTGGAAGAACACTTGGTGTCCATAGTTACTACGTGTGCCACTTGCTTCAACACATAAGGATATAAATACCGTGCAAAGAGAACAACTTTTTCTAGGTCGTCAGTTAATGTAACCGGTTTATACATATCCATCCAGTGCCATGCCGACAGGCGTTGTCGGTCATGTTTTTCCACAGTTCTCTGTTCTGGATGTTACTTATGAGCTTGACTGGTGTTCTTTCTCCATGCCGCTTCAACTATCATCTTCTCTCTTTGTCTCGGTCTCTTTTGGCCCTCTAACGTCCCGTGTTGTTATCAAATATTCCAGTCCTCATGATCTCATGAAGTGTCATATGAATTATATTATCAACAACCTAGTTAAAAAAAAGCAATCAGCGAATTCGATTGGGTTATAACCGGACCAATTCGCTTATTTATTTTTTTTTAAAATTGAGGAGAATTAAGCAGTTTTGATTTTGGTTCAGCACGTGAGTGTTTTATAAAGATTAAATCTCGCCCAAAAATAAAGTAAGAAAAAAGTTTCACACAAACATTTACTTTCTGCCGATGTTTGTAAAGTATGTTTACTTTTACATTCAGAAAAATGTTTAGCGTATTGTACTGACTGATAAAACCGGTTATTCGGGAAGCTCTTCGTGCAAGGTGAAAGTTGTATCTGTTTCGAAAAATCCTAGCGCGATCAGTGTGCAATAACGATAAAAAAAATAGATGGAAAAATCTAAAAGTTTTGAGGTCAAAACGAACCAGTCATCTGTGTCCAGGTTCGTATTTTTTACGGAATGTACTTTGCTGTCATCTCATAATGTACCTTCATTGAAGCCAAAGGCGATGTGTTCACTATCATAAGGTTGAGTGGCCAATGATAATGTATTCGTTATCACATGTTCGAGTAGCTAATAGTGATGTATTGACTATTACAGGTTTGAGTGACTAATGGTGATGCACTGACTATCACAGATTTGAATGGTCAATAGTGATGTATTCACTATCACAGGTTTTAGTGGCTAATTGTGATATATTGACTATCACAGGTGTAAGTGGCTAATGATGATGTATTCACTATCACAGGTTTGAGTGGTCAATGGTGATGTATTCACTATTTCAGGGTTGAGTTGCTCAGTGATTAGTTTAGCACATCTTGGCGGTGTAGTAGTTACTGAACTCGCTTACCCACCAGAATGTCCCGAGTTCGATTCCATGGCCGAGACAGAATTTCTTTCCTACCCGAGAGGTAATAGGATTGACCCAGCTCCAGAGAATGGTTATCAGTGGCTTACTTCAGAAAACAAAGGCCACGAGTTCAGGTACACGGCCCCCATCTCATAAATGCATAAGCTCAGATTTGTGAAGGCATTGAGACTTAACACTCCTGCAAACGGACATAAGTAATTCTTTTCTTGGACAAAAGATATCACATAAATAAAAGTGTATGCATCTGAAGCGCTAGTCAGAGAGTTTTTCTTTCCTCACGATGTAGCTCTTACAGCTCAGGGGAATTTTGCTCCGCGATAAATAATAAGAAAAACTAAAATCATGTATCATCGCCATTATTGCCCTTCACTCACAGACTCACAGGGGGAGCATAGGCCATGGATAGAGGGTCCTCAGTTGTCCCTGTTCTTGGCTTTATGCCCCCCCCCCCCCCGTTTCCCTTCATATGTATCCCTTGTCTCTGAACGCTTTCATTGTTTCCTTTCTTCATGTAGTCCTACGTTCCTTCTTCAGGTAGTTATATGTCTTTCTCGAATTCTGTTTCCCCGAGGATTCAGTGCCAGTAGCAATGGTTAAAGGTGTCCTGGTACCCTGTTTGGATGTCGGTTTTGCAGCGTTCTTTCGGCCTTGTCTGCAAAACTTCATGCGGTCTATTATCAGAGTCCCTTCCTTTTCCAAGACAAATCTTTCTGATTTTTCTTTCTTTAGCGCTACATTTTTGTTTTCTAGGGAAGACATCGTTGGCCTGTCTCCCAACCTCCTTAGTCGCCTCTTACGACATAAGTGGAAGGTGGCTGTGGTCCTATTCTTTTCACCCCAGACCTAGATCTGGAGCCCGGTAACTACACTGGCGAAATCTTGTATGTTTACAATAAATATCAGAAAGACTGTCATTCTTGGACAAGGAACAGCTCCGTAAGTTTAATTTTCAACAAAACTCCACTTCAGACAGCGAAAAGATTAACTTGTGGGATTACAATTATGATCAGCTTCTCTCTAGAGTCGAAAATCAAAGCACAAATAGGAAAGGCAGATATTAAAGTTAGCAAACTATAGAATAAGACACAGGGTAACAAAGGAATAACACGAGGATTAAAAAGAAAAACAAACAAACAAACAAGCAAAGAAGTGGATGGGGAAGGAGTGGGGGGGGGGGGTGTCACGGTCCTGACCGTTTTGGCAATTAGAGAACAATAGTGGACCTGCTGGCGTCAGAACTGGCGAACCACTGCTGACGAAGACCCTGTCCTATCTTTTTGTTGGTTCCTACAGTAACAAATCTAGCCTGGCTAACGGTGCAGGGATCGTTATAGTCCCCGTGGCAGTGGAGTCTTCTAAAGAAGTATTGCTTTTAGGCTGCACTCCGAGACAGAAAGAAACATCCGCGATAAACCGCTCCTACTTTGGCACGATCCGGTACCTCAACGTCTTCGTAGCATTAGCTGCAAATAACACAACGTACAGCTCCAGAAAGACTGAAGAAGAAGAAGAAGAAGAAGAAGAAGAAGAAGAAGAAGAAGAAGATCAAATTTAGGGGGCCTAGCATTTTCTTGTACTATCTTCAGATGGTACATGGGCGACATTTTCAAGACGATGAAATAATTCTTTTATGAAGGTAGCGAAGATGGAAAGCTTTAATCAACAAAGAGACTATTCCCAGATACGGAGCGGATAATGAGGGACCACCTTGGTTTTTCCTAACGAAACAAAAATGTGCCTCAGCAGTGTGTGGTACACTTAGTTTCTTAACACAAGTGTCATGTACAGCCGCGTTGACGAAGCATATTAGAATCTGGTTCATTTCTCTTTTTTTCCCATGGGAAATAAACTCGTTAACAGCTTGGATTGTAAGCGCTCATCAAGATTTTTAACATTACTTTTCATGGGAAATAATCGAGTGCAACATTTTCTAAAAATAATATTTATTATTTCCCTTGCATACTAATATCCTCAGCGTGTTCGCTTATCATTGTCATCATCATTGTCGTCATTATCACGTTTTGCTCCGATACTCGCAAGTGATCCTGTCTGTTCAAAAGAGCTGTTTACAGGCAGAGATTAGAGTCGATCTATTTGACTTTGAATGCTACTCTAGTCACTTTAAAAAGTTGACTTCATCTCGAATAAGAACACGGAGTCGACTCGCGACTTGACATTTTAAAAAAAATCGTTTGACTGAACGGTTTTATCTCATACCGATATTAATAGTAAGATAATCTCTTCTTCTTCTTCTTCGATCTTCTATAGAACTGCAAGATGGTGCTCTTTGCAGACCACGCGGTGAAGATTTTAGGCATAGCATAGTTTGGATTGGGAGTGGGTAACGACGGTTTTTTTTTTTTTTTAGTCTCAGAGTAACGCTGAAAAAAAGAAAATGTGCAGTGTTTCTTTAGCAGACTCCACCGCCATAGGGAACTATGGCAATCCCTGCCCCGTTTTCCAGGATAGGCCTGTCACTGAGGGTACCAAATGAGAGGTAGGACAAGGGCTCGGACACAACTAATAGGAATCTACGGTCTGTTTAGTTTTGACTCCTTCACTTCTAGTCATCATATAATAATCTGTTTATATTAGAGTAACGACGTCCAAACAGATAAAACTATGCATAGCATATGCCTGTGAACAGACGAGCACAATCAAACTGAATGATTTATATCACTAGGCCCTAACACGCCATTGCCATGTCCGTATTATCAAATACGTGTTGTAGACAGAGAGGTATATTCTGAGGTTTAGAGCGATAATTTAAGTTTGGATTTGTGTAAGATTTTCGAAATATCTGAAGGGTGTCCATGTGCTTCTGTTCGTATACACAGAAGGAACTGACAACAAATAAACTAAAGTGAAGTCTAAGTGTAAAAAGGTTCTCGACAGGGCACAAACATGTGGTTATCACAGAAACTATTTCCACATATCAGTGCCAGATCAGTTTATTCTCTCATCAGTTACCGAGCACACTGTCACTTGCTTACTTCGACTGTCACTTTATTAAATGTATATGACGCAGGCCTATCATTTTTTTAAAGCCCAGTACTCACGATTAGCAACTGCCTGTACAACTGACACGCGTTGCTAGTGGCCGCCATGTATCATTCTCTCTCTGACGTCACACTTTCCGCCAGTCGCACGCAATCACCCGACACCTCAGAAGCGTGTACCGAAGATTAATTATGTATTCCTAACATTTTTTTAAATTACTGTTTAAAATGAAAAGTAAATAAATTATTGCTGAGATAGGTGATAATCTGAAAACTAAAGTATGTAACTGTAACTGTAAAAAAGGGGCCTTGCTCTGTTTGCTAGTGTGGGGAGCGACTTCACTACACTCGAGCCATCCCCGTATGTGTTCGGCCTTTGACATCAGGATTTCCTTCTGTATTTTTAGGGAGATGACTCAAATGTTGTTTTGATTGTATGTTGCTCGTGATCTAGCATTTAGTTGGGATTTACAATGACTAAAATCTAAAGTATATAAAGTGTTATTTTTATTTATTTAACTATACTTTCTTCACCTTCACAACTTATAGTCCATTGCGAACGGTATAATAAATTATTGCCTTTCATGCAAGCGCCGGAAATAGCAATCACTCTAATAAGCTTCAGACCTGCCTTGAGACTTGACTTGAAGCTGCTTGAGAGGACTTGAGACTTGAAGGCACTGATTTGAGACCTTACGTGAGACCTCACTTGAAGCTGCTTTGCAAAGACTTGAGACTTGACTTGGGGCTGCTTGCGAAGGCTTGAGATCTGACTTGCGACTTGATTTGGAGCTGCTTGGAAAGGCTTGAGATCTGACTTGCGACTTGACTTGGGGCTGCTTGAAAGAACTTGAGACCTGATTTGAAACTGGACTTGAAGCTGCTTGCGAGAACTCGAGGTTTGAAGATAGTGACTTGAGATATGTCTTGAAGGTGGTGACTTGAGACCTGACTTGAGAATTGTGTGAAGAACTTTAATTCATCTTTGGTCATTGGTATTTCTAATTAGATTTTCTTTTTCTTTAGCACCATTTGTTTCGTAATCCCAGTCTTTTTTTTTTTTTTTTTGTCTGGAATTTTCAGGTGATTATCAAACTTTCTGTTATCATATTACTATAGAATGAAAGAGTTTTTCTTTCTTTTTAAAGCTGTTTTCTGGTTTCATTAGTTTGCCATGTTCTGGATAGTCTTCTTTTGTTTTGCTGGCCACACAGGGCTCTTTCCACGATAAGACTTCTGTGCAACATGCAGTGTTTCCTGCCTTACATGGCGCAGCTGCGTATGAGACGCACCTATAAGTTTTCTGGAACAAAAACTAAAAACCATACATTTTCTAGGAGCGTCATAATCCTCCCCTCCATCAGCGTTCTGGTCCAAATTTGTGTGCTACTGGATTTTCCAACTACCGAGCAAAGCATGCAACTAGCCTTATAAATGCTGGGGCATCCGTAGTCAACAGCTAATTTGCATGGGATAAATTGCTTGGAGTTTATCAACAAACCCAAGAATTACAGTGCTGTCGAGGCATTACAGATCTATGAATCGATCACTGATGGAACGTCATAACATGAATATGGTTTATACCGATATTAGATTTTCCTGGTACTTTTTATGTTATGACCAGTAGCGTACCGGTGACTGTCTGGGACACGGTGCGAGTCAGTCAGTCATTTGCATGTCCCTTGCGGAACTTTGCTTCTCTAACAGCTCTCCTGTAGGCCTCTCGGTTGTAAGCAAGATGCCCTGTTGCTGGTGCATCCATACGCAGATCATCAACAGTGTCATGCGGCCATCTTTGCTTTGGTCTTCCTCTGTTTCTTTTTCCCGTTACGTACCCTTCCGAGACGATCTTCTCTAAATTCTCATGACGTTTAAAATGTCCAAAATATTTAAGTTTTCTCTGTTTAATCCTCTTTACTAGCCAACCTTCTTCAGTATTAAGTTCTTGCAGTATGGATATATTTGTGCTTTTTTTTGTGTCCACGATATTTGAAGAACTCTTCTATAGCATTTACATTCAAAGGCATTTATGTGTTTCTCAGCTGTTCTGTTAAGTGTCCAGACAAATTTCTGTAATTCAGTGCAGTAATAGTAGCAATGTTCACTGAATTCCGGCACGCCGCCTCTAATTTACTGCTATTAACTGAATGTTAAGGTAAGTACAGTAAACAACGCTCTTGTTACATGCTTACAAACTGGCTACAAAGAATAAACATCTTTCACCCGGAGCTTTACACATAAAAGTTTAGGTGATAGTCTAATATCGGTAACCTGTGCCTCCAGAAGCTGCAAAACATAACCTTTGGGGGTATAGCTCGCAGGGTGATTTTTGGAGTCATTAAGTTCGTCTGATATGGCTGGAAATACGGTACTTTCAGTCACTGTAGATCAGGGATTCCCAAGGGGTGTGCCATGAAGCTTTAGTGTGCAGCAAAACTTGGCAAATGTGCCGTGAAATTTAGTAACCTGAATACACATCTTATCTTATATCTTATATCCTTCCCGTGCCGTTAAACGTCACATAGGGCTCGCAAAGTAGTTCGCCAATTTTTCCTGTCTTCGGCGAGTCTTTCAACCTCATCAAAGGATTTTATGCCTGTTAATTTGGCCTCTCTTAATAATGTCCTCTTCAGAGTTTCACACGGTCTGCCTCTTTTTCTTTGGCCTGTTGTGTTCCACTTGATAGCTTGTTTTGGGATTCTCTGATCATTTCTTCTCATCAAGTGACCAACATATGTCCATCTCCTTTTCCTGATCACCCATGAGACTGGTTGTTGTTGTTCAGTCATCTGTTTTATCTCTGCATTGTTCTTGAATTCATTCCACCTGATGCCGAGTATTTTCCTCAGGCATTTGTTTTCAAAAGAGTCTAATTTCTTTTCTATTTCTTTAGTTGTTTTCCAGCTTTCGCATGCATAAATGAGGGTGGATATTACATTTGAATTGAATAGTCTTAACTTGGTTTTTGTGCTTATAACTTTTGAATTCCATATGTTCTCAAGATTCTTGAAGATTGATGCTGCTTTTGCAATTCTGATCCTAACTTCCTTTCTAGTGTCACCATCCTGGTCTATGTAGCTGCCAAGGTATGCAAATTGATTGACTTCTTCAATATCTGTCCCTTCTATATGTATTTTTCCATTTTGATTGAGAATACACATACAACGCACTATTACTCCAATCAGTATATTGTTCCTTTTCTTACATCCTTCCCATGCCGCTAGACGTCACATAGGGCTCGCATGGTAGTTCGCCAAAATTCTTCGGCGAGTTTTCAATCTCATCAAGGGATGTTATGCCCACAACTGGCCTCTCTTAACAATATCCTCTTTAGAATTTCACGTGGTCGACCTCTTTCTCTGCTGCTGCTGCAGTTGACATAATTATACATACTCCTTCTTGATATTTCCCATCGTCTCTGCCTGAATGCATGATTAACTTACGGTTTTCCGCCGATCTTTTCCCTGCTTCTGGCCATCGCATTTCAGTGATGCCCAGGATGTCTAAGTGATATCTATCCATTTCTTGGATTACCTGAGCAGTTTTCTTGATGGTGCGGCCATTGTTCTTACATTCCAGAATCCGATCTTTGTCCAGATCGATATTTGGGGCCGATGAATGCGTTCTTTTGGTTGTTGTCTGGGCTTGTCTGAGTTGGTATCACCGATGCTCGATTGATTCTATTGCGAGCTTCCGTAACAGTTGATTTTTTTCCCCATCTAGAGGCAAGCAGAATAAGGTTGTTGGCCTAATGCTCACCTCCCATTTTGCGATATGAGTCAAAGCAAAAGATTCATGCGAAAGTATGCCGGCAAGAAAAATGCTCCCGCCATCTTTTACGTCACCCAGAAGCAAAAGAAAAAAAAAATTTTTACTCTATGTTTACTCTACATTTTACTTTATTTTTACTTTAAATTTTATTATATCATAATTCCATTTCGCGGTAGCCAACTTCTACTTCTTCTGTTTCCCCTGTGTTATAATTTTTAAAAAATTGCGCACTATATGAAAGCACGTAACAAACTGCATTTCGTTTCGCCATGGTCAACTTTTTGTTTACTTCTCCCGCCCTTTAAATCGGTTGGTCACAAAATGGCAGCATAAAAGCCAGCGTTGTTTTGTTGTCGATAACTGCCTCGCAGAGACCGTTCGCTTTTGGTGTCATACTTGCACTGCCGATGTATCGCATCGTAGCAGCATCTACACGTTACATCTACAGCACGAAGAACACAAGTGTTCCGCCACAGAAATTTGTTTTACCAAGTGTGCCGCAGTTTGAGAAAATTTGGGAAACGCTGTTGTAGATTTGGTGGTCATACCGTAGAGTTCTCATTAGCTCACTGTACACAGTACACTAGAACACTACTTCTAAATGCCAAGCGCGAGTTCATTACTGTATATTTGACATCTTTTACAACGTTGCAGAAAAACGCTGTAAGCAATCTCTTATACTGAATAGCTTTCATCTTGTTTATAACAACTGATTATTATTCCCCCCTCATTTTTATGTACGATCTATATCATATAATATTCATTATGCAGTAAAATTGATTTTTGCTCTTCTAGTTTCCCCTTGATTTGACTTCCGTATTTGCCAGCTGCTGCTAATACTCGTAACACTCTTAAATAATGTACGTTATCGACTTTCCACTGTACCATCAGATCTCCATGAATATTACATAAAAAATGTTTCCACTGTAATGGATACCATAATCGATTTTTGTTTAGCTGTTATTTTAACTGAATACACTTTAACGCTTTCTTTGATGGCCAAATTCATTTGATTGTGGTAATATACGAATAATCAGTATAACACCCATCTTCTGGTAACAGCCATCAGACAATGTCACGCTAATGACAGAAACCGCTTAGCCATTAAGAACCGCTAAATTCAGGAATATGGAACGCTGGAACCACATGGTTTGAACTCGCTATTCAGCTACAACTAACATTCTCTTCTTCTACAATCATAATCCCTCTGCATTAAGCTCCACTCCTTTCTCACTTGTAACACATAGTTTAGAACCTCCTCACAACATCAGATTTACAACCCCTCTACAGCAGCTATAATCACCGACTCCTCCTTCACCCGGCCAGATTGCCATTGCATCATTCTCTCATCTCCACGTCCCGTCCCGTCGTCCTCCCCCCCCCCCCCCCCGCCCCATCATCATTTACGACCCACCTATCACACATCACAAGTCTCAATTTGAACATTCTCCACACTCCACCATGCGCACTTCTGAACACAAGCCTTTTACAAACCACAGCTTCTTATAAGCCACAGCTAAGTGCCCCATTCATTTTATTTTATTCTAGTTTTTTTTCCATTCCTAATATTTTTTTTTACAAAGCATTAAACGTGAATTTATATTTTGTCTTCTCTCTCTATCTCTTCGTCCGGTGAGTTTTTGTATGATTAAGGTCCACACCGAAACGTCACAACTGTGTACTCGTTAAGTAATAAAGCTGTTCCTTTTTCCTTTTATACATTTTGGACTGTGGTGATATGCTTTAGTTTTCGACGCAGTTTCCTACGGTCGTTTTCAGAGAATACAAATAATCTCTATCGAAGAAAGACGACTTTCTCGTGGACGCGGTGTTCTGACCTGATTTATTTATCAATCCTGACATGCGCAGGAATTTCCCTACATCTTTTCTACCACCATGACTCAAGATGTATTCCCGCTTGGGGCAGATTCTTAATGTACTGATTTACTGTTTTCCTAAGTGACTGCCATAAATCTAGGACAAGCAGTGCAAGGATTAATGCAGAACAAACAACGCGGCTACATCTGGGACGTTGGTCTCGCACCTCATCGGTTCATTCGGTGTAGAGACATTCGTAGCTTCTTGATCATGTATTGGTTAGGTTACAAGAAGACAGCTTGTGTGTTTGTGTATGATAATTTGTGTGTGTGCTAAGGTATATTTGAAAATATAATGTGCATTTATAAGCGAGATGCATGTTGCATCTTCAGGAAATTGGTAGAGAGAGCAGAGCTTCCCAGGCTTGTTCGACCAGCCGCCCTCCTTTCTCCCAGGCCACATCCTCTACTCCTACACCCCCCAAGTACTGCTCGTGCGATGACCTGTTAAACTAGGACATACATTACACATCTAAAATCTTAAGCTAACAAACCAGTTTCTTTAATACTATGAAGGAGCACATTTATAACTGACCTCAATCAGTCAAGCGCCGTTCCGCTTGGCGTAGGCGATCATTTCTCTCCACAATCCCGTCTTTTGACTTGATTATGAGATCCGCCGGTGACTTTCTTCCTAGCCACACTGACACCCCATCCAGTAACTTCTCTCTCTGTCTTCCTCTGTCTCTTTTTCCCTCAATTTTCCCAGTTCCCACAATGTGTTCCAGTTTTCCTCTTCTCAGAAAATATCCAACAAATCTCGTTTATCTGCCTCTGATCTTTGCTGTATTTTACCTTTTAACTCCAGCCTCTCTTAAAACTTCCTTGTTAGTTTTCTTAGCTGTACATGGTACCTTCAACATCCCTCTTATGAACCACATTTCCATGGCCTCCATTTCTCTCTATACTCTCTTATTCATAGACCATGCTTCACATTCATAAAACAAAATTGGCTCGATGTAACATTTAAGTACTTGGAATCTTTTTTTCCATTTATATATATCTGTTGCACAAAATGTTTCTCATTTTCTGGAATGCTGACTTGGCCTGAGCGCGTCTGCTTTTTATTTCGTTGTGACATTTCCCATCAGCTGTTATAACTGTTCCTATGTACTTAAATCAATCAACTTGTTTCAGTTCTCACCTACTGCGTTATTTTCTCAACTTTTAATGCGATGGATGAGTTTCATGTAAGGGGCACAAGTTTCTCAATATCAAGTTGAAATAGTGCTAAGAAAGAAGGTATTACTCCCCCCCCCCTTTTTTTCACATCCTCTTCCCCCCCCCCCTTCTGCTCCTTCCTTTTCCCTCAGTGCCCCCTACTGCCCCCTTTTCTTTCACTCCCCCACTTCCCCCACCCGTCATTCCAACGCCCATAGGGGGCGTTATCGGCCATTTTGGGAAACACTGTAATAAAGAGAGCGAAATGGCGACACGTTTGCCAGGCCCATAGAGAGCGAAATAATTAGTCACCGAAGTTTACACAATGCGAAACAACTACATAACTGCCAAGTACATACTGGACAAAACAACTACACAACTCTCAAGTATATATAAAACGAAACAATTACACAACCCTATACAGAAGAAGAAACAACTACACAACTCCTAAGTATGTAGAAAACGAAACAACTACACATCTTTCAAGTATATAGAAAAAGAAACAACTACATAACTCTCAAGTATATAGAAAACGAAAGAACTACACATCTTTCAAGTATATAGAAAAAGAAACAACTACATAACTCTCAAGTATATAGAAAAAGAAAGAACTACACATCTTTCAAGTATATAGAAAAAGAAACAACTACATAACTCTCAAGTATATAGAAAACGAAAGAACTACACAACTTTCAAGTATATAGAAAAAGAAACAAATACATAATTCCAAAGTATATATAAAAAAGAAACAAATACATAATTCCAAAGTATATATAGAAAAAGAAACAAATACATAATTCCAAAGTATATATAAAAAAGAAACAAATACATAATTCCAAAGTATATATAAAAACGAAACAAATACACAACTCCGAAGTACGTATATATAAAAAAGAAACAAATACATAATTCCAAAGTATATATAAAAAAAAGAAACAGCTACACAAATTCGAAGTATATATAAAAACGAAACAGCTACATAACTTCCAAACCTGTAAAGTGAGAAAACATCAACGCAACGCCCAAGTATATCAAAGGGAAATAATCCCATCCCCTAAATCAAGTGCTTCAGGCATTTGAAACGGCTCACAGCCGATGTTTAAAGAATAGAATAAGTTTACGATCCAAGACACATTGTTCTATTTCTTTTTGTTTTTCTCTGTTTCGTTCTTTCACCTGAAAACTCTTATTTTAGATTCCTTTAACTGGTGCTGAATTGATAATAAATCTAGTCCTGATCTTCTTTCCGAGAAACCGTCTTGTGGTCGTTTCGGCAAATCGCGCTGTAAAAGAGGAAAACTGTGACAAATGTTAAAACTTATCATCATCATCATCATCATTCCGCAGTTGCAAAGAACGTTACATTCGCTATGACTCGACGGACTGGAAACTCGCATGTCTCAAAGCTTTCAGGAGTGTGCTGAAGAGAGAGAGAGAGAGAGAGAGAGAGAGAGAGAGAGAGAGGGAGGGAGAGAGAGAGGGAGGGAGAAGGAGAGGGAGAGAGAGAGAGGAGAGAGAGGGAGGGAGAGAGAGGAGAGAGAGAGGGAGGGGGAGAGAGAGGGAGCGAGAGAGAGATGGAGAGAGAGGAGAGAGGAAGGGAGAGAGAGGGAGAGAGAGATGGAGAGAGAGGGAGAGGGAGGGAGAGAGAGAGAGGGAGAGAGAAAGAGAGAGGGAGAGAGAGGGAGAGAGAGAGATTTTGTTTGTGTTTTTTTTGTGTTTAATAAAAAATATTGGTGAAAGAAAGCGGCACATTATTATCATGACACCGAGCTATTTTCTCACTCCTGCAAAAAAATACGTCGCGTACATCTTGAGGGGGAGGGTTGGATGAGGAGGAGAGGGGGGGTGGTATTAGTTAACCTGGCGTAATGAGTAGAGCATAAATTTTGTTTCTTTGTTTGATGTATTTGTTTATACAGCTTTGTACACAACTGCTGGCTGCCCTCCAGCTTCAACAGACAACCCACGAACATAAGAACTGGCAGTTGCTTTGTTTTGTTTGTTGATTTTTCTTTCCCCCTTATTTTCTAAACGTCAGGCTAGATGTTGTAATTGGCCAACATCTTTTCTTTATCAGATATGTTACTTCAGATGTGTTTCACTAGAGAAAACAGTCTTCCTTGTTTCCAACAAGGCGCTGTTACTTCAGATGTGTTTCACTAGAGAAAAAGTCTTCCTTGTTTCCACGAGGCGCTGAAGGTAAACTGTCAAGACAGCTAATCTGTGTACCGTGGAAATCTAAGACAGTGTTTCCATGCCAAAAAAAGAGTAATAATAACAAAACAAAAAGTTTTAAATCGCAACACTCTTTCAAGCTTTAAACATCGTTATTTTCACATAAAGGAGACTATAAGTTCTGCCGAAATCTTGATAATGTAGGTAATGCTATAAGATTTCAGCAATACCTAAAGCAGAGATAGGAGAAATGAACAAGTAGTCTCAGCAGTGACCGCGAAAAGAAAACGGGCATGCGTGGGCCACGTGATGAGAAGAAAGAATTACAGATTCAGAAAGCAAGCCATAAAATGGGAAACGAAAACACAAAAAAAAAAAAAAGAAGAGGGAAAAAAAAGAGGCTGTTCCACTACAGACGCTAAAGAGAACACTGACAAGAGAGGCTAAGATGATCGGCATCAAATCCCTTGATGAGATTGAGAACCTCGCCGAGAATAGAGATTCATTGTGAGATACACACTTGCGAGTCCTGTGTAACGCCTGACGGCACCTGGAGGATGTAAGAAGTGGGTAAGACTTCAGCAGGACTTAAATGTTGTTTAAGCATAACCAAGTTAACAGTTTTTAATTCAAATTTATTCAGAAATCAATCCAACTATTTTCCCCATTTCATAATTTTTTTTTTCTTGTCCTCTGACTGAATCCGTTCCTGTTGATCATCTGCTCATGGGCTGCAGTGGTTAGACCAACAATCACTGTCTGTTCTGTCAAGACTAGACAGTTATTCTGCATTGTGACAATACAAAACTGTCACTGAACGATTACATTATAACAAAATAGCTACTCATGATAATGTAAGGACTTCAGGAACGGATAGTGTTTACATACTTTAAAAAAAATCGAGCTTTGCTTTTGCGTGCATGCGCAAAATGACTGTAGCTGCATAACAGAATATATAAGAGGATGTTTAGATCACGTGACCAAGCAGATCAGCAAGGCGACTTAGTTAGCGAGGAAAGAATGAAGGAGCTGACGTGAACTGCTAAATATTTTTATCTTTCTTTAAACAACTCCAGGAAGGCAATTTTAAAAAACAGCTGGGAAAATGTGGAACAACTCCGGGAGAGAGTGGGGGGGGGGGGGGGGGGGGACTGTTTTCACCTCTTATTTCATGTTAGAATGTTAAAGAACTGAAACTTGGTCTAAATGACGTGAAAGACGTTCAGAACTGAGTTTTATAATTGTTTTGCTCTCTGTGAAAAGAGAGTTTCATGCTTGTATTCATAAACTCAGTAATTAATTTCATACTATTTCTCTTGTTGTTTGTTGGTTTTTTTTTTTGTTTTGTTCTGACGTATTTGCTGTTTGTTCAGAAAAAACAAATTAAGTCTTGCTTTCCATTATATCTCCATAATTATGTGTTCTTGAATATAGGATTGTCTTATACATTGACTTGTTTCAGTGCTTCTGAAAGGTGTTTTGATATTTGTCTCAGTTGTTACTTGAGGGAAATTAAAGGGAGGACATCTTTCGCTCTTCACAAAAAAAATAAATAAATAAATAAAAGTAAAGAAGCTGTGGAGAGGAACAGTCAGAACTACAAAAATGAGGTTTTTAAGGGTATGCATCTTTCCTATCACTGCATATGCCTGTGAGACTTGGACACTTAACAAAACAGTTGAGAAGCACATACATGCTTTTGAATATAAATTCTGTGGAAGAGTCCTTCAAATATCTTGGACACAAAAAGAAGAAATATACCCATTCTACAAGAATAGAAGAAACCTGACTAGTAAATAAGGAAGATTAAACAGAGAAAAATTTAATATTTTGGACATATTAAACATCACGAGAATTTAGAGAAGACAATCTTGGAAGGGTACATAATGGGAAAAAGAAAAAGAGGAAGACCAAGGCGAAGATGGCTGCAAGACATCGTTGATGATCTGCGAATGGACGTATCAGCAGCAGGGCATCTTGCTCACAACCGAGAGGCCTAAAGGAGTGCTGTTAGGGAGGCAAAGTTCCGCAAGGGACATGCAAATGAATGACTGTTACTTGTTCATGAACATTAGAGTGTTACTCACTTTATACAACGTCTTTTTGCTGCTCATAGTAACAGTTTTGCCTCCTCCCTCCTCCTCCGCCTTAAGTCTATACAGCACTTCATTTGCTTTCTTTTCATCTACGATGAACCTCTTTGAAACCCTTCATGTTGTTATTGTTAGCCGTGGGTTGAGCATTTAGCTTATATACCCAGCCTCTCTCCATATCATGACTGCTCACGTCAGCGTTGACCGGCCTTAGCCGACCTCGACCATGCCCCAGCTGTCCATTGTGTAGCAGGCTCAGCCTGGCTGGAAGGGCAGGGATAGCTACTACACCCCCCCCCCCCCCAATGGAAATGGAATCTGTCAAAAAAAAAAAGAAGCCACCTTTTCCCGCTCTTTAGCTCCATTCCGGACGTGCAGAAACAACCACTGTAAACCACTTCCTATCCGACACGATGCGTATGCTTCAGCACCGAGCTAGCTGAAAAAGAGTATTCTGCTTGCAGCTGAGAGACACAGAGCAAGAACAAGCGCCCCGGGCCCTGTTATTTCTGCCTGTAGAGCACTAGAACAGAGCGGATACCCAGTCCTTTCAAGTTACGTAATACCGGCGTGTCGGTTTTACTCGGGACACTTAGGGACTTTGCCTGTTGTCTGCCTGACACCTGCAGAACTAAACTTTCCCTATATTCGCCACCACAAAGGTGGGGGGGGGGGCATTCCAACCCGTAAAATGATATAACTACATTATATGTCACGCATTAGAATATCAATTTCTCTTACACAGCCCGGGAGAAGGCTGATGCATTTCATTTGGCTACCGGTTGGTTTTGGTCACTATTCTATGATGGTTGGCAGATGATCTCAATGTAGGGACAACGGCTACGATCACTGACTAGTACAGTCACTGCCCTGAAGGAAAGCAATGGTTAAACTATCTTCTGGAAATGCACCATGAAACCCAAACAGCAACATGGAAGGTCAGATAGGAAAAAAGATCTGGTGGCGAGTCCCCCAGGCCAGATAGCTTTACTTTTAACACTGGGGAAGAGTGTGAGAAATATTAAAATGAGAACATCTATTGCTCTTCAAAAAGTAAAACAACTAAAGAAGCTGTAGAGAGGCGCAGACAGAACAACAAAAATAAGATTTTTAATGGCATGCATCTTTTGCATTGCAACATGTGCCTGTGAGAACTGGACACTTAATAAAACAGCTGAGAAACACACAAATGCCTTTGAATGCAAATGCTACAGAGACGTCCTTCAAATATCATGGAACTTAATATTAAAGAAGGCTGACTAGTAAGTAAGGAAGATTAAAAACTTAAATATTTCAGACACATTAAACGTCATGAGAATTTAGAAAAGACAGTCTTGGAAGGATACATAATGGGAAACAGAAAGAGAGGAAGACCAAGGCAAATATGGCTGCAAGACATCGTTGATGATCTGCGAATGGACGCATCATCAGCAGGCCATCCTGCTCACAGCCGAAAGGAATACAGGAGTGTTGTTAGGGAGGCAAAGTTCTGCAAAGGACGTGCAAATGACTGACTGACTGACTGACTGACCGACTGATCAGATCTACTGCTATTTCTTTTATTGCCACGTTGTTTCGCCTCTGTTGTGATTACCGTATGTATCTTTGTCCGTAGCAAACAACTTTCTGTGGTAGTAATTTTAAAGTATTCATTGGAATAGGGAGGAGACTCTCTGTGGTAGAGAGCAAAACAACTGCAAAACTCCTTTCCACATAGACAAGAGTTTCGGCCCTTTAAAGAATAAAAACAGTATTTGAAACTGGATAATGAACATTGGCTTGTTTCTGGAACAATTTTTTATAAACAGGAAACAACGATACCTTCGTACGGTAAAGTAAGAGAACACAGTTTTGTAGGATTAGACCTCGACAAAAATCGTAGACAAAAAAAAAAAAAAAACTTGTAGTGAGACATGAGAGAAAGAAAGAAAAATCACAAGAGAATTACCTGGGATTCGAACACGGTCTCCGATAGGACGAGCAACCGTCTAGCCATGAGAATAGCGTACTAACCAAATTTGCCAACTACCTCCCACGTGGGGTAATAAATAAGTACTTCTTTGTTACTGCGTAACATATCTGTATATGGCGAGGTTATAAGTGTTGCTTATGGTGGTGGTACAAGATGTTTGCTGTGATTCTACAAAGAATGCACCATTGATACATGTCATGCCAGCGGTGGTGGTACACTTCCAGCAGTCACATTGAGATGGTGGTTCAGCTGGTAAAGCATTTCTGGATCATCTTTGGGTTAGATTCCTTTTGCTTCAGTGATTATATATATACTCCTTGTATAACCATGCTTGCATTTGTTATATATACTTATATATATATTTAGTCATGTCATCTACGTGTTTGTATTTGTGACGTATACTCTTGGTTCAACCACATCATCTACTTGTAGCATTTGTGATATATAATCCTGATCTAATCATGTCATCTACTTATAGTATTTGTGATATATACTCCTGGTTTAACCATGTCATCTAATTGTAGCATTTGTGACATATACTCCTGGTTTAACGATGTCATCTAATTGTAGCATTTGTGATATATACTCCCGGTCTAGATACAATGAGGGAAATTAAAAGTAGTGCATCCATCGCGCCTCAGAAAGTAAAACAACTAAAGAATATGTGGAGAGGAACAGACAGAACTACAAAAATAAGATTTTTAAAGGCATGCATCTTTCCCATCGCAACATATTTCTATGAGACCTGGACACTTAACAAAACAGCTGAGAAACACATAAATTCTTTTGAATGTAAATGCTACAGAAGAGTTCTTCAAATATCATGGACACAAAAAAAGAACAAATATATCCATACTACATCCATTCTTCATATTGAAGAAGGCTGACTAGTAAAGAGGATTAAACAAAGAAAACTTAAATATTTTGGACACATTAAACTCATGAAAATCTACAGGAGACCGTCATAGAAGGGTACATAATGAGAAAAAGAAAGAGAAGAAGACCAAGGCGAAGATGACTGCAGGACATCGTTGATGATCTGCAGATGGTTGCATCAGCAGCAGGACATCTTGCTTACAACCGAGAGGCCTAAAGGAGTGCTGTTAGGGAGGCAAAGTTCCGCAAGGGACATGCAAATGAATCAATGAATGGATGAACTCCTGGTCTAATCATATTATTCTTTTTTTCATCTTTGTCTGAACTGCACCGCTTCGCACCTCCGCAAATTTATCTGTCTAGAAGCAAAGTTTTTTATGCCTGTTGCATACCAGTAAGTGTTAACAAAACAAAAACAAGCAAACAAAAATGAAACGAAACAACTATAATGTTTCTTGTGGCAGAATAGCAGCCTGGGTTGTAAAGTTTGTGCTTTCTCCATTATTAGATCATTTGTAGTCGTTTCGTTCCTCACAACCTGTACACATTTTTTTAAAAAGAAAAATTCGTTATCGTTGCCAAATAATACTGGCAACATTTCTATGTTAAACAACCCCCCCCCCCTGTTTTTTTCCTGACAGCTAACTTTATATTATAATCATCAACAACTAACATTATGTTATAACCATCAGTGGCTAACGTCATGTTCTTGTCATCAACGGCTAACATTATGCCTTAGCCATTAACAGCAACAGCTGTCATTATGTCATAACCATCAACAGCTGACATATCATGGCCATAAACAGCTGACATTATTTCATAATCACAACCATCAACAGCTGACATATCACGGCCATAAACAGCTGACATTATTTCATAATCACAACCATCAACGGCTATGACATTATGTTTAGACACTTTTCCATAGATCTACACTGCTTCAAACGGTTTTAATTTCCCGAACTCCAGCCAGGTCTAGTCACGAGTAAATCAAGCCAGGTCTGGTCACGAGTAAATCAAGCCAGGTCTGGTCACGAGTAAAGCAAGCCAGGTCTGGTCACGAGTAAATCAAGCCAGGTCTGGTCACGAGTAAATCAAGCCAGGTCTGGTCACGAGTAAAGAAAGTCAGATCTGGTCACGAGTAAATCAAGCCAGGTCTGGTCACGAGTAAAGCAAGCCAGGTCTGGTCACGAGTAAATCAAGCCAGGTCTGGTCACGAGTAAATCAAGCCAGGTCTGGTCACGAGTAAAGCAAGTCAGATCTGGTCACGAGTAAATCAAGCCAGGTCTGGTCACGAGTAAAGCAAGCCAGGTCTGGTCACGAGTAAAGCAAGTCAGATCTGGTCACGAGTAAATCAAGCCAGGTCTGGTCACGAGTAAAGCAAGCCAGGTCTGGTCACGAGTAAATCAAGCCAGGTCTGGTCACGAGTAAATCAAGCCAGGTCTGGTCACGAGTAAAGCAAGTCAGATCTGGTCACGAGTAAAGCAAGCCAGGTCTAGTCACGAGTAAAGCAAGCCAGATCTGGTCACGAGTAAAGCAAGCCAGGTCTCGTCACGAGTAAAACAAACCAGGTCTGACACGAGTGAAGCAAGCCAGGTCTGGTCACGAGTGAAGCAAGCCAGGTCTGGTCACGAGTAAAGTAAGTCAGGTCTGGTCACGAGTGAAGCAAGCCAGGTCTGGTCACGAGTAAAGCAAGCCAGGTCTGGTCACGAGTAAAGCAAGCCAGGTCTGGTCACGAGTAAAGCAAGCCAGGTCTGGTCACGAATAAAGCAAACCAGCCCAGATTCTTTGAATGTGACAGGACGGAACATGTAACTATAGAGCCTTGTGATCTCTGGAAACAAAAACACAAAAATATGACCAAGACAATAAAACAGGGGATACAGCCATACATGAACCAATGCTTGAGGAGGATTTTAAACATTAAATGGCAGGACAAGATCAGGAACGAGGAGGTCTGGGAAAGGGTAGGACAAGAACCTACAAATCATGTCTAGGAAATGTAGGTGGACTGGCCACACACCGAGGAAACCTGACACCAGCATAGCAAGAAGGGAACTGACACAGAGTCTTAAGGAAACATAAAACGAGGAAGAGCTAGACTTACTTGGAGAAGAGAAATCATGGCAGTGCCCAGGGACAAGGGATGCACGTGGAAGGAGCAGGGAATAATTCCAAGAACAGGGATGGCTGGACAGACTTTATCCGTGGCCTATGCTCTCAAGTGAGTGAGAAATGATGATGATGATGATGATGATGCGAAAGCGGCACCAGGATGATAACAGAACGTGATGGACAGGCTAAAATAAATGACAGGCTGAGAACGAGACAAGGGCGACAGTGCTACAGCTGTATTGGAAAGACTGCGGGGAAAATGAAAGAACAATGTGGTAGTGAAGAGACTGCTGGAGCTAGGACAAATTAACGGTGTTGGCAGGAAATCCGAACCGCGTGGCAGAAAACCCATCCTAAACAACCAACATTTGACAGGAACAAACACACCCTTGGATGAATGCTGCGGCATGAGGCGGAGCATATATTTGGGTTCTCCTGAATGCAATGACGCCTGAGTCTGAATTTTGAACCTTTGAAATTGGAGCAAAGGTCACATGGATAGAAGGGCCAAGGACTTGACTTGAGATGTTAAAGAAAAGTTCAGAATAGAGAACATGACTGCCTATGTTCGTCGGAACAGCACACGATGATGTCACCAAGATTATTTTCACGTTCTCTCTGTCAGAAGTCAGCCATGTCTTTTCTTGTCTTTTTTTTTTTCCTCAGACTATATCAACGTCGTTTCTTCCTCAAGCAATATCCACGTTTTCTTTTCTTCAAACTGTACCAAAGCCGTTTTCTCATCAAATCATCATCATCATCATCATCATCATCATCTTCATCATCATCATCATGTGCCATGCCTGGAGGCATCGGCGATCATGTCTCCACAGTTTCCTATCTTTCAAGTCTTTCCCTAAGTTCTCTTGCCGTGCTTCTCCAGTGCCATTTTGTCAAGTCCTCTAAGATTTTCTTTCTTGGTCTAGCTCTACCTCTCCCTTTCCTGCCTCCAATTTTCCCTGTTGTCAGGATATTTTCAATCCCTCCTCTTCTCATTATATGGCCTGTGAACCTTGACTGTCACCCCCTCCCCCCCCCCCAAAGTGTGTTCTTTAATGTTCGTTTCTCACTGGCTTTTTTTTGTTATTTCGGCTGCTCGTGGTATTCTTAATGTTCTTAGCAGGAACCACAATTCAGATGCTTTTAATGCTCTCACTGTTGTTTTTGTTAGTAACCATGATTCCCTTCCATACAGTAATACTAGCTCGATACAGCATTTTCAAGACTCTTTTCCTAGTATCTATTGATAAAGATAGACTGCATAAAATTTATTTCTTTTTCTGAAATACTACCTTTGCCTGACAAATTATGGGTTTGACCTCTGTAATAGATCTACCATCTGATGTCAACGTTTTACCAAGGTAATTGAATTTGTGCACCTGTTTTAATGTTATTTCTTTGCGCTTTACATCACATTCTGGTGCGGATTTGTTTCTGAACACGGCCATCGTTTCTGTTTCCTTACTGTTCAGTGATAGTTTTTCATATTCATTTTCTGCCACTAATAAATTTAGCAGCAATTTCTTTTATAAATAGGAAATAACGAGGCTTTGGTACGGTAAAGTAAGAGAACACAGTTTTGTAGGATTAGAACTCGAGAAAATCGTAGACAAAGCACTTTAGTGAGACGCGAGAGAAAGAAAAATCACCTGTTATTCGAACCACGGACTCCGATAGGTGGTGCAACCGTCTAGCCACAAGAGAACAGCGTACTAACGAACTGCGCTAACTCGCACCTCCAAAAAAGGTGTTTGTAAGCATAGTCATTAGTAACTGTTCAGTAGACACGAGGGATCGTGACACCCGGAAAGAAACGAGGTCATGACACAGAAATTCCGTAGCTTAGATTCAGTCTCTCTAGAAGGTTTCTTTCCGGGTGTCACGATCCCTCGTGTCTACTGAACAGTTACTAATGACTATGCTTACAAACACCTCTTTTTGGAGGTGCGAGTTAGCGCAGCTCATTAGTACGCTGTTCTCTTGTGGCTAGACGGTTGCACCACCTATCGGAGTCCGTGTTCGAATCCCAGGTAATTCTCTTGTGATTTTTCTTTCTCTCGCGTCCCACTAAAGTGCTTTTGCCAACGATTTTTTTTTTCGAGTTCTAATCCTACAAAACTGTGTTCTCTTACTTTACTATATTTAGCAACTGTTTAGATCAATTTTCGTTGTTTATGTCTGCCTCAGACTTTATCCACGTCGTTGAATCTTCAAAATATATCCACATCGTTTTCCCCTCAAACTATATCTAAGTCGTTTTCTCCTCAAACTATATCTAAGTCGTTTTCTCCTCAAAGTGTATCCACCTTATACATAGTCTTCTCTTCAAGCACAACCACGCCGGTTTTTCCCTCGAGTTGGATATACGTCCTTTTTTTTACTCAAACTATATCCACTTCTCCCCCCCCCCCCCCCCAATCATATCCATGTCTTTTTTTTCCCCTCAGACTATATTCATGTCAATTTTTCCTCAAAACTATATCCACATCGTTTGTTTATTTGTTTGTTTTCATCAAACCATATTGTCGTTGTGTTTTCCTCAAACGTTTCGTTTTTCACGTTTTTTTTCCCCCCCTCTCAAACTATCTCCATCCACTGGATAAGTGTACACTGGATAAGTGTACACTGTACACTGCCGAGGCAGAAGTCTGAGTAAACATAGAGGAACATCACGAAAGCTGTCGCAACGATAAACCAGACATGCATTTGCTATATCAGATGAAAGGCAGCATTACTTCTTCTCTTGTAAATAATTACACTTGCTGCACAATCCTGCCGCCAGGTCAGTCAAAAGGTCACGTTGTCGTCACTGCAATGCAAATGTATTAATTAACCCGCTATTAAATAGCCGGTAGCCTTTTGTGAGAAAATGACGGAATCCAAGTTGGCAGTTTCACCAAATAACTCACAGAACACTACAGCATTGGTAAAGTTAGTTAGACAGAAAGGGCAGAACTCGAACTACGTACGAAAATAAATATTCCAAAGCTCCACGTTCTACCGAAAATTCATAGATCGATACCATGTGTGATAAAGCCTAAAGCTTGTGACAGTCTCATTTAGATCGATACTGATTTAAGCCGGTGGATCGATAATTTCAAACGCGCGGGGGAATACGAGAGAACTCTCAGCTCATTAACCAGGTATGAGACGCAATGTCGGGCTTTTGAGATGACAGATTTAGGACATGGGTGAGGTTTTTCAAGTACGACGAACTTTTTTTTTTTTTTTGTCATTCAGGCAACTAGAGAAAAGAAGAGCGATTAATCATTCTTCTTCTTCTTCTCCTTCTCCTCCTCCTCCTGCTGCTGCTGCTCCTCCTCCTGCTTCTTCTTCTTCTTCTGTTTCTTCTTCTGCTTCTCCTCTTCCTCCTCCTTCTGCTTATTCTTCTTCTTCTGCTTCTCCTCCTCCTTCATCTGCTCCTTCTTCTTCTTCTTCTTTTTCTTCTTCTTCTGCTTCTCCTCCTCCTCCTTCTTCTGCTTCTTCTTCTGCTTCTCATCCTCCTCCTTCTTCTGCTTATTCTTCTTCTTGTGCTTCTCCTCCTCCTCCTTCTTCTGCTTATTCTTCTTCTTCTGCTTCTCCTCCTCCTCCATCTTCTTCTTCTTCTTCTCCTTCTGCTTATTCTTCTTCTTCTGCTTCTCCTCCTCCTCCTTCTTTTGCTTATTCTTCTTCTTGTGCTTCTCCTCCTTCTCCTTCTTCTGCTTATTCTTTTTCTTCTGCTCCTCCTCCTCCTCCTTCTTCTTCTTCTTCTCCTCCTCCTCCCCCTTCTTCTTCTGCTCCTCCTCCTCCTTCTTCTTCTGCTCCTCCTCCTCCTTATTATTATTATTTTTTCTCCTCCTTCTCTTTCTTCTTATCAGTCTGCTTGTGCCATTAGCGTCGCAGGAAGTTTCAGGCAACGGTTCAGAGCAAGATGAGAGGCCTGGCCCGGTGTCTGTCATGTTTTCTCAGCGTGTCTTTCACCTCACCTATCCACCTTTTCCTTGTTCGTCCTCCCGTCCTATATGCAGACGTTACCATGTTGAGTGCACGAGTCGCTGGTTGATCTGGATTCATGCGGATCAAATACCTGAACCACTTGACTCTCAGATGTAGTCCTTGACAGGTGTTGTTCCCACCATTTGCTGGATTATTTCATTTCGCTCTTGATCCCTTCTTGTATCGTTTACCTTTTTTTTTTCTTAACCATTTCATCTCGCATGTTGTTATCTTTCTGTATTCGTATCTGGTGAGTGTCCATGTCTGGCGCTGATAGCACAGAATCTGAGGTGAATATTGTTTGAAAGAATTTCTTTTTTATCCCATCGAGATATTTGGATGTTTTAGGATTTGTGCAAGTTGATAGGTAACATTGTTTGCTTTATGAATTCTACATTCGATTTATCTGTCTATTTTTCAATCCTGTGTAAATATGCTTCCTAGATATTTGAATTCAGTAACCTGTTTAAGATTTTAAGGGCGCGCATTTTTCCCATTGCAGCATTTGCCTGTGAGACCTGGACATTTAACAAAACAGCTGAGAAACACATAAATGTCTTTAAATGCTACAGAAGAGTCCTTCAAATATCATGGACATAAAAGAGACCAAATATATCCATACTACAATAACTTAATATTCAAGAAGGTTGGCTAGTAAGAAAGAAAGATTAAACAGAGAAAATTTAAATATTTTGGACATAGTAAACATCACGAGAATTTAGAGAAGACCGTCTTGGAAGGGTACATAATGGGAAAAAGAAAGAGAGGAAGACCAAGGCGAAGGTGGCTGCAAGACGTCGTTGATGATCTGCAAATGGATGCATCAGCAGCAGGCCATCTTGCTTACAACCGAGAAGCCTACAGGAGTGCTGTTAGGGAGGCAAAGTTCCGCAAGGGACACGCAAATGACTGACTGAACCTGCCAGAGTTTGGTGTTATTTATATAAATGTGTGGTTTCTTTTGTGGTTCTCTTGTGGTTCTTGTGGTTCATTCTCGTGTGGTTCTTCTTATCACCATTTGTTTCTGTTTTCTTTTTATGTTTTTCGGCGAACGGATGACTTATATTTTGAAGAGTAGAATTCTAGAAATATCAACTAGAAGGAATGGCAACAGACTGCATTTGAAATACAAATCTCTATATTTGTTTTATGAGTATATGTTTTATCATTTGTAATTTTGCCAGCATATTATGTTGTTGATCTTTTTTTTAAAATTCAATATGTAAAAAAATAGTTTTCTTTTTACAGAAAACAAAACTCTATTTTCATGCTAAAACACAGAATTTTAATATCATTTTAACAACCAAATATAAAATATTTTTTGTTATAATATTACAGTGTGCGAGTTAAAATGAATATGTAAATTTGTAATATCACAAGTATTTCAGTTTTTAAGTTCTAACTTCATTATATGTTCCTCTTATTTTACTATATAATATCCGCTTCAAAACAACAGATCTCCAATTCTTCTATGTCATATTCACATCCAAAACCATATATCCAATTTTATTCTTTCATACACAAACCTATTTTAACAACAACAACAACAACAACAACAACAACAACAAAACTCTGTTAAAATTGATTCATTTTCCCACCTAACTCTTTCTTAAAATATGCTGATGTAAACATATCCACATTTGCAGTTTCTGCAGGTCTTCATACTTATTCGTAAAGAAAACTGCAAGTTTATCATAACACACACAACTTCAGTTTGCTCTCAAGTATAGTTTTCTAGATGTTCTGGCAAAATTTGTCCAAAATATGAATATTTTTAACAATATGAACGATTAATTTTTTTTTCTTCTAGGATTAGATATTCCACTGCATACTTTAAGAAGCGCGATTTTTCTTGTGACCTTTAAAACCTACATTGACTGGCATTCAGTTAGGAAACGCGCAGCTGTCCTAGGAAGATATCTCACGAAAACAAAATGATATGTGTTTTACACTTTACGTCATCTCCAAAGTTATGTCACGAACTTGGCACAAATGATGAGTATAAGAGTTCCCAAATTCTAGCTCACTTTCTTCTCGCTGTTTTTAGCTTTGTGTCGCTTCCACATTTGAATAATCATTTGCATAAACTCGTCCATCAGTCGTAGGGCGTACTGCTTGGAGAAGGTCCAGGCATCGAAGGTCTTCCTCCAAAAGAGTGACGGAAAGTACAGCTCTTGATGGAAGTGACGTCTCATCTCCTCGCTTAGCAATCTTATGACGCCGATGTCCCGCGCAACGTCAATCGGCATCTCCTTTTGCGTGGTCAGCGCGAAGACGTCTGCGCCATACAGCACTAACAGGCTGGCTACCTGCGTGAAGCCGCAGGCCGCAGCCGTGTGAAGGGGCGAGAACCCGTGGACGTCCTGCACGTTAACGTCAGCGCCATTGCATAGCAACAATTTGACGGCGTCCAAGTTGTTGCTGAGGACGCCGTGGTGCAAGGCGGTGAGCCCCACATGATTGACCTGGTTGACGCGGACCTCGTTTGCATGGTTGTCAAGTATTCGCACGAGTTCTGTTGTGTCTGCATCCTGAACTACAGCCGTCAGGACCGAATCTGCCGTGAACGAGATCCGTCGTTTGACTTCACTGCTCATCCAATGGCAGCGAGTTGACTCCCTTAGAATCTTTAAATGTTTGTGAAATTATAAGAAAATCAATTTACAGCATGTTTTCATGTCATGACCCAGAAATTCCACATATTTAATCCAGTCACTAGAAGTCTGGTAATAGCCTTGTGTCTGCCAGGAAGTCTGGCAACACCCTTTGTGTCTGCCAAGTAGTCTGGTAATAGCCTTGTGTCTGTCAGGAAGTCTGGATATGGTCTTGTTTCTGCCAGGTTCTACCCGGACAAATGTTGAAAACGCTCGAAAAGATGTCCGTGATTATTGTCCATAACAGCTCTGCAGTGCATGCGGTCGCATTAATCTGTAAATACAATTGCAAGAACCATCAGTTAAGTGACTGTGCCAAGTTTAAAAAAGAAACGTATACAAATGTCATGTGATTATTTCAAATGTTACAGTAGTGAAACACTAGACAAGTTACTCACTTGACATTTTCAGCATTAAAAGCTGAAGACTGTAAAAAAAAAGGAGAAAATTAAAACTTAACGTGATATAATGAAAAATGATTTTATACTTTTCTGTTCTAGGGAAAAAGTCCTTAAGAATGACATTTGAATTATATGCCGTTCTGGGCTGCGTTGGAGATCATGCTTCTGCATTTTAGTCGGTGCGCGATGGTTCCACTCACTTCGGCTGTCTTCACTTTACCCGACCAGCTTGGGTGAGGCCATTAAGACTTTTACAACCAGACCTGTACTTTTTCTTCTCTCTCTCTCTCTCATGCTCTGCATTGACTATGAGATCATCTAACCTCTGTATTATCTTGTAATGCCCAAATAACTAAGAATGATATCTATTTTTAAGACTTCTCTCACGTGGCCTTGTGTTTGCAAGGAAGTCTAGAAATAGTCCTGTGTTTGCAAGGAAGTCTAGAAATAGTCCTGTGTCTGCCAGGAAGTCTAGAAATAGTCCTGTGTCTGCCAGGAAGTCTAGAAATAGTCCTGTGTCTGCCAGGAAGTCTAGAAATAGTCCTGTGTTTGCAAGGAAGTCTAGAAATAGTCCTGTGTCTGCCAGGAAGTCTAGAAATAGTCCTGTGTCTGCCAGGAAGTCTAGAAATAGTCCTGTGTCTGCCAGGAAGTCTAGAAATAGTCCTGTGTCTGCCAGGAAGTCTAGAAATAGTCCTGTGTCTGCCAGGAAGTCTAGAAATAGTCTTGTGTCTGCCAGGAAGTCTAGAAATAGTCCTGTGTCTGCCAGGAAGTCTAGAAATAGTCCTGTGTCTGCCAGGAAGTCTAGAAATAGTCCTGTGTCTGCCAGGAAGTCTAGAAATAGTCCTGTGTCTGCCAGGAAGTCTAGAAATAGTCCTGTGTCTGCCAGGAAGTCTGGAAATAGCCTTGTGTTTTGCTAGGAGGTCTGGAAGCCTTGTGTCTGCCAGGAAGTCTGTAAATAGCCTTGTGTCTGCCAGGAAGTCTGGAAATAGCCTTGTGTCTGCCAGGAAGTTTGGGAATAGCCTTGTGTCTGCCAGGAAGTCTGGAAATAGCCTTGTGTCTGCCAGGAAGTTTGGGAATAGCCTTGTGTCTGCCAGGAAGTCTGGAAATAGCCTTGTGTCTGCCAGGAAGTTTGGGAATAGCCTTGTGTCTGCCAGGAAGTTTGGGAATAGCCTTGTGTCTGCCAGGAAGTTTGGGAATAGCCTTGTGTCTGCCAGGAAGTCTGGAAATAGCCTTGTGTCTGCCAGGAGGCCTGGAAGCTTTGTGTCTCCTAGGAAGTCTGGAAAAAAGCCCTGTGTCTAGCAGGAAGTCTGAAAATAGCCTTGTATGTGCCAAGAAGTATGGAAAAATTGTGTCTGCTAGGAAGTATGGAAAAAGCCTTGTGTCTGTCAGGAAGTCTGAAAATAGCCTTGTGTCTGCCAGGTCTGGAAGCCTTGTGTCTGCTAGGAAGTCTGGAAACAGTCGTCTTGTGTCTGCCAATAAGTCTGGAAGCCTTGTGTGTGCTAGGAAGTATGGAAATAGCCTTGTGTCTGTCTGCCAGGAAGTGTGGAAATAGTCTTGTGTCTTCCAGGAAGTGGTACATTACAAGTAAAACTTTCTGTGAACCTAAAGTGCCCAAGGCACATAGGGCTTTCTTAAGGGTTTTCCACAAACGCCTGTCCTTTGTTTTTTTGTTTTTTTTCACTCTTGCCCAGGTGACCCTTCTGTTGCTCAACACCCTCTCTTTTGTTCTTCTCCATACCTCCTTTGCTCTATCCTTACTTATTTTCCCCTGTGGTGTCCATCTTAGTGCTATTTTTGGTAGTGAGTCATCAATCATCTGGAGCACATGTCCCAACCATCGCCAGCGTCTTTCCTCAGTAATTGCTACCAGTGACTTCCCCTACATTTCTGCCAACAAGATGTTGTTTCTTATGGTGTTTGGCCAAAATATTCTTCTAATTGTTCGTAAACAATTAGTCTGGAAAGAATTCAGCTTGTTTTCTATAGTTTTGGTGATTTTCCAGCATTCACTTCCATAGAGTAGTACTAATTCTAATTCTATTCTAGAATTAGAGTAGTTCACTTAGAATATTACTCTTAAATATCCTGATTTTCATCTTCATGCTTAGTATTTTAGATACTCCATATAGTCTGCTGTCTCCACCTTCTACTACTCTACTGCCAAGATATACAAATTCATTGATCTCCTCCACTAACGTGTTATCTACTCTCAGTAGATTTCTGTTGTACACATTTTGCTTCATTAACTTCGTCTTTCCTACGTTGATCTTTAACCCTGCTTTGTTAGCATTTTTGGGTTAGCTCGTTTATTTTATCTTGCATATCTTTCTGCTTGTTTGATAGTAATAGACAAATGCCGCCGCCAAAGTCAAGGTCCACCAGTACACTATGTCGAGAGTCTATCGTAAGTCTATCTATAAGACTAAGTGAACCAGATGAGGGGGGGGGGAACCAGGAAATTATCTGCATTATTACCCATAGCTGATTTCCAAGGAACTGCAAGTTTGTTACGTACAGTCAACACCATGGGTCCCGTGAAGTACAGATCTCTCTCTCTCTCTCTGAACCTTAAGTGCCCAGGGCACATGGGGCTTCCACAAGGGTTTTCCACAAATGCCTGTCCTTTGCCTTTTTTTCTGCTCTCGCCCAGGTGAGCCCTCTATTGCTCAACATCCTTTCTGTTGTTCTTCTCCATGTCTCTTTTGGTCTACCCTTACTTCTGCTCCCCTGTGGTGTCCATCTTAGTGCTATTTTTGGTAGTGAGTTGTCAATCATTCGGAGCACATGTCCCAACCATCGCCAGCGTCTTTCCTCAATAGTTCCAGGAGGTCTGCAGTCGGGCTGGGGACTTCCAGTGGCTGGCTTTCATCCACAACCTTCATGGGCTCAGTTTCCTGATACGCATTTCTCCTTCCACCTGCATTTGTTTTTTCCCTTGCTTCCGTTTCTATAGCAGTCTGATAGTTTTTTTTACCAGATAGGGTTGCTGGCCCTATGCTGAACCCTCCTTAGTCGCCTTTTACGATCATGCGTGGTAGGGTACAGTGGTCCTATTCTGTGCAGACCCCGGGTACCACACGGGGGAAGTACAGATACTGTACAGAATCTGGAAGAGGTTACAGTCGCTTATTTGAAAACCTAGAGTACTGGCATAAAAGGCGGGCATCTGGGCAACTTCCCATCTTCACAAGTGTCACAGCACTGCCGGGTTTTTTTTAAAGCTAGACTTTCTGCTATCGAGGACGAAAGACAAGCCCTTGATTAACTCAGTTCGAGGTAACTACGCCCTCGTTCCAGCTCCGTCAGCTTCTGTGCAAAACAACTTGGAAGGCAATGTTTTATAACAAGCTCTATTCAGTTTAATCAGGGAGAATTGTCCGGTCTAGAAAGCTGGAAATAATATGTCATCTCTTGTTAATCTGTCTGGTGACCCGATAATGTCTACACCGTCTGCCAAGGGACGTAAGCCAGACTAAATACTCTGCATGCGTGGGAAGAAGACTCTCGAGGTTTCGAGTCACAACTACAGAATCATGAGAAAAGTTATACAAGTTGTCACACTGATAGATTACTTCCGGGTTACAGCCAACAAAATCTGCTGGAAGAAATCAATACAAATATTCGAGGGAATTTAAGGGTGGGGAAAAAAATGATAGAAGTCTTGTCCATTCAATCAATGTCAAGTTAACCACTCAAAGTCAAGTTTACCATCGACAGACGTCAAAAAATTCAGGAGCTCTTCAGTCCTTGCAAAAGATTTTTGAAAAGGTCCCATTTTTGTTTTGTTTCCAATGTTTCTCAGTCCAGTGAGTGGTATAGGAAAGTCTGCAAGAGAACAAACATACATGAATTATTAAAGTACTCTGTAAGGAAGCAATGTTGAATGAGTGGCAATTCTGTTGGTAATTTTGTTGTAGCTGTTTTTTAGTTATAATGTAAAAAAAAAATAGTGAAATACAGCGCGAAGAATGAGAAAAAAACAGGCTCGCTGTTAGGATAAGTGCAAATGATGTTGATGGCGTCAGTGGGAATTAAAATATAATAGACTCACAAACGACAGCAATTATTGAGGAAAGACGCTGGCGATGGTTGGGATATGTACTCCGGATTCCTGACGACTCACTACCGAAAATGGCATTAAGATGGACACCACAGGGGAACAGAAGTAAGGGTACACCAAAGGAGACATAGAGAAGAACAACGGAGAGGATGTTGAGCATTAGAGGGCTCACCTGGGCAAAAGCGGAAAAAAAGGCAAAGGACAGGCGTTTGTGCAAAACCCCTGCGGAAACCCCATGTGCACTGGGCACTTAAGGTTCAGAGAGAGAGAGAGAGAGAGAGAACGAGAGGAGAGAGAGTCAATTTGAAAACTGTGAAGAAACCCAAAACTCCACGTAACATAGAAAGGAAGCGATTTTTTAGGAGGAAAAAAACCCGCAAGTGACTTGGGACCCAGGTCAGTTCCCTCAGACTCTACGCCCTCATCTATCTGTAAGATTTAGCAAACAGGAAAGACCTTGATCATAGCAAAATGCTATAGGCCAATGTCGTATTTTTCCAGGCTAAAAATGTATCACAAAACGGGCAGCTTGAGTGGTTGAGTGGTTAGGTGCACATTCTACTAATCCTGTGTTACCGGGTTCAAGTCCCAGCACTGGCGATTTTTTATGTAGCACTGTGGCCCTGTTGGTTGGTTGCCTGCCTGCAGCACTGTGGCCCTGTTGGTTGGTTGCCTGCCTGCAGCACTGTGGCCCTGTTGGTTGGTTGCCTGCCTGCAGCACTGTGGCCCTGTTGGTTGGTTGCCTGCCTGCAGCACTGTGGCCCTGCTGGATGGTGGCCTGCCTGTAGCACTGTGACCCTGTTGGTTGGTGGCCTGCCTGTAGCACTGTGGCCCTGTTGAATGGTAGCCTCCTGTAGCACTGTGGCCCTGTTGGTTGGTGGCCTGCCTGCAGCACTGTGGCCCTGTTTGTTGGTGGCCTGCATGTAGCACTGTGGCCCTGTTTGTTGGTGGCCTGTCTGTAGCACTGTGGCCCTGCTGTTGGTGATCTTTAGCACCGTAATCCTGTTGGTGGTGGCCTTTAGCACTGTGATCGTGTTGGTTGGTGGTCTTTACCACTGTGATCTTGTTAGTTAGTGGTCTTTAGCACTGTAATCTTGTCGATTGGTGGTCTTTACCATTGTGACACTGTTGGTTGGAGTCTTTAGCACTGTGACACTGTTGGTTACTCTTTAGCACTGTGATATTGTTGGTTGGTGGTCTTTAGCACTGTGATCTTGTTGGTTGGTGGTCTTTAGCATTGTGACACTGTTGGTTGGTGCTCTTTTACACTGTGATCTTGTTAGTTGGTGGTTTTTAGCACTGTGACACTGTTGGTTGGTGGTCTTTAGCACTGTGATATTGTTGGTTGGTGGTCTTTGGCACTGTGATCTTGTTGGTTGGTGGTCTTTAGCATTGTGACACTGTTGGTTGGTGCTCTTTTACACTGTGATCTTGTTAGTTGGTGGTTTTTAGCACTGTGACACTGTTGGTTGGTGGTCTTTAGCACTGTGACACTGTTGGTTGCTCTTTAGCACTGTGATCTTCGTGATTGGTGGTCTTTAGTACTGTGACACTGCTGGTTGGTGGTCTTTAGCACTGTGATCTTGTTGGTTGGTGGTCTTTAGCACTGTGACACTGTTGGTTGGTGGTATTTAGCACTGTGGCCCTGCTGGTTGGTGGTCTGTGCCGAGCGTACTCTAGGAAGGCCCCGCAGACGTGGCACCCCGACCTATAACCCGGAACAGAGTTGTGAGGAGGGGGCCACTTCTTGAGTGTGATGAGCCCCCGGACCCCACGGCACTCCGTTATATCACGAGGACCCCCGAGACTGGTTTCATACCATTCACCCTCTCTCAGCTGACCAGCGGCGACAGCAGCACTCTACCCCCCGGGGCCTACATCTCTCGTGGGGCCCCGGTAGCATCATCAACCAGTATGGTTTAAAAAAAAAAGAATGATGAAAATACGGGAAATTTTTATTTTTTCTATTATTAGCAGAAATGCAGATGAAACCACTGACAACAGTTATTGAGGAAAGACGCTGGCGATGGTTGGGACATGTGCTCCGAATGACTGACAACTCACTACCAAAAATAGCACTAAGATGGACACCACAGGGGAACAGAAGTAAGGGTAGACCAAAAGAGACATGGAGAAGAACAACAGAAAGGATGTTGAGCAATAGAGGGCTCACCTGGGCGAGAGCAGAAAAAAAGGCGAAGGACAGGCATTTGTGGAAAACCCTTGCGGAAGCCCCAATGTGCCCTGGGCACTTAAGGTTCAGAGAGAGAGAGATCAAACAGCTGATAAGAAATCATAATACACGTAATGCATTTGAACAAATAAAACAAGCAAGCTGTGGTAAGCAAGCAAAGTAGTTGAATGATAAAATAGACAGACAAGAAAGAAAGAAAAAACAACCATTCCTCAAGGCCATCACGATTCTGAGTTTTAGTAAATTGTTCTTCAAGAGCAGCTCCCAAGTTTAACTTGCAGCTATTGATACGGACAATGATCGTTATCGTAAAGAAAAATACTCTTTTTTTAAACAGAATTTTAATCATGTCAGATTATATAAACTTGCGGCCAAAAATAACATCAGGTTACCGTGGCAATCTCCTGTAACCAAGGGCAACAATACAATATGTTCGAAAATAGATCGTGGCTTCCTGTTAGTGATAAATATCGTGCACGATTACAGCGATCTGTTTCAGATGACGAAGTGGTCCTCGAGAAACAAAGAAGAAGAAGAAGAAGATAGCTGAATGGAGAGAAGACAAGGTGAAGAACAAGTGGCCATTAAAAAACACATTGCTGTTTCCAGGGTATTAGGTCAAACTTATTCTCTACTTGGAGCTAAATTCACTTTATGGATGTTTAATGTCACGAAGAAATATGTGATATATCTATGTTGTACGTGTTACAGTGCAACGTGTCAAAGTTGACAAAGGTCTTTCCCTATTTCATTATAGTACAGCTATATAACCTCACCAAGATCTTTCCATATTTCATTGTGGTACAACTATATAAACCTGACCAAGATCTTTCCTATTTCAATATAGTAGAACTATATAACCTGGCCAATAACTTTCCTATTTCATTATATTACAACTATATAATCTGGCCAAGAACTTTCCTATTTCATTGTAATACAAGTACACAACAGGATCAAATAGCAAGCTTGAACCAACGCGTTTTCTGTGACAAAGGGGGATTATCCAGAAACCTCTTATCAGTATCGCTCAAGGAAGTTGGGGCAAAATCCCACTAATCTCCATTCATCCTCTTCTTTCTCATACTCATTAACCCTCTACATGTGCAGTTCTGTCTCTCTGCAGCACCATGTACAGAACCGTATAGTTCAGCTTTGTGAATGATTTCACTGGGTCAGTAACTACGGTACAAGCATAGCTGATGCCGGCCTGCAGGATGTGTCCCACAATCTGAAGTGCTTTGGCGCATGCATAAAGAAGGGAATTTTCAACCTTAAACTGTGTATACATGTTATTTCGGAGTCGGTGTGTCCTGCTCTAACAAAACAGCTGAGAAAAACATAAATGCTTTTGAGTGAAAATGCTATAGAAGAGTCCTTCAAATATCATGGAGAGAGAGAGAGAGAGAGAGAGAGAGACACACACACACACACACACACACACACACAATGAACAAATATATCCACACTACGGGAACCTAATATTGAAGAAGGTTGGCTAGTAAAGAAGATTAAACAGAGAAAACTTAAATTTTTTGGACATATTAAACGTCATGAGAATTTAGAGAAGACAGTCTTGGAAAGGTACATAACGGGAAAAGGAAAGAGAGGAAGACCAAGGCGAAGATGGCAGCAAGACATCGTTAATGTTATGCGAATGGATGCATCAACAGCAGCAGGCCATTTTGCTTACAACCGAGAGGCCTACAGGAGAGCTGTTAGGGAGGCAAAGTTCCGCAAGGGACATGCAAATGACTGACTGACTGGTATCCTGTTCTGAAGGGGTAAATGATGGCTTTTTCTTTTCTACTTAGCGGAATACTGGCATAGTGCGGCGGTGATTGTGGTCTCTTATAGATCTTAAATAACGGTCTTTCTTCTTCTGACACTAAGTGACCGATAACTGAGGACTCTCCAGGTCCACTTTATGCTTATTTTCAAAGTATGCTCGTATCACGATTTGAGCTACTCAGAGCTGGAGACCAAGATTCAAGAAGAATCTCCAAAAACAGTTAACACACACAAAAAAGCTTTAAATAACAATAGCAAACGAATCTTCAAGAACAATAAAAGAGACAGCGACTGCGGTAAAGCCTGCTCCAGTAATAAAAGCAGATGGTGGTGTATGTTTCCGTTTTATAAAGCGACAGAGAGAGTAAGGAAAGTGAAGTGAGGAAAAAAAAAAACCCACAAAAGGCAGAAAGTATGAAAGCCAAGGAGCTAAGTTTTTCGTTTTCATTTTTCTTCTTTTTATTTATGTGTTGTGTTGTTTGTGCATGTAATCCTTGTAAAAGGCTCACGGCGAAATATTGGATGTTGTATGTATTTAATTCATGCATTCTCATCTTACTTTCATTTTTTCTGCTATTTGTGTGGGTTTTTTTTCACTTTCCTCACTCCCTCTGTCGTTCTGTACAACTGAAGCATACACCTCTATCTACCTTTATTTAAGAACAATAACAGACTATAAGATAACGTGAAGTCGGCGAGAAGACAATTTAAAAGGCATTGATAAGTGTCGCGCCCTCGGCAACACGTCCTCGTCGATACAAGAACTGACACATGCTCGAGATGAGATATTTATGACATATTGAATGCAGAAACACATTCTCTGGAAATATCAGCACTTAGTGGGACAGTAAATGTCATGTGATATGAAAAAGGAAAAAAAAAACTCTATGGAAATGAAAATAACATTTCTTAGGCATTTGAATGTGAGGACTTTCCATTATTGATCGTAGGAATGACGATTCTAGAAACAATAAAACCATTCGGTCATGAAGGCATGAAGTCGCGCTGTGCATTAAGTTTTGCCTGAAGTTAAAAAGAAAAAAAAGTTTTCAGTGGTTTTATTTGTTAACAAAATACATTAACGATCTGACATTTCCATTTTCGTCTTCATCACACAAAACAATTAAGAAAGAAAACACGAAGAAGCCTGTGGTAAATACAAAAAAAAAAAAAGCAAAATCTCACAAACATTTAGTTCAACGTGGACTCACGCTGGGAATTTGAGCAGGGCACGTATGAGAAAAAAAAATGTGTATTTATGAAATGAGCGCGTTCAGGAACTTGTACCAGCAACAGAAACAACATAACGTTTGCATCATCGTCAATCATCGTCAGTCATCGCCAGTAATCGTAAATCATCGCCGGTTATCGTTAACCATCGTTAATAAATTAAAATAATTATAATATCACCGAAGTGCGTCATCGCCAATCATCGTTAATAAATTAAAACAACTATAATGTCAAGAAGTACATTTTTTTTTTTTGGTGGCGTCGTGTTAGACTGTCCATGAATTTTTGTTGTCTCTTGGTCTTTCCCTGCATCTTTTCCTGTATGTCTTCTCTGTTGGTACGATGTTTTCAAGGCCTTCGTTTCTCATTTAATTATAACTAGCTGATTACCCGGCGTTGCACGGGTATTTATATATCCCAATCAACAAAGTTCTGTTCATTTCCACAACCTTCTAGACGGTTCTACAACGTTGTATTCATTTCCATGGGCTTCTAGAAGGGTCTACAGAGAGGTCTATTCAGCTTCACAATCTTCTAGAAGGTTCTACAATGTTCTATTTATTTCCACAACCTTCTAGGCGGTTATACAGAGTCTAGACGGTTCTACACAGTTCTATTCCTTCTATTTGACTAAACTTGGGATTAGCTGTCATCAGGACTGTCATCAATCAGCTTAGCGACCTCGAACACTATGGATTCGACACGAATCTCTGTCAATTTGGACATTTTATTTTTCACCACTTCTCAACCCCCCCCCCCCCTTCCCCCATGCCGATGGAGGCTGAACTTGCGAGTGCCACTGTTCATCTCAGCGACCCCGAAAACTATAGATTTGAAAGTAATATCGGTCGTTTTCGATTATTTGTGCATGTCACCCATCCCATACCCACCTCTAAGACACCCCCCCCCCCCCATCCGATTGGGGTTGACCTTGCACTTGAAACGGCATCGGGAGTGTCACTATTAATCTCAGCGACTCCGAAATTTATGGATTCGACACTAACATCGTTCATTTTCGATTATTTTTACATGTCACCCCGACCCCTAGGGGTGATCTAACCCCCTGGGTGCACTTGTCACATGTGTGCCAAGTTTGGGTGAAATTGCTCCAGGCGTTCCAGCGTGATGCTCCAACATACACACACGCGCATGTTCATTTATATATATATATTTTGGCCAAACACCATAACAAATAACATCTTGTTGGCAGAGATGCAGATGAAGCCACTGGCAGCAATTATTGAGGAAAGACACTGGCGATGGTTGGGATATGTGCTCCGAATGACTGACAATTCACTACCAAAAACAGCACTAAGATGGACACCACAGGGGAACAGAAGTAAAGGTAGACCAAAAGAGACATGGAGAAGAACAACAGAGAGGATGTTGAGTAATAGAGGGCTCATCTGGGCAAGAGCAGATAAAAAAAAGGCAAAGGACAGGCATTTGTGGAAAACCCTTGCGAAAGCCTCATGTGCCCTGGGCACTTAAGGTTCAGAGACAGAGACACACACACACACACACACATATATATATATATATTAAAATAAGATGGCTCGAAAGTATCAGTTATAGATGGGACCAGTGGGAGGCATGGGGCTCCAGCCAATATATCGTTCCTGGGGTCTGGGTACTTTCCTGTGTTTTAAGGGAGAGCCCAAAACCGGTTGGGGGGGGGGGAGGTGGGGGCAGGCGGGCCGGTAGCGGATGAAACAGACTAGCTAATCAATAGGGTAATGAAAAGAGTGAGAGAGAGGGCAGGTGGGGAGGGGGCGGTAGAGAAAACAGTTTTGCACCGCCAGGCAAAATTCCACACAGAGACCCTATTTAAACATAAGAAGTGACAGCCTCTTTTGAAGTGGAAAATATATCACGCCCCTTCCCCCCTCCCCCACTTTTCTTTTTCATAGCACCGACCATGATACACACACACAGTGGGACGAGACACTAAAGATGTCTGAAATATTAAGTTACGATATATATATATATCTGACCGCAGACTGTTTCCTGTGTTTATAGTTGCCAGGGGCGGAAACGTAGTCTCTCGCGAGAGAAGGTCACGGGCAGAAGCGGATACGAATGATAAGGAGAAAAGGTGCAGTGATGGTGTAACAGGCTTTCTAGGAATATTTCCTGCAGCACTTTCAGTGGGCTACCCCATGGAGGGGGGGGGGTGCTTAATGGGGACCGGGGAGGAGGTAGAGGCAAAACAGAGCGTTTTTTCTTTATTACCCTTCTTCCTTCTTTCCATATTGTTACAGATCGACATCAAGAAATAGAACTTTTTTGGGGGCTCACTGAGGGTGGAGGTATGGGGGGTGGGGGTGGGGTAAATTCATCTGGCTCCTGCTGGATCCCCCCCCCCCCCCCCCGGCAAGCATCGGTACGCCACTTCATCACTTCCGGAACAGTTCGTCACTTAATTGATCGAAGGCGGCTATGACCTGGAAGTTTTTTCAAGTGAACCAGGGGGCGGGAGAACACAGCTGCCGCGGTTTAGGCACGCCCAGGGACAAGATCAAACTTGTAGCTCATGGAAACAAGTTTTCTCACTTCAACACAAGACTCTTCTTTCACTCGCGAGTTCACGCATGTAATGAGACAAGCAGGGAGATACAGTGGGGTCTTTGTGTTTTCCAATCTCTACTAGTTTCACGAAGGAAAGAAAGAAAGAAAAAAAAAAACCCCCACTAGATAACAGAATGCTGATTTTTTTTGTTGTGCTGGAGAGACTGGAGGCAAATGTGAAACAGTGAATGTACACGAATCACTCAAAAAACTTTGACCCCCACCCCCACCCCCATCAGCGAAACCAGTTTCTCTCACCACCTCTGAGGTACACTGAGTCCTCTGTTGTTTGTTGCCCCGGGGGAACTGGTTGTATGGTTTGTTTAAACACACCATGAACCATCTCTTTGTGTATCTCAGCAAACCTTTCCGCGCGGTGTTTTCATATTAACGGAAAATTATGTTTTCATGAACTCATCTGCCTGTGCTAGTCCTGTAGCAGTACAGAGCTGATTCATCACTACAAGGTGGGGGGGGGGAAGAGTTGGGTTCTGAGAACTGGTTTATTCTATTAACCATCTCAAATAACTGGGAAGTTGGGGTGGTGTTTTGGGGAAAAAGAAGGCATAAGGAATGGGTGAACTTTATTTGCAAAGGGCGAAGAAATGAGCACGTAGGCCTGTCTGACATTCTATCCTTTATCACACAACTTTTGTTCTTCTCCATGGTGCATCATTCATTCATTCATTCCTTTGCTTGTCCCTTGCGGAACTTTGCCTCCCAAACAGCACTCCTGTAGGCCTCTCGGTTGTGAGCAAGATGGCCTGCTGCTGCTGCATCCATTTCCAGATCATCAACGATGTCTTGCAGCCATCTTCGTTTCGGTCTTCCTCTTTTTCTTTTTCCCATTATGTATCATGGTGCATCAGTTAGTACAAATATTTTACGATTGTAACAAAGCATGGAAGAAGTTTGTCTTATCGATGCTAGACACGACCTGGACAACATAACTGTACGAAGATGAATGAAACTCAAATATGCAGCGTGGCTTTTTCATAATGAGTGCACAGAGTGCGAAGAATACTTGGGAAAGGTTCGTATTTGTAATATTTCTTGTCTGTGGCTATGGCCAGCGCATGGTTCACCACAGCAAGAAACAAAACTTGGTATAGCAAGACAAGCAGATGTTGTTGAAACTAACCACCGTAATGACCCTCCACCGGCCTGACCCTAACCTTGATGGACACTTGTGAAATTAGCCACGGGCCCGACCTTAACCTTGGTGGACACTTGCGAAATTAGCCACCGCCGTGACCCTAACCTTGGTGGACACTTGTGAAATTAGCCATCGGCCCTACCCTAACCTTGGTGGACACTTGTGAAATTAGCCACCGGCTCGACCCTAACCTTGGTGGCCACTTGCAAAATTAGCCACCGGCCCGACCCTAACCTTGGTGGCCACTTGCAAAATTAGCCACCGGCCCGACCCTAACCTTGGTAGTCACTCGTGAAATTAACCCTCGACTTGGTCTCAGTCTATGTGCACACTGTTCGAAATTAACCCTCGGCATGGTCTCAGTCTATGTGCACACTGTTCGAAATTAACCCTCGGCATGGTCTCAGTCTATGTGCACACTGTTCGAAATTAACCCTCGGCATGAGATCACTTCACGTTTCGAAAGTAGCCACCGATATTACCTTTAAAGTTCCTGTAGACACTTTTCGAAATTATCCCTCGATGTGACCTCAGTCCTGCAGACACTTCGAAACTTAGCCCAGGACATAACCTCAGTCTCTGTAACACTGTTCAAAAGTAGCCACCAAATTTACCTTAACCACTGCCAGTCCTAGTTTTTTTCTTTTCTTTTTCTTTTAATCTTTAAAACTAGGGCTAGTTTTCCTTTCGGATATCTCATTGGTTGCCTTCTTTCAGTAGCAATGCCACATATTGTCGTAATAGGCTTGGGTGCGTGCAAATCTCGTTTATTCAATGAATAAAAAAAAAATACCTTTGCCGCACTAGCAAGTTCACTAAAGTAGAAAAAACGCTGGCTTGAGCATCCAGTTCTCCCTGTAGCTTCTGAACATTTTGAACTCTTATCTCTTCCATTTCGTTACACCTGTATATCATCAACATACGACAAAGTTAAGTCTTACGTAAGACAGTCTCCAGAAGGAAAAAAAAAAGCTTAGTTAAAGAACAATGTAGTTTCTCGTAGGACAATGCGCGACATAAATGATATATAGAACAATTAAATCTTTGGTAAGACAGTGCACAACGTAATTGATAACTAGAACAGTACAATCTATTGTATAACTGTGTACGACATAATTCATATCTAGAACAACCACATCTTTAGAAAGACAGTGCACAATACAAATGATATCTAGAGTAATTAGATTTCTCGTAAGACAGTGCACAATGTAATATCTAAAACAGCGAAATCTCTGATGATACAATGGACAGCATAAATGATATACAGACTAGTTAAATCATTCATGGATAGAGTGCGGTATAAATGATGTTTAAATAAATGTAGAATTCCCATTTTCATGTCATTAAGGCATATTATTGAGGATACGGTGTTAGGCCCGTATCTTCCGTGACCTTCGGCACATGAAAGTCTGATGTGGTCAGTATCACGCCTGGCCGCTTTATCTTCCCAGATTTCTCTGGTACCCATTTTCAGAGGCTGGGTGAACCCCGGACCCTTTCTGGTGCGTACCAGAAAAAAATCCCACAGCTGGGACTGAACTCGGTACCACCGGATCAGTAAACCGAGCGCCTAACCACTCGGCTAACCGGGCAGCCACTCTCGCAAGCACAGCATAAATGGTATTCATAACAGCGAAATCCCTAGTGAAACAGTAGACATAATAAATGATATTTAGAACAGCTCACGTCATAAATGTTCTACAGAACACTGAAACCTCTTGAATAAATCATACAAGAAAACTAAAGGTTTAGGTTGTTTCATACAAATGAAAAAAAAAAAGGGTAAAACAATCCCGTCATGCCTTAGATATTAGGGATATGGTGTTAGTGCCCATATCTTCCCAAGACAACCTAAAACACAACAGACACCCAAAGCAATGAAATCTCCCATAAGGGCTGGGGTCTAAAGTACAGTACATTGAAATCTCACACAATACCACAAACTTCTGTAGCATCACACTAGCCAAGGCTCACCTCCAGCTGAGCTCAGTCGCGAAACGAAGCTTCAGCCTTGCTTTGTTTTCGGGAAGACATTAGTCGACTTGGGAGCAGAAAGAAACATATTTTATCCTCACAGTCCTGCTTCCCCCAATCCAGTGATTCTCAAACTCTTTTTTGTCATGGACTCCCTTTCTGACCTGGCAACAAATATGTACCCCTGGTTTGAGAGGAGCTGTGGACCCCTTATTTTAAAAAAATATAAAGCAATAAATAGAACCCAAATGATGCTGGCCTTTTTTGTTTAAAAATCCATCCAATCCATTTACTGGTAGGTGGGCTCCCAAAAATCCTTCCGTCGACACTTTGGGGGTCCGTAGTCGAAAAGTTAAGAACTAGTTCCCTGATCCATCTTCACAGAATGTGAAGGGCAGAATGTAAGACGGGCCTGGGTGCCCAATTCTTTACCCTTTAAAAATAAAGATTCATTCATTCATTCATTCATTCATTCATTCATTCATTCATTCATTCACAGGGGAAAGAAGCTACATCAGATCAAGATAACCAGCAAAGTCAAACAAAAATCCCAACACATGTCACGTGCCATGATTCTAACGTGGAACCAGATGCTGTGAATTGGTTGCTGAAATGGAATTTTGTCTTCAAGAGTTCAGAGATACTTTATTTTTTTCCCCCCTTCAAAAGTTCAGAAACAAAGGCTAAGAAGACGAAAATAACCCCGAACATGCCACAAAAATCACACAGAGAAGCCAGATACAGATCAGAGATAGATTTTTTTTAACATGAAAAACTGGTAGCGGAGAGAGAAGGAAAAGGGGGGGGGGGACGTCACGTGAGATGTTGAGCAGCTTTTTAAAAAGCCATAAAAAAAATAGAAAGCCAAGAGTAAGCAAAGAAAAGACAGAAAAGACAGATGCCGAGAAATTGCGCTTGTAATGAGAAGGAGAAAAAGTTGTACCTGAAGACTGACAAAAGTCTGAAAGAAAATAGACTGGGTCTGGTTTGAAAAGAGAACATGGAGAGTTTATTATTGAAAGAGATTGTGTCAGAACAGAGACAAAGAGAGATTATGTCAGAATAGAGACAAAGAGAGATTATGTCAGAATAGAGACAAAGAGAGATAATATCAGAATAGAGACAAAGAGAAATTAAATCAGAATAGAGACAAAGAGAGATTATGTCAGAACAGAGACAAAGAGAGATTATACATACAGAACTTTGGGTTCAAGATCTCGTTCAGCATCACTGTGGATCTTCCGATACAGATGGCTCAGTGGCTGGTAACAGCAGAAGTGGTTGGGGTTTTGTTGTCTACCGAGATGGAAGAGTCGTGGCACAGGGTTCGGGAGACTTTGAAGTCATCACTTCCAGCATGCGAATGGAAATTAAGGCTGTGTCGGCGGCAATGGAATGGTTAGTTCCTCATGCTGTGGTTAATGGTGTCGTTGTGACAGATTCACAGAGTATGCTATGTAAGACTGAGAAGAATTTGCTTCGAAAAGAATGGGTTCATCTGTTAAGCCAGTCAGCTGTGTCAAGCCTAACGTGACTTTTACTGTCCAAGGCATGCGCGAGTACATGGCAATGATGTAGCACTTAATGTTGACATGTTGGACAAGGGCGACATTGCAAAAGATGTATGGGACAGACTGCGGAAAAATGATAACCGGGAATGGAAGAACAATGTAGATCTGAAGAGACTGCTGGAGCTAGGACAAATTAAAGGTGCTGGCAGGAAATCCGAAATGTGTGGCAGAAAACGCGTCGAAAACAACCAACATTTGACAGGAACTATTAGCAAACTTACTTTTGGATGGATGCTGCGGCATGCGGCGGGGCATATATGGGGTTTCCCCGAATGCAGTGAAGCCGGAGTCTGAACTTTGAACTTTGGATCTATTTTTGACATCATTTTATACAGCTGTGCAATGAGAGAAATTAATCTGCCGGACTCGTCTCTATAAACTCAGTTTTTTAAAAAATCGATTACAGGATTCTTCGGATTTTCTCAAATCATTGAACACAGAAAAGATGACCTGTTCCAAAATGTTATTTTAAATAGGCTCACTATGGCAGGATATGTCATGGTACCAACATAGCAAAAGAATACTGAACATTGGCATCAACGAAACAGTTTCATATTACTATCATGACGATTCTGCGATTCTCGCGTTGTGATCTAATTTCCAACCTAGCAGAATTTGTTTTGGTGAAGTAACGCATATAGATACAGTACACAAGTACACAAGCCAGGAAACTGATAGCTACACACACACATAACCGTTGAATTTCATCGAGACTGATACTTTGTTTCAGATATATAAATGAGTTTAATTTATGCCACAAGTTGATGATGTAATATACAAACTTGATGAAAATTTACGGTGTGACGTATCAAACTGCATGTTACAACAAGTTCTGGACGGCCTATTAGATAAACTAAAGTCACGGCCAACAGAACTAACAAAAAGCTAGCACACAACTATCAAACTACTCCTTAGCATAGAAACTAACAGCTATCCTCAAACTATACGATGGTCGGGACATGTGCTCCGGGTGACTGATAACTCATTACCAAAAACAGCACTAAGATGGACACCACAGGGGAACAGAAGTAAGAATAGACCAAAGGAGACATAGAGAAGAACAGCAGAGAGAATGTTGAGCAATAGAGGACTCACCTGGGCAAGAGTGGAAAAAAGGCAAAGGACAGGTGTCTGTGGAAAATCTTTACGGAAGCTCCATGTCTTTAGGACACAAGTTTGAGAGAGAGAGAGAGAGAGAAAGAGAGAGAGAGAGAGATCCTTAACCACAGCTCACAAACACAGTCACGTCTCATCTCTATAAGGAATTATCCTAGAATGTTACTGAATCTCTAATATTCTACAGATGTTCACATTCACAAAGCATTAACAGCACGAGGTATTTTTGACTTTCACGCCAGCAAGTCTATCGTCACATACTCTCAAGGGAAGCTACTATGAAAATTTTAACAACTGGCATAAACAGCCAAAGGCCATTAAATTTGCATACTTTCAAAAATATTCTCACCCTTTGTAACATTCTGTTACAGAGCTTCCCATAGCTCTAGATCTTGATTAAGTTTCAGTAAGAAAGAATTAGGGTTCCTGGCTACGTTTCCATCTAGAAATATAGTGATTAAAGGAAGATTGCATCATTTTGTAGACTCAACATTACGCTCTAATTCATCGTTGTGAAAGAAAGTGGGACTGAAGTTCACGATCCCAAATGGATACGGAAAAAAGTCAAAGAATTTACACAAGATATAACACTCTGCGGACTCATTCTTAATTAAAATAGTCACCTGACTCTTAATTAAAATAGTCACCTGACCATTTGTTGTAAAGAAAACTAGCTCAAATTATGGTCGACAGCAACATCACAGAGGCATCAACTGCAAAATAACTGCAAAATGCAGGAAACTTGTGGACGGACAGACAGACAGAACTGACAAACAGACAGACAGACAGACGGGCGAACAGACAGACAGACAGATAGACAGACAGACAGACAGACAGACAGACAGATAGATAGATAGATAGATAGATAGATAGATAGATAGACAGATAGATAGATAGATAGATAGATAGATAGATAGATAGATAGATAGATAGACAGATAGACAGATAGATAGATAGATAGATAGATAGACAGATAGATAGATAGATAGATAGATAGATAGATAGATAGATAGATAGATAGATAGATAGATAGACAGATAGACAGATAGATAGATAGATAGATAGATAGACAGATAGACAGATAGACAGATAGATAGATAGATAGATAGATAGATAGATAGATAGATAGATAGATAGATAGATAGACAGATAGATAGATAGATAGATAGATAGATAGATAGATAGATAGATAGATAGATAGACAGACAGACAGATAGATAGATAGATAGATAGATAGATAGATAGATAGATAGATAGATAGATAGATAGATAGATAGATAGATAGATAGGGTATTGGCGGTCATCCTTCTCCACAGATCTCGCTCCTTGATATTTTCCATCAGTTGCTGACTTTTTTTGTTTGTGCCACCGTGTTTTCCCCATATATCTTCCCTGTTGTTATTGCTTTTTAAAGTCCTCCCCTTCTCATGATATGTCCCACTGAATAATAACTGTCGTTTTGTTATGGATTTAATTAGGTTCCTTTCTACATTTGCTTTTGTTAAACCGTCCCTATTTATCATATAAAAATATATGATAAATATATTTATCATATAAAAATTTATGATAAATATATTTATCATATTAAAATATATGATAAATATGTTTATCATATTAAAATATATGATAAATATATTTATCACCGCAGACTACTGGGCTACCTATATCGACGATAAAATGTCTCACACAGATGAGTGTCCATGCCGCAGTGGACTCCAGAACATATCCTTCAAGAGTGCCCAAACCATGCAGACCTGAGGCGTGAGACATTGGCCAGAGGACACAACCTTGGAGCAAAATCTTTGGGGCTCCTATCGGGATATGGTGAGAACTGCGGGCTCTGGCATGTCGAAAGGGATCAGGATCTGATGTGACCAACAACCTCGAACGCAGAAGAAGAAGAAGAAGATCTTAGATAGATAAAGGTTAAAAAAAAATAATAACCGTATTAAACATTATAGGTTGAGAATAAAAAAAAGATGTGATGAAGAACAGGAGACTAAGGTGAAGTAAAAGCTATGTTTAAGCTTGGTGGAAATGGACGACTAAATGCACCTTCAAAGACCTAAAACAATATTCTTGCTCTCAAAGAACACAACAAACAACGACGAGAGTTGACCAGCTAAAGAGGGGAGGAAATGTGATGTCGTCGAGATGTGAAGACACAAAATAATGGGGAGGATTTCATGGTTAAATAAAACGATAAGTAAATAAATACTGAACATTTCGAATCTGAAAGGATAAGCAATTTTTTTAAAAGCATGAAAGAGTCGAAACAAAGAACAATTAGTTTCCAGGTCTGTAGTTACTAAACATGCAGTGAGGATCATGATGAAGGATTTTGTTGATGAGTAAGGTGTGCGTAAGTGGACAACATCACGAGATTTGTGTGAGTGAACAATATCATAAGATGGAGCGATATCTGCACGGTGAAAGCAAGAAATCAAGCAAGCAAGAAACAAACAAACAAAGCAAAAACAAACAAAGAAAAAAAAAGCAAAAACATAGAAACAAAAACAAGAAAGAAAACAAGAAAGCAAGAACCAAATATGAAAGAAATAAACAAAAAGAAAAAGAAAGCAAGAAACAAAAAAGAAAGAAGAAAAGAGATAAAGACAGCAAGAAGCACAGAAAGAAAAGAAAAAGAATAAAGAAAGGAAGAAAGTTATTATTAATATACGAATTTATATATCTTGGTAGTAGGGTAGTAGAAAATATAGACAACACAGAGGACATCAACAGCAAACTTACTAGAGCAAACCAGGCTTTTGCAATGCTACAGACTATATGGAAATCTAAAATACTAACCATGAAGATGAAAATCAGGATATTTAAGAGTAATGTTCTAAGTGTACTACTCTATGGGAGTGAATGCTGGAAAATCACCAAAACTATAGAAAACAAGTTGAATTCTTTCCAGACTAAATGTTTACAAAGAATTAGAAAAATATTTTGGCCAAACACTATAAGAAATAACATCTTGTTGGCAGAAATGCAGATGAAGCCATTGACAGCAATTATTGAGGAAAGACGCTGGCGATGGTTGGGACATGTGCTCCGGATGACTGACGACTCGCTACCAAAAATAACACTAAGATGGACACCACAGGGGAACAGAAGTAAGGGTACAACACAGGAGACATGGAGAAGAACAACAGAGAGGATGTTGAGCAATAGAGGGCTCACTTGGGCAGAAGCAGAATAAAAGGCAAAGGACAGGCGTTTGTGGAAAACCCTTGTGTCTTGGGCACTTAAGGTTCACACAAACACACACACACACAGAGAAAGTATTATTGTTATTACACAAATTAACATAAACAGGTAGAAAGATTTCAACAGAATCCTTCTAAAGTAGGCAGAAAAGGTTATGAAAAGAATTAAAGCCACACAGAATGAGAGAAGTTTTGTGTGCGTGTCAACGCATACTTCGAACATATGAAGCTAAAGCTTGCAGGGAGTTGTGAGTACTCTGGCAACTATCAACATTCCAATTCGTGCAGGGAGTTGTGAGTACTCTGGCAACTATCAACATTCCAATTCGTGCAGGGAGTTGTGAGTACTCTGGCAACTATCAATATTTTAATTTGTGCAGGGAGTTGTGGGTACTCTGGCAACTATCAACATTCTAATTCGTGCAGGGAGTTGTGAGTACTCTGGCAACTATCAACATTCTAACTCGTGCAGGGAGTTGTGGGTACTCTGGTAACTATCAACATTCTAACTCGTGCCGGGAGTTGTGAGTACTCTAGCAATTATCAACATTCTAACTCGTGCAGGGAGTTGTGAGTACTCTGGCAACTATCAACATTCTAACTCGTGCAGGGAGTTGTGGGTACTCTGGCAACTATCAACATTCTAACTCGTGCAGGGAGTTGTGAGTACTCTAGCAATTATCAACATTCATACTCTTTTTCTGATCTTTCACGTAACTGAAACTAGCGCAACAACAAAAGATAACCTGAACGATGTTCAGGCAGGGATAAATGATCACTCCAGATGTATAACTATTTCTGTTTCTGCAAAGCATTTATCTCAGGATTTGTTTTTTTTTCCGCTCTGTTCTTGGTGATCCCTGCTGAGTTAACTTCCGGTTCAAGCTCCAACATTGGAATATGGCCTCAGTATGTTCACAGACAGACCTGAAGCTATATTCGGATTGATGTTCCTCCGTGTTATCCAAATCCTACTTCCTCTCACTTTTATTCCTTTTCTTTCCTTCTATCCCTCCTTCTTCTTCTTCCTGTCTCCCTCCCCCTCCTCCCTCTTCCCTCTTCTCTCTCTCTCCCACTCCTCTTGATATTTTTAAAGCATGTTTCATTTCTGTAATTGCAGTTTTCCGTGTAATTTCCGGTCTACCCCCCCCCCCCCCTATTTTCCTGCTTTCCCCCAGGGCTAATTCATGGCCGCAGAAGATACCAGAGAAAAGGTTCTCTTTTCAAAGAGATTTTAAGATATTTATTATAACTGAAATTATCTATCTACTATCTATCTATCTATCTATCTATCTATCTATCTATCTATCTATCTATCTATCTATCTATCTATCTGTCTGTCTGTCTGTCTGTCTGTCTGTCTGTCTGTCTGTCTGTCTGTCTGTCTGTCTGTCTGTCTGTCTGTCTGTCTGTCTGTCTGTCTGTCTGTCTGTCTGTCCGTCCGTCCGTCCGTCCGTCCGTCCATCCATCCATCCATCCATCCATCCATCCATCTATCTATCTATCTATATCTATCTATCTATCTATCTATCTATCTATCTATCTATCTATCTATCTATCTATCTATCTATCTATCTATCTATCTATCTATCTATCTATCTATCTATCTATCTATCTATCTATCTATCCACTCACCCACCCACCAACCTACCTACCTACCTACCTACCTACATACCTATCTATCTATCTATCTATCTATCTATCTATCTATCTATCTATCTATCTATCTATCTATCTATCTATCTATCTAATTTGTCCTGTCTGTTCGTCTGTCTGTGTCCTTCTGTCTGTCTGCCTCTTTCTTGTCTTCTTGCAGTACTCCTATAAGTGCATACTAACTTATGTAGTGATCTCACTATCTTATATGCGTGTGACTGTGAAGCACCCATATCTCATGTATGCCATATGGCTTATATGTATTTTACTGAAGGTGTGAAACGGAGTTTGAACGCAAAAGTTCTGTCATTCTAATTATCCTCGTGTTATTTAAGGTTTTTATATCGTATTTATTACTTCATGCACCACAATGAATGATTGAAAATTCATGCACCACAATGAATGATTGAAAATTGAGTGAAAGTTGTATGATGAAGGGCAGAATGTAAGACAAGGCCCACGCGCCAAATTCTCCACCCGTCGAATAAAAAAACCGTTTGTTTTTTCCCCGCTTTTATGTATGTACATTGCTTTATCAAGTTTGTCAGGACACTGTTGTACATTTCCTACACGGGTCTCTTTTTGTCTCCGTACTTTGTGTCTTTCTTGCCTCTAGTCCCCTTCCTCTCACCACCGCCCTCACCCCCCCCCCCCCACCCCCTTTCTTCAAATGTATACATCCCTGATCTTTCCTTTTCTCTAAAAATAATATTTCCCCCTTTAGCATTTTCAAGTTTGTACTGCGTCTCGCGGTCCTTTGACCCTACAAGTTAGTCAGGAAAATCTCTGCCAGACTCGCCGACGATAAGAAGATAACTGGGAAAGTCAAATTTATCTCGCAGAATCCAATGCTCTTTTTTTTTATTATTGTTATTCGGCGGGTTTGGAGTGGGAGTTTCAGAGTGATTTTCCTAGATAAATTGGGGGTCGGAATAAACTCTAATATTAGTATCAATGCGTGTGTATATAACTGGGAGTGTTTTAAATTATTTATATTTTATGCTATTTAAAATGAATGCATTTAATGAACAGCAACAAGAACTTTGATTCATGAAGTGTCCAACTTTTTGGTTACGTGTACTCCTTCGTGGTGCACCAGTTTTCATTATTGCCCGTTGACGTTGTTTTTGTGTGATACGTTTCTTATATCTTATATCCTTCCCGTGCCGTTAAACGTCACACAGGGCTCGCAAAGTAGTTCGTCCTCGGAGTTGGCATCCCTGATGCTCGGTTGGTTTCTCTGCGAGTTTCCGTAACGATATCTTTTTTTTTCCTATCTGGAGTTGCCTCTAGATAGGTCCCAGGATAAGGTTGTTAGCCTTATGCCCAACTCCCGGTACATGATATGTGACAAGATACGTTTCTGTCCAGCGATTAAATGATATACTTGTATATTTTCTTGATCACCAAGTAGTTTGAAAAAAATATGCCGACTACCAATGTGTAGATTCTTCCTATAATTACAATTCACAGGCAAGCAAGCTAGGCGTAACTGAAAGTGTCTGATTCTGGTGTTGTTTTATGAAGCGGTGTAGTTTTTTTTCCCATTTGTACGACTATAAGCAACAAACAGACAAAAAAACAGAGAAATATTTTGATTATATTTATAATGTATAAGACAAGCGACAACCCCCTATTATTTTACAACAAAAGCGACAGCCCGGGCAGTCGGAGAGTGGCTTGTGAAGCATTTACAGAAATACTATACCTCTAACAGCAGCTCGTAGAGAACTATTTATTAACTACGCCGTGTTTAGATCCACGCGGAGCCCGCGGTCATTGAACTCGAGTAGGGAAACACCAGAGAAAAACACTACTGTTTACGTAACACAAATGTAGTAATCCTTTGAACTAGAAATGGGGCTAATTTCATGCTATATAGAGTTAAAAAAAGGACTTTGACATGGTGATACCTGAAGCTCCTCGTAATGCTAATGCTAATGATAAAGCTTTTTAGCATAATGAGATTCTGTTTATGAACTGGAAATCGTGAATGACAGCTGAAAAACACACACACACGCACGCACGCACGCACGTACGCACGCACACACACACATATGAAATAACTGAGTCTGATAACTCAAGAAGTTAACCAGAGATGCGGTTCGCCTCCCAAATTAAGTTTGTTTTATTTTTGTTTCTTTGTTTGTTTAACTTTATTTTGAAAAAAAAATGTCAGTTCCATCAAGAAGATGTGAACACAAGTGGGAAGTTATAAAATAAACAGCTTTAGAGTAGCTGGAGGCGCAATTGTTAACAGGTGAGGTGAGCAAGTGTACATGATTTAAAAGAGAGCTCACAAAGGGAATATGGCGATATGCACACAGATGGCTGTGTTCCGGAAGAAAAGAAGATGATATGAACGTGAGCTCTAAATGAGTGTGTTGGTTACACGCGAATGAGCAGGCAAAGTCATTCTGACACAGAATTTTATAAATTTATCAACTCCTGGAGCGTAGCGCATACATATATGCATGCATAATAAATAATGTCACAATTAAATAAAATATACAACTCGAAAACATTTGTGTACAGGGCACAAGGAAAAGGAAAAAGTTTATAGGTGGAGTGAAAGACACACTGGAGAAACATGACATGACAGCTACCCAGGCCCTCTCACCTTCTGAAACTCCCTGCGATGTTAATAGCATAAATAGACAGAGAAGAACAAAAGAAAGAAAGAAAGAAGTCATTGTGGGCTGAGCAAGTAAAACGTTTAAAAACAAAACAAAAAAGAGACAATCGATCTAATTAAAAGTACCAAAGGATAGTACAGAAATATAGTCCATCAGAGCCACGTGACACGGCACCCAGTCAATAAATAAACCACTGTGGGTGAAGTGTCCCAGCTGTACAAGTAAATCCTATAGATTTTTCACCATTGGTAATGCTCCAGTCAGTGCTGTAGAGAAGAATGTCGTGATAGGGGAAGTTCACACCAAGTCTATTTGTGGAGCATAAACCAGAGACAAGTCTACTCCATTCACGCAAATATTCTGAGCTAATTATTTCAGTTCATTAAAAGTCTCCTCATTTTAATCATTTGTATTTCTCCTCTTGGCAATGTAGTAATTTCCATGCACATTTGCTTTATTTTACTTTACGTTTACTTTACTTTACATTTCCACAATGGAAATTAGGGGAAAAAAGTAGGAGCAGCTTTATTACTTAACGATTACAAAGCTGTGACGTTTCGGCGTGAGTCTTAGTCATACAAAAATATACAGGACGAAGAAACAGAGAGAAGAGATAAAGTATAGATTCACATGAATACTATTTTTAAAAAAAAATTAAATGAGTACTTAGCTGTAAATTGTAAGATGTGGCTTGTCCGGCGGTGTGTGTCAGGAATGGATTTAGCAGAACGTGGAGACTGTTTAAATGGAGACCTGTGATATGTGGTCGGTGGGATGTATCTGGGGGCGGTAGATGGGGAACCGTGGAGGGGAGAGCGAGAGAGTGATGCAATGTTGACCTAGCCAGGAGAAGGTGAAATAGATGATTAGAGAAGAGGGGTTGCAAAGTGATGCTGTGAGGAGGTTTTGAACTATGTGTGACAAGTAAGAAGGGGGTGGAGCTTAGTGCAGAGGTACTATGATGATTGAAGAGAATGTTAAGTGTAGCTGAACAGCGAGTTTAAACCGTGTGGGTCCAGCGTCCAATAATTTTGAATGCAGCAGTTCTCAAGAGGAGTAACCTTAATATCAGTTGTGTCAAAAGTATTTTGCAAGGTCATTTTGAATAGATTCAAAGATATAGTGGATACTGCAATGAGAGAAGAACAAGCAGGATTTCGAAAAGGGAGAAGCTGTCTCGACCAGATCTTTACTCTCAGAATAATACTTGAAGAACATATTGAAAAGCAGAAACCATTAATACTGAACTTCATAGATTTTAAAAAGGCATTTGATAGCATACACAGAGATATATTATGGAGAATTTTATGTCTATATGGAATACCATCTAAAACTGTCAACATCATTAAGGACTTATACAATGGATATGTTTGTGCAGTCAAGACATAAGAAGGGATGAGTGAATGGTTCCAGATTGAAACAGGTGTTAAACAAGGATGTATACTGTCTCCTTTACTTTTTGGGATTACAGTAGATTTCAAAATGAAAAAATGCTGCACAGGTAACACAGGTATTGACTGGGTACATGAGATCCAACTAGAAGACCTTGATTTTGCTGATGACATAGCTCTTATCAGTAATAATGTGAATTCCATGCAAGAAAAAATAGATAGCCTGTCTTCACTGGCTAGCAAAATAGGACTTGAAATTAACAAGGACAAAACAAAAATAATGAAAATTCCTCTCAATCAGAATGGAAAAATACACATAGAAGGGACAGATATTGAAGAAATCAATCAATTTGCATACCTTGGCAGCTACATAGACCAGGATGGTGACACTAGAAAGGAAGTTAGAATCAGAATTGCAAAAGCAGCATCAATCTTCAAGAACCTTGAGAACATATGGAATTCAAAAGTTATAAGCACAAAAACCAAGTTAAGACTATTCAATTCAAATGTAATATCCACACTCATTTATGCATGCGAAAGCTGGAAAACAACTAAAGAAATAGACAATAAATTAAACTCTTGTGAAAACAAGCTATCAAGTGGAACACAACAGGCCGAAGAATAAGGGGCAGACCGCGTGAAACTCTGAAGAGGACATTATTAAGAGAGGCCAAGTTAACAGACATAAAATCCTTTGTTGAGGTTGAAAGACTCGCCGAAGACAGGAAAAATTGGCGAACTACTTTGCGAGCCCTATGTGACGTCTAACGGCACGGGAAGGATATAAGATATAAGATAAGAAAACAAATGCCTAAGGAAAATACTCGGCATCAAGTGGAACGAATTCAAGAACAATGCAGAGATAAGACAGATAACTGAACAACAACCAGTCTCATGGGTGATTAGGAAAAGGAGATGGACATATGTTGGTCACTTGATGAGAAGAAATGATCAGAGAATCCCAAAACAAGCTATCAAGTGGAACACAACAGGCCGAAGAAAAAGAGGCAGACCGCGTGAAACTCTGAAGAGGACATTATTAAGAGAGGCCAAATTAAGAAGCATAAAATCCTTTGATGATGTTGAAAAACTCGCCGAAGACAGGAAAAATTGGCGAACTACTTTGCGAGCCCTATGTGACGTTTAACGGCACGGGAAGGATATAAGATATATAAGATAAGTTCTCAAGTGCCAGGCGGCTTGTGTCATCTGCGTGACATTGTTTGATGGCTGTTACCAGAAAATCAGATTTGCCTCTGTGGTTGGGACCACTGAAATGATTTGGGACTGGTTTCGAACCATGCCGGGCGATGTCGTACAGATGTTTTGTATGAGGTGCCCTAATATGAGGCAGTCTCACCAGTATACCTTATCCTGCATCTTTTGCAAATAATGACATATATCACATTACGGGACTCGCATGTGAATCCCTCATGAAGAGTGAGGATAATTTTGGGAAAGGGGATCGTTTTCGTTTCGCAGACTACCTGGGAGGTAACGCAGCGGGAGGCGGTTATATTTTCTGGTACCAACATTTTACATTTCCACATCCGTCGTTGAGCGTTTTGGGCAGTCTTCTTTGTGGTCCTGTCCCAGGTGCATTGCGCTGGGCAATGATATGCCACGGCTTTTTAGAACCCTTTAGGCATTATCTAGTCATCTTATCGTTGGGTTCCCTTGCTGTCCTCCATCTTCCCCTGTTGAAGACCTGCGATGGTAACTGGCTGTGTCTCGTTTCGATGAGGTGATCTAGCACGGTGTAATGGCGACTATTTCTTGTGTATGTCTCAAACATTGCCACCTGCTCTATTTGGTTTTACCTAAATGTTACTGCAAATGCAATTCATCTTTCATCATCTTACATCCTTCCCGTGCCGTTAAACGTCACATATGGCTCGCATGGTAGCTTGCCAAGTCTTTTCGGCGAGCTTTTCAACCTCAGCATGGGACTTTATGCCCACTAAATATGGGACTTTATGCCCACTAAATATGGAACTTTATGCCCACTAAATATGGGACTTTATGCCCACTAAATATGGGACTTTATGCCCACTAAATATGGGACTTTATGCCCACTAAATATGGGACTTTATGTCCACTAAATATGGAACTTTATGCCCACTAAATATGGGACTTTATGCCCACTAAATATGGGACTTTATGCCCACTAAATATGGGACTTTATGCCCACTAAATGGCTTTTTTTAAACAATGTCCTTTTTCGAATTTCACATGGTCGACCTCGGAGTTGGTATCCGTGATGCACGGTTGATTTTGTTGCGGGTTTTCATAACAGTTGTTGCTTTTTTTCCTCCATCTAGAGTCGCCTCTAGACGGTTTTCAGGATATGGTTCTTGGCCTTATGCCCAACTCCCGTTTTACGATATGTGACGACGCAAAAGACTCATACGAAAGTATGCCGGCAAAAGCGTTAAAAAGCTCCCGCCATCTTTTACGTCACTCGGAAGTATATTGCAAATGCAATTACTGTTATAAACTCTTGTTTCAGTGGATATTTTTGTGTGCGAATGTGAGAGTTCTGGGGGCGAAGACATTGCTCGATGTGGCAGTCAACGACCTATAGCTGACACCACTGAGCCAAGGCTGGCCAACCAGTAACTGACCAAGACCCTGCTCTACTTCTCTGTTGGTACCTGTAAAGGGCTAGCCTGGCTAACGGGGGAGGGATCGACATAGTCCCCACTGAGGTGGAGTCTGCTTAAAAAAAAAGTACTGCACACCTCCTGATTTTAGTTCCACTTAGGAACTTAAGAAAATAGCCGCCATAACCCGCTCCCAAACCGACACCATGCCGTGCCTCAACATCCTCGTTGAACCAGCTGCAGATAACACCATCTAGTAGTTCCAGAAATATTGAAGAAGAAGAATAAGTTATTAGTGTATTTCCTCTGCTTGCACAGACCTGAGGAGAGCTTATGTCAACAGTTCCCAGTTGTTTCGAGCTACCCCTCTGCCCCCCTCCCAAGCCACATATGTGGGGACCCAAAAACGTTTTTTCCCTTAAGTTGGTTCAGTTAATCCCTGCCGCCCTATTTTCATTCACTGCGTCTCTGGAGCTTCCTCATTTCCATATGAAGCGATACCGCCAGTTTAGGAAACTACTGAGTTAGACCAGTGGTTCTTAACTTGAGGCCCCATGGACCGCCGGTGGAGGGTGGGGGTTCGAGGAAGAGCTTTTGAAAGTCAAGGGACCAGCACATGGACTGGGTGTTTAACATTACAACAACAAAAAAGAACCTCCTGTTTGTTTTATTTAGAACAAGGGGTCAAGACTTTTGTTCTCAGCCCGGAAAAGTGGGTCCGCTGGCAAATAATGATTTGAGAACCACCGGTTCAAATTGTATTACTCTGTCCTAGAGATCATTGATTTCTGTATCTAAATCTTTGTTCCGTGGTATCTTTGCCCAACGTTATTTCTCCCACTCTCGGGTACTGGTCATTGGTCCCCCCCCCCCCCCCCCCGAGCCACTAATACATTCTTAATCCCCTGGGAAGACGGCTTTCTTTTTGTCCCCCATAAATCAATCCACCCGACTTCTTCTATCCATCGGCACAGTTTTCAGTCTGCATCTGTTCATCTCTCTGAGTATTTGTTGTGGGTTTTACTCTTCTGGAAAAATGAAAATAGTTCTTAATTCTGCGTTACAGTCATGAAAATAGTTCTTAATTCTGCGTTCTCTTATCTTATATCTTATATCCTTCCCGTGCCGTTAAAGGTCACATAGGGCTCGCAAAGTTCTACGTTACAGTCATGAAAATAGTTCTTAATTCTGCGTTACAGTCATGAAAATAGTTCTTAATTCTGCGTTACAGTCATGAAAATAGTTCTTAATTCTGCGTTACAGTCATGAAAATAGTTCTTAATTCTGCGTTACAGTCATGAAAATAGTTCTTAATTCTGATTTACAGTCATGAAAATAGCTCTTATTTCTGCGTTACAGTCATGAAAATATGCTTAGAGATTGTGCTAATGTCCTTTCGATATCGGATCTCTCCCTAGGGTGGAAGCATGATCCTTCATAAGAGACACTTCTGCTATGTTCACTCTATTCCATCTTAATATGTTTATTGATCATTGTTATTTGTCTGTTGTCTGTTTCATATTTAAAAAACATATTGTACAGAGAAAGTATAAAGGTATATGTAGGTACAGAGCATGTAGGTATATGTAGGTACAGAGCATGTAGGTATATGTAGGTACAGAGTATGTAGGTATATGTAGGTACAGAGTATGTAGGTACAGAACAAGTAGGTATATGTAGGTACAGAGCATGTAGGTATATGTAGGTACAGAGCATGTAGATATATTTGGTACGGAGCATGTAGGTATATTTTGGTACAGAACATGTAGGTATATATAGGTACAGAACATGTAGGTATATGTAGGTATAGAGTATGTGGGTGTGTGTAAGCACAGAGTATGTAGGTATATGTAGGTACAGAGCATTTATGTATATATAGGTACAGAGCAAGTAGATATATGTAGGTACAGAGCAAGTAGATATATGTAGGTATAGAGTATGTATGTACAAATGTAGGTACAGAGTATGTAGGTACAAATGTAGGTACAGAGTATGTAGGTACAAATGTAGATACAGAGTATGTAGGTACCTACATGGACCTAAAAGATACTTTCATTAGTCTCCCACGAAACGGAGACACAGATAAGTGAGCATGATTGATTTCTTTCCCAGCTCCACGGACCAAAGTTCAAGCACTTGGCCGTTAATCTTTCTCTTAAATGTCTTTTTGTCCGTGAATATATTCATTTATCTCTACCGTCCCGGTTACTGGTTTACCTGTATTTCCAAACTGTTATACCGCTGTTTGTCCATGACCATTCATCTTCCGCTGTTTCTGCTGCATGGTTTTTATGTTTTTTGTAAATGCCTTTCTCACTGGCTTGTTGGTTCTCGTATCTCCAAGTCCATATTGTACCGGCTTGCCCAATTATTCACTTCTTTTTTTGGAAATAAAAGCTCTCTCTCTCTCTCTCTCTCTCCCCTCTAACTCCTCTAAGTTTACATCCTCTACTTCAACAGATGCACCGACACGAACGAGGATGTTATGAATTCAGAAACCATGAAAGCTCTTTTGTTTTCAGTGCCTAACTTAGCTAATGGAGATCTGAAAACACACATCGATCTAGTCTGGGAGGACAGATAGACAATGTGGCCGCTGGCGCCATTTCATTAAGCTCTACCCCCAATGTTGGACATAAAAGTGGCTTCGGAGTTTTGGTGTCAGCCACAAGAAAGTGGGTATTTCTGTTTCCGAGGCGAGGGAGGGGAAGGTCAGTTCTGTCTGTAATTTTAGTGATTGGTTGGTGCGAGACTTAAGTTTTGTCTCATTTTCTTTTTATCTTCACGGAAGGGGGCGGTATTATCGTTTGCTACTGCTTTCAGTATCTGTTTTATTTACGAGGTACAACCGAGCTTCTACAAACCCCGGGGGTTGGGGGTTGGGGGGGGGGTGGAATAAGAAATTTAACGTCGCGTCGTTCCCTATGATATATCATTCGGCGCTTTTCAAACGTGTGTGCAATACAGGACCCACAGTGGTCCATAGGCCAGCGGTTCCCAATTTATCGTAAGAAGTCCGCGGACCCCCTACTGTTTCAAAATCCAGGCTACGGTCCCCCCTCCCTCCCCCCCCCCCAACCCCTAAAAAAAAACCTTGGGAAAACTTTCGTGTCTATATGGTAACTATGTGCATTAAAAACAAAAGAACGTTTTTTCAGAAATTATAGGTAACCTTAACTCTTCCCGTGCGGGAGGAAGAAACACGGACGTGTCGTTGCGTGCGGGAGTAAAACGCGGGTCTTGTCTGTAAGGGGGTCTAGTTGTAAAATGGAATGGAAAACAGTGTTTCCATGTACTTCCGTATACGTAATATGTGTCAAAGTGTAGCTAAATGAATGAAAATTTCATAAATGCAGAGTTTTTTAGAAAAAAAGAAGTAATGTGATGTTTTTAGACACTGAATGTGGCCAGCTCACCATCGGCTAGGTCTAGATTTGCGCTTCTTACCCCTATTTACCATCTAAAATGTGTAGATCTACTTATCGATCTCGTATTGTGACTCCGTATGGCATTTTCGCTGAATGAATGTCTGAAATAACCTCCTAACTACTCCTAACTACTTCTCCAGTCGTCTAAATATGTCTAAATCTACTTAGAAAACATTCAAGAGCAGCGGGGTGGCCATAGGCTATGTCCATACCCCTATCTACATCGTGAAAAATTGAAAAATTTCCATGCTTCGCGTGCTTGTTCTCGCTCGGCATCGCTCGTAACTAGGCACGCATTCTCCATTTTGAAAGTGTCACCGGAATCGCAGACGAAATCCGGACAATATAAATGTTACACCGCCTGTTTTAATGGAACAATGATTGTCGAATTTTCGACCATACGGTAGCTTGGGACCACCGGAAGTGTCGAAAATTCGACCATACGCACGGAAAGAGTAGAGTAAAACGCTAAACTACACTAAAAAAAAAAAACCAAAAAAAAAAAAACACAGGGTAAACTTAGTGAATTTTGAAAATCACAATAACGTATTTAGGCACCAAAAAAAAAATAGCCAGCAATTAATATTCTTACTTGTTGTGATATATGAACAGAATATGAAATATGTAACAGTTAGCAAACGTTACATATAAACATAGTGAGAGAAATTATGCCTCTTTCTATTTCGAACAATCGCTTCCACATCGTGGGGGGGGGGGGTGGTGACGGTGTGGGGGTGGTGACGGGGTAGGGGTGGTGAAGGGGTGGGGGTGGTGACGGGGTGGGGGTGAGGGGACGACGACATCATCGGTTGTTAACCATTTCACCGTGAGAATAAAAAGAGGGACCTGAGTTTTGGTTTGTTTGTTTGTCTCAGACCCCAATGTCAGGTTTCACGAACCCCACCCGCCCCCCCCCCCCGGGGTTCCGCGGATCACCAGTTGGGAACCACTGCCCTAGGCTAAACATAGTAAACCACTCTCTCTCTCCTCCTCCGACCTACACCGTTCATCTTTTGAAATACAAATCAGAAAACAATACTCTGCTGTGCATGAGTCTTTTTTTTTCCCTCTCCCTCACTCGATTCTGCTCCGCCCTCTTGGACCCCTGGTCTTAAACTTGCCCAGCATAATGTATAATTCATCATTGTATTCCAGCAGCGAAGATAATTAGTCCTTGACATAAACTCCGCTAGAAAATATTCTGTGCTCGGCATACCAGACACAGAGAGAACAGATGTGGCCAACGCCTGTATCAGTTCAAGAGAAGCTGTACGAGGATGATGTATGCCTACTCACGCTGGGCCATCGATTGCTTCAAATGTACACAAGTCGACGTATGAGTATGATCGAAGAAGAAGAAGAAGGAGGAGGAGGAGACATAAACTTCATGAACTCCCGCCAAGACAAACACTTCACAATTCACAACAATATATCGGACAATACAGAATAGAAACTATAGTGTGTGTACCTCAAGGAAACAAGCCATTCAATGCTGAGAGATTGACAAAACATAACGCAGCAGCGGGCCAGTAGTTAACAGTATTACAGTCTTCAACCGGAATGTCACCCGGACATGGATAAGAGTAGCTGGGCTAGCAACACACACCATAACAAAGGTCTCATAATACTGGGAGAACTGATAATGCTACGTTCGACAAGAATGGGTTAGATTGTGATGATGACGCTTTCCCCAGAAGCAAATCTTGGATGGAGCTGGACTATAGGCCTCCATAGAATAACCAGCACTCTCTCAACCCATGACTCGCCGGCCATCAAATACTAAAATGACATAGTTCGAAAAGTAACTTGTTAGATATTGTTAGAAATTATTTTAATGTTTGCTAAAAAACATATGTTACAAGATCTGTACTGACATTGTATTTTTTTAAAAATTAGGTATATGTCTGTGTCTAGAAAAAAAGGCGAAGGACAGGCATTTGTGGAAAACCCTTGCGGAAGCCCCATGTGCCCTGGGCACTTAAGGTTCAGAGAGAGAGAGAGATATGTCTGTGTGTGCGCGTGTATGTGTGTGTGTGAGTGCCATTTTATTAGGTTAATTATTTCTTCTCTTTTACTTTGAATGTAATTGTTTAATCTTACACTCTTTTGATGTTTTTTTCCTAATGTAAAATACGTGTATTAAATCAAGTGTAAGTGGGAAGAATGGAAGATGGAGTGATGAAGGGCAGAATGTAAGACGGGCCTGAGTGCCCAATTCTTTACCCTTCAAAAATAAAGATTTATTCATTCATAACTGCGAGCTGGTGTTCCTTGCAGCTGATGCTGCGAAGACGTTGAGGGGCAGCATGGTATGGGCGTGGGAGCGGGTTGTGGCAGTTATTTAAAAAAAAACATACAGAGAAAAAGCAGGGGATCTACAATGCTTCTTTAGCAGACTCCACCACCATGGGGACTATGGCGATCTCTGACCCGTTAGCCTTTTACTAGGGGTACCAACAAAGAGGCGAGACAGGGTCTTGGTCAGGTATAGTTCGCTAACCCTGATGCTAGCATATCAGCTATGGGTCGCTAACCCTGACGCTAGCATGTCAGCTATGGGTCGCTAACCCTGACGCTAGCATGTCAGCTGTGGGTTGCTAACCCTGACGCTAGCATATCAGCTATGGGTCGCTGACTGCCTAATTGGACAGTGTCTTCACCCCCGGAGCTGTCAGTAACAACAGTTTCAGAGGGTGTCCCAAAAGTTCCATTACACTTTCAGGAGGTCTCTGTAGATGATCAGCTAGATCCCCTGACTTGTCACCCTGTGATTTCTTCTCTTGACACAGTTACAGAGGGTGTCCCAAAAGTTCCATTACACTTTCAGGAGGTCTCTGTAGATGATCAGCTAGATCCCTTGACTTGTCACCCTGTGATTTCTTCTCTTGACACAGTTACAGAGGGTGTCCCAAAAGTTCTATTACACTTTCAGGAGGTCTCTGTAGATGATCAGCTAGATCCCCTGACCTGTCACCCTGTGATTTCTTCTCTTGACACAGTTACAGAGGGTGTCCCAAAAGTTCCATTACACTTTCAGGAGGTCTCTGTAGATGATCAGCTAGATCCCCTGACTTGTCACCCTGTGATTTCTTCTCTTGACACAGTTACAGAGGGTGTCCCAAAAGTTCCATTACACTTTCAGGAGGTCTCTGTAGATGATCAGCTAGATCCCCTGACTTGTCACCCTGTGATTTCTTCTCTTGACACAGTTACAGAGGGTGTCCCAAAAGTTCCATTACACTTTCAGGAGGTCTCTGTAGATGATCAGCTAGATCCCCTGACTTGTCACCCTGTGATTTCTTCTCTTGACACAGTTACAGAGGGTGTCCCAAAAGTTCCATTATACTTTCAGGAGGTCTCTGTAGATGATCAGCTAGATCCCCTGACCTGTCATCCTGTGATTTCTTCTCTTGACACAGTACTTAGATGCCCTAATTTCCACAGAAAGTTAACAATCTGAAGTAGCGAATTAAGGACATCATTACATCTTTTACTCCAGATATACTACATAAAACATGAAAGGAACTCGGTCATCGCATTGGCGTGTGCAGTGTCACCACTGAATCTCTGTGAGCTAAAGTCTTGACGTATGTCGTGTCATCACTGAGTCTCTGTGAGCTAAAATCTTGACGTGTGTCGTGTCATCAATGAGATTCTGTAAGATAAATTCTTGACGTATGTCGTGTCATCAATGAGTTTCTGTAAGATAAAGTCTTGATGTGTGTCATGTCATCATTGAGTCTCTGTAAGATAACGTCTTGACATATGTCAGGATGTTGAGCAATAGAGGGCTCACCTGGGCAAGAGCAGAAAAAAAGGCAAAGGACAGGCATTTGTGGAAAACCCTTGCGGAAGCCCCATGTGCCCTGGGCACTTAAGGTTCAGAGAGAGAGATATGTCGTTTCATCACTGAGTCTTGGCTTGTGTGGTGTCATCACTGAGTCTCTGTAAACTAAAGCCTTGACATATGTAGTATCATGACTGTGTCTCTGTGAGCTAAAGTCTTGACGTGTGTCATGTCATCACGGAGTCTCTGTAAGCTAAAGTCTTGACATGTGTCATTTCATCACTGAGTCTCTGTAAGCTAAAGTCTTGACATGTGTCATGTCATCACTGAGTGTCTGTGGGTTAAAGTCTTGACGTGTGTCGTGTCATCACTGAGTCTCTGTAAGCTAAAGGTTTGACCTGTGTCGTGTCGTCACTGAGTCGCTGAGAGCTAAAGTCTTGACGTGTGTCGTGTTATCACTGAGTCTCTGTGAGCTAAAGTCTTGACGAGTGCTGTCTCATCTCTGAATCTCTTTACGCCATGTTTAGAACTTTGAAAATTTCTCAGCAAAATAATGCACACAATTTCCCCCACACAATCCCCTCCTTAAAGCGTATAGAAACTTTCGAAACACTCTGTATGTTTTATTTTTACTGTAAACCTTTAGAATCTATTATTACTGACCGTATAACAGCTTCAAAGACTCTCTACCACCAATCTAGTACCACGCAAGGCTGGCATTAAGTATATGAACTGCCTTTAATGAATCTAGAATACAGATCTACTGAAATATCTGTAGAAGAGATTTTAAAACTTACCTTTTCTCGAGGTCATGAAAATAAAAATGTGTCGGTATCGTGGTTACGTCCTTGCTAAGTCCTGGTTGTGTCCTTGTTAAGTCCTGGTTGTGTCCTTATAAGTGGACAATATTGGAATTCTAAGCTTTTCCTGAGATGACCTCGTCGAACAGAAATAATAGTCCCTGCTCTGTGGGGGGAAGACACTTTCACCGGTTGGAAAGTTCCGCAGTTCTGTAATTATCTCTGTTCCCGACTAGCACAGTTTTTCTTTCGTCAAACTCCGATATATCTTGTGTTTGTTGTGTCGAGCTATTTCTGCTATTGTGGAGTTAATTTGATTCTATTTTGGTCTCACGCTGTTAGCAGTCTCCAGCCAGCCAGAACGATGCAGGTATCAATTTGTTGTTCCGCCTGGCTGAGAGAGGCAGTCAACGAATCCAAGTTCCTTTTAGTTCGCGCCAAGTATTTACCCCCTTACTCCTTCATCTGAAATGAATAATACATTTTAGAATATATATATATATATCTGGAAAGGCACTATCAGCGTGGTTAAATATCATTCAGATATCAGAAAAATAATCCTGTCGCGCCAATTAATGTCACCCCCCACCCCCAAACCAAATAAATTCTGGCAAAATCTAACACCAACTACTAGCAAAGACTGGCATCTCTAGAGCCAACTACTAGCAAAGACTGGCATCTCTAGATCCAACTACTGACAAAGACTGGCATCTCTAGAGCCAATTACTAACAAAGACTGGCATATTTAGAGCCAACTACTAACAAAGACTGGCATCTCTAGAGCCAACTACTAGCAAAGACTGGCGTTTTTAGAGGATACAACATCCGAAACTTGAAGTAGTAGTGTTCAGTACAGCACCACAACTTTCGAACCATATAGAGTTTTATATAGTTAAAAATATATCGCAGTTTTTCTCTCTACCTTTCTGTCCCGCGGACAGCTCTGGAAGTAGGATCCAGAGAATTGGTTCTAAACCTGGGGTCCATGGACCCCTAGGGGATTCACAGAAGGATTTTTGAGGATCCACGGACCAGCAAATGGGTTTCCCAATTTTAAAAAAATCTTTCCATCATCTTGGGTCTATTTATTGCTTAATTGTTGTTGTTGTTGTTGTTGTTGTTGTTGTTGTTGTTGTTGTTGTTGTTGTGAGGGACTCACAGCCGTTCTTGGAAAAGAAAAGAGGTTTACAATTGTTTTCAGGCAGGAAAGGTGGGGGGGGGGGGGGGGAGGGGGAGGAAAAGAGGAAGGTCCACAGCTGCTCTCAGCCAAGAGATGTCGCCATCGTCATCACAGTGGTGAGAGCGAGGCCTTATGAGAGGAGGGCATTGCTTCGGGGGCCCCGGAGGGTTTCCCTGTTTTAAAGATGGGCCTGAAGGGGCTTCGAATGGCCCAGGGTGGATGAAGACAGGTAAGCTGACCAGGAAAGGGGGCGAATTTTGCGCCGGTTTACAGAATTTCTCTGTCTTGAGAGAACAGGCAACCCCCCAACCCCCCCCCCCCTCCGGTTCTACAGCATTCGGGACACCCGGGACGAAAAACACCCGGGACAAAACGACGTTTTTTTCCCCCCGGGAGCATAAAACAAATTAGCTGTCAATGCCCCCACACAAAACATAACCAACTCACTGAAAACATAATCCACTCCATTAGATTTTCTCTGGTTATCATTACATAATTACCACAAATCATCTTAGACACACGTCACACGCCGACACAATTATATGTCGCTTATAGAAGCGCATTTTTAACACATTTCCGGCCGCAGCACCCAGTGTATTCTAGTCATTTTTGTATTCGTGAGCCACGAATCACGTGACTAGTACTTCGTGGCGTCGCAACTAGACGAGGCTGTTTGGGGGGTGGGGGGCGTAACCTTCCTCGTTTTCAAAGCACGTCTTCTCCCACTTTCTGTTGCAGTACTCATCCAGAACGAGAAGTTCCGAGGGCATCAGAGAGAGGTTTGTATCCTGAGATGCGAAATATATCATTTTATTTTCTGTATCACTTGTTATCAGTGTTTCATTTCAGCTGCATGTCATTGTCTAGATAGGACGCGTAATATATCTGTCTGAGACGTCATTGATTGATACAATACTGTATTTTGAAAGGGCATGCTGTGTTTTGAGAAGTCATCGTGTGATTTCACGTCTCTGACTGTGTTCTGAGATGTTATCGTGTGATTTCACGTCTCTGTGTTCTGAGATGTCATCGCGTTGATTTCACGCCTCACACTGTTTTGAGATGTCATCCTGTGATTTCTAGGCCTCGCACTTTGTTTTGAGATGTTATAGGGTGATTTCACGCCTCACACTGTGTTTTGAGATGCCATCCTGTGATTTCACGCCTCACACTGTGTTGTCATCCTGTGATTTCACGCCTCGCACTGTGTTGTCATCCTGTGATTTCACGCCTCACACTGTGTTGTCATCCTGTGATTTCACGCCTCACACTGTGTTGTCATCCTGTGATTTCACGCCTCACACTGTGTTGTCATCCTGTGATTTCACGCCTCACACTGTTTTTTGAGATGTCATCGTGTGATTTCACGCCTCACACTGTGTTGTCATCCTGTGATTTCACGCCTCACACTGTGTTGTCATCCTGTGATTTCACGCCTCACACTGTTTTTTGAGATGTCATCGTGTGATTTCACGCCTCACACTGTGTTGTCATCCTGTGATTTCACGCCTCACAATGTTTTTTGAGATGCCATCCTGTGATTTCACGCCTCACACTGTGTTGTCATCCTGTGATTTCACGCCTCACACTGTGCTTTGAGATGCCATCCTGTGATTTCACGCCTCACACTGTGTTTTGAGATGCCATCCTGTGATTTCACGCCTCACATTGTGTTTTAGCTGCACCAGTCTTACTGTGTCCCCAGCCCTCAAGAAGTTTCAAGAATGATGTTTCCCACTTCCTTCAAACGATGATTTTTGTTTGTGTTACATTAGGAGCATTATATACCAAAAATGATCCTAAAACATTCTTATTTAGATCATTAACAGCCAGATTTTTCTGTGGGTTTCTATGTAGATGCACAAATAGCAGAAGGGGGAACAGAGCCGACCACTTGAAATTCGAACCAAAGAAAACAAATCCTTGGCGTTTTCTTCTTGCAGCGCTTCTTGGCAACAGACTGTGCTGAAATATTCTGAATAATGAGACAAAGATGGGTGTTTTCGTTATGGTAGTGGAGCTTACAGCGACGCCTGGTATTGCACCTGCTAGACGGGCATCATCTTGTATACGGCACAGGGCATGGAGAAAGCTATGAGAAGCCGTCATAATTTTCATCGCTGAACAGAACAGCAAATCCCCCCCCCCCGCCCCCCGCCCCCGCCCCCCCCCCCCACCCCGGTTTCACAGCTAGATAGGAAATACAACACCAGTAGATAAGACCTTTCTCCTTCGAGACAAACGCTACATTTAAACAAGACATAACAAGAAGTATTGAAGCAATCCACACAAGTTTACACCGCCAGGTATAGCACGTAGAAACTGCACACCAGAGGCGGATCTTTATATCAAGCCTACGTGGGCCCGAGTACACAAGCAAAGGAACCTGTTTCTGAGATAAAGTCTGACAAGAGTACGCTACACTGACAGTTTATTCTCTACTGTAGCTGTTAGTGTACCTGGGGCGTGTGCGTGTTTATGATAATGTGCTCGTTAGCGACAATCTCTCAGCTGTCAGACTGTTAAATCGTTCTTCGCTCTTTCTCTCCCACGCTCTCTCCTTGTGTATTGTCCCTACGTCTCTTCCAGTCGGGCAGGTAACTATACAGCTGATACCATGTACGGCAGTATCTTCTTCTTCTTCTTATTCTTCTTCTTCTTCTTCCCTGTTGAAACTGCGGCCCTGATGTTCTCTGCAACCGACGCTGTGAGGGTCTTGAGCCACAGCACTGTGTCGGATTAGGAGCGAGTTACGGCGGTTATTTTTTTGACTAAAACGCAGAAGATGTACGATCTTCTTTAGCAGGATCCACCATCACGAGGACGACCCCGTGTCGTTAGCCTTGCTGGATCTGTTACTGGGGGGACCCGTGGGACAGAGGCATAGCCCAGCTATGGTTCGCCAACCCTCACGCTAGTACATCAGCGATGGGCCGTTGACTGCCATATAGGACAGAGTCCTCACCCCCCCATCCCCAAAATCACTTCAGTTATGGCTACTATTCTCACCGCTTTACTATATACAAGAAATTATTAACTGAAGCTACCATTACCAGTTTCTGTTAGTGGTGTTAGCAAGTATTAGTTTTCGCTGACACAAGGAACACGAAGTTCATGCTGCAAGAACTAGTAAAAGCTAAAATCCCTGTTCCCATGCCATTAAAGCAGATTAAGGATACGGTGTTAGGCTCATATTTCTGAGACTAGCGGCACATGAAAGTCTGATGTGGTCAGTATCACGCCTGGCCGTATTTACCTTCCCAGATATCTCTGGTATCCATTTTTTAGAGGCTAGGTGAACCCAGGGGTCCTCTTGAAAGCTTTTTTTTTTGGGTTGGGGGGGGGGGGAATTCTCTGGTTGTTTCTTCTCAGCACATGACCGGCATATGTCTATCTTCTTTTTCTAATCACTCGTGAGACAAGTTGTTGTTTGCTCATCTGACTGCTGCAACTACTACAGCTAACATTATAACAGTAGCTATCATAGGGGTAAGCACAACAGCAGTTAGAAATGAAGGAATAAAAATGATAGTTAAACTAGTGGAAGAGGGGGGAAGGAAGGAAAGGTAAACCTCAGCAGTGTAAATATTCCCAGTAGAACCATCGTCAAAAGCGAGCGAACCACAATATGATCTGCTTCAGAATCACTTGAAACCTTCAGTCAGGCCAAATATGTACCTGACACTTATGTTGAGGAACTGTTTCTGACCATACGCAGATTCACCTAGTCACGATAACATGGTCTGCCTTCTTTGAATCCCACCTACACAAGGTGACGGGGCGACTTCCATGAATCCAAACTAAACTACACAAGGTGACGGGGGCGACTTCCATGAATCTGATTTGGACAAGATGGTGGATAGCTTTCCAAGAAATTCATCTGGTTAAGGTGACGGGCCACCTTCCATGAATTTCAGCTAAATAAGGTGACGGGGCACCTTCCATGAATTCCAGCTACGCAGGGTGACGGGTCACCTTCTATGAATTTCAGCTAAATAAGGTGACGGGTCACCTTCCATGAATTCCAGCTACATAAGGTGATGGCCACCTCCCATGACTTCCAGCTACATAAGGTGACGGGGCACCTCCCATCACTTCCAGCTACGTAAGGTGACGAGGCACCTCCCATCACTTCCAGCTACATAAGGTGACGGGAAGTCTTCTCTGAATCCCAGCCGTTCAAAGTCACGGTTCATATTCCGTTCCAGAGTTTGTTAAAAACAACAAACGTGAACTCGACAGACTTGCTCATCAAAACCGTCGAGTAGCTGGAGCGCTAGTGCCAGATCTGCAGAAAGAGAACCGATTATAATGTGTAAAAGCTAAGTAGAGATTAAGAATCCGTTGTTAGAACTTGAAGGCAACTGCACATATCATTCTGACTTTTTTCTTTTTTTTTGGGGGGGGGGGGGGGAAGGGGGCCTCCAAGTTTAATATAACACATCACTTTAACATAATTCGCTAAAAAAATGTTGAAAGTAATTAACAAAGTCCAAATCACGTGGTCTGATTTATGACATTGATTGCACGCAGGTTAAGCTAAATCAATAGCTTTACTATGCTGGTATACGCGTACCATGTGGATTACTTCTGATAAATCATTTATGTAAATGATAGTATTATAGATTTAAAATAAGTCATTTATGATCACACGCACTTGCAGATAGACATTTACTTCAGATAAAACGACTCAGTACGGCATTGTACGGTGAAACCAAGATGCAGGAATCGATATCTCCTGGGTCAACCAATTAAATCAAGTCACCTGGATCAACCAATCTTTTTATTCTTTTTCGTACGCACACTGGCGATGATGCGTGGTAGCCTGATTTTTGCGATGCGCCTTCTGGCTAGGTACCTCCGACTTCAGCACCTTTCCTTGCTAGGGCAGACTGTGGTCTTGCTTGGACTGCCATGGAGACAGTGGTGTAGGCTGGCCTGGCCAAAACTTTGTTTTCCAGCCTCTGTTGGCTGTACTTAAGCCCCTTCTCCACATCAGATCCAGCACGCAACGCTGGCTGGCCAGACGGCTTTGAGACAGTTCCACAGAGACACTCCGACTTTGGGATGAAGAATCCGATGAATGCCTCAACGATATCCATTCCCCGCCACCTAGTCTGCTGGCTGTTTTGTTTACATCATTCTGATAGCCATTGTTGTAAAGACATATAGGCTTGTTACGTCCTGGATTCATTGGTATCACACCAGATTTTCCTCATCCCTGCCAGCAATCTTCATGTCCCTATGAATCCACCAACCTGACATAAATACCATAATGATATGTATGCTTTTTTTTTACAAAAATAACAATTATAATTAGTGTTGACTGCTACAGGTTTCTGGACTACAGAAGTAGGTCCGAGAGTTTTAAAGCAAATTGTTCCCTGTCTCACAAACACTATGCTAAGATAAGTGTGTTCTTAACACAGCTGTTCCCAGGGAGATCAACCAATCAAATCAAACCACCTAGATCAACCAATCAAATCAAACTACCTGGATGAACCAATCAAATCAAAGTACCTGGGTCAGCCAATAATATAAAGCGAGTTTTTGTTTTTAATATTTCTGATATGGGTTTTCATTAAGCACCATTTGGATCCCTTTCTCTCGGTGGGGATTCCAGCTTTACCTTTCCCTATGTTTTCTTTCACTTCCTTCCCCTCTTGTATGGCAACAGTAGCATATATTTCTTTACATAATTTACACATTCAGTAATAAACTACGCAAAGATACCATAATGATATGTATGCTTTTGTTACCAAATGGTGACACCGCCATTAAATAGACTAAAAAAAAGCATAAATTTAAATGCATTGACCTTTGTTATTCTTCTCTTCCATTACAAAAAATATTTTCAATTTAAAATATGTTCAAGGTGTTTTAATTAAAGGTGTTTCAGTACTTGATGTTGTGGTCTCTGGTGTTTTAATCTGTTCTGGTTGTTTTCAAGGCAAGGAAGCTTATAAATCTCACACATGGTTTTAATATATTTTCTTTGTGTGGTCTTTAGTTTTTTACTCTCTCTCTCTCTCTCTCTTTCTCTCTGAACCTTAAGTGCCCAGGGCACATGGGGCTTCCGCGAGGGTTTTCCACAAATGCCTGTCCTTTGCCTTTTTTCCGCTCTTACCCATGTGAGCCCTCTATTTATTGCTCAACATCCTCTCTGTTGTTCTTCTCCATGTCTCCTTTGGTCTACCCTTGCTTTTGTTCCCCTGTGGTGTCCATCTTAGTGCTATTTTTGGTAGTGAGTTGTCAGTCATTCGGAGCACATGTCCCAACCATCACCAGCGTCTTTCCTCAATAATTGCTGTCAGTGGCTTCATCTGCATTTCTACCAACACGATGTAATTTCTTATGGCGTTTGGATAAATATTCTTCTAATTCTTCCTACATACTTAGTCTGGAAAGAATTCAACTTGTTTTCTATGGTGTTGGTGATTTTCCAGCATTCACTTCCATAGAGTAGAACATTTAGAATATTACTCTTAAATATCCTGATTTTCATCATCATGCTTAGTTTGTTTAGATTTCCATATAGTCTGTAGCATTGCAAAAGCCTGGTTTGCTCTAGTAAGTCCGCTGTTGATGTCCTCTTTGCTGTTTTTTTTTTTTTTACACACGGCATTTATGTATAAAACTTTTCTTCTTGGCGGTTAGTGTAAGTTCTGCTAATGAGAAGCAAAGGTTCCACACAAATACTGAGACTGTTGAGTCTTGCTCTAGAAGTCCTATCTCACGTACTATATGCGCTCACAACAAGCTGGCAAAACGGACCGATCCACATCGTCACTGAGAAGCCAAATGGTGCAATTCATTGGAAGGCCATCGTCTTATTTTCGTCTGTGTTCCGTTCCCTATCCTCAGTCGTCTAGACAGGGAGACAGAGGACACTTCCATGAACCCCATCTAGACAGGGAGACAGAGGACACTTCCATGAACCCCATCTAGACAGGGAGACAGAGGACCCTTCCATGAACCCCATCTAGACAATGTGACAGGGGCGCCCTCCATGAATCCCATCTAGACAGAGTGACAGGGGCGCCTTCCATGAATCCAATCTAAACAGGTTGACAGGGGCGCCTTCCGTGAACCCCATCTAGACAGAGTGACAGGGGCGCCTTCCATGAATCCCATCTAGACAGTGTAACAGGGGCGCCTTCCATGAACCCCATCTAGACAGAGTGGCAAGGGCGCCTTCCGTGAACCCCATCTAGACAGGTTGACAGGGGCGCCTTCCATGAACCCCATCTAGACAGAGTGACAAGGGCGCCTTCCGTGAACCCCATCTAGACAGGTTGACAGGGGCGCCTTCCATGAACCCCATCTAGACAGGGTGACAGGGGCGCCTTCCATGAACCCCGTCTAGACAGAGTGACAGGGGCGCCTTCCGTGAACCCCATCTAGACAGGGTGACAGGGGCGCCTTCCGTGAACCTCATCTAGACAGGGTGACAGGGGCGCCTTCCATGAATCTCATCTAAACAGGGTGACAGGGGCGCCTTCCATGAACCCCATCTAGACAGGGTTTGGAGGCTGTTTTAGCGTGTACAGTCTTCTTACACGAACCCCCCCCCCCCCCCAACAAGCATAGCTGGCATTTATCATCGCACTCTGTCGCCACCTTTTTTACCTTCAGACAAACGAGTAACCTACTTGCTTCCAAACTTTTCACGTTACATCATTGTAAATCCTGCTGTCACTTTTACATTTGCAACTGTTGCTGCAGCTAATGTTAACTTATTTTTTTAACGCCAGATAGAGAATACGGCTGGCATCCTTGACGAATGCTCCAAATGAGCGTGATGAATATACTTTGTCATGATCGCGCTAAAAAATAAAAATGTTGATATAAGTACGTGCCTTAATTTCCGTTAAGGATTCAACACTAAATTTTAAGCACCCAGAGAGAAATCAAATTACTTTGTCTAGATGTCACTCGTTTTTTTTCTTTTGGTTTCACCAGCATAGTTGGATGTTCCTACTGCTAAAGAGTGTCTGAGTGGCTAAGTGGTTAGTGCACTGGTCTCTCATGGCGAAGGTCGGGGGTTCGAATCCGGCGAAAGGCACCCCAGTCACCCAGCTGTAGAAATGGGTACCCGACTTTTTCTGGAGTTGGGGAAGGAAAGGCGGCCAGGCGTGATACTGACCACGTCACTCTCTAGTGTGCTGACAGGTCAAGGAAAATATGGGCACTAATACCATATGCCTATGTGCCTGTAAGGCACGACAGGATTACCTTTACCTGCCTTTTTACTACTGCTAAAAATTATGCCTGTTTCACAAAAGAAATATATGGTGATGTGTTGTGCCTCTGCAACAAGTCCACTGCTTTCAGAGTACATAGGTTCTGAACTTGATCCGGTCCGCTCTAGTGAAAAAAAGGCCTGACAAAATGTGTACCTGACACTTATGCTGAGGAACTGCCTCAAAAAATGACACTATCTGTACGTAGGGTGAGCCACGCCAACTAAACCGTACAATCATTTGCTGTCATAGTTTAAAATGTATATGTGAAGGTGAGTCCAAAAACAAATTAGCCAGATTTTTGCTCTAAAAATTCTAAATCAAGCAACATAGATATTTTATGCCGTTTATCTCTGTAAACATATGCGAGCATAAACGCTGGCAAATTTTGGAAAGATTACGTCAGTGTACCAGATCCAAGATAGTCGCTCCCTTGGGAAGCATGTACGAGAGAGGAACAACAGGGCAGTTATTTGTTTCTTAGGTAATGAGCGCGAGAAACCTGCAGATATTCATCGCAGAAGACGAGGAAATATGATGAGTGTCTCTTCGCCAGATATATGAATGACGCAG